>CAJQZJ010032473.1:13959962-13982871 GCA_907164525.1 Lophiomys imhausi
CCTGACCTGTTTTCTTTTCAACCTGACTTGATTTATTGGCTTATTTGTTGTTTTTGAATGAGTTTTCCTGAAATAAATACACTTTCTGTGGGAAAAAGTAGGTTATAGTGTATGTACAAAATAGGGCAGAAAGTGAGATTGGGGAATAGAAAAATTAGAGTGTGGGCCATTTGGATAGGAACGAATATAGGGTAATAAACATGGGGCTGAAATCACTTTTTTCCTTAAGTTATCTGTCTTCAGAGCAGTAGAATTTTTCATCAGAGATAAATATGAAAAGAAGAAATACTATGATAAAAATGCGATAGCTGTTACAAATGTAAGTAAAACCTTCATCTTTCACCAATTGGTGTTAAGTAGATTTCAGACATTTAACATACAGCTCAGTTTGTTTATTGTAAAACATGCTAGTTGCATATGCTTAATTGTTTAAATATTGGGATTTTTTTTTTTGGTCACATGTCAAGAATTTGTAAATTAGAACAGGTTCAGCTTACTTGAACTTTCATTAAAGCAGTTAACTATAATTAAAGAGAAGACAAAGCCACCAGTTGGGAAAAAGAAAGAGGGGGACAAAAATTACTTTGCAAATTCTAGAAATGAATGATAAGGAAAACTTGTAGTCTATTTTCCCATTAGAGTTTTGTTAGGTTTGTTGAGACATGAAGAATATCCTCAGAGTCTGTTAATGCTGGACACTTCCCTTGATTATTAGCAAGCATTATGGTAGCAGTTGTTAACCTTACTATAGTGCTCAAATGTATGAACCAACTGATTCTCTTTAGTTTCATTTCTGATTAAAATTTCCCCTTCTTAGTTAATTATTTGAAGCTAATACCTTTATTGTTGAAGTCAGTTTTTGGCCATTGATACCTTATTTAATAAGCAGCCCTTAAAGTAGTTCGTCTCCTGACGTCACTAGTTAGGCAGTTCTGAAACATTAGTTTCCATCTCATTTTGCATGTAAACTGCTTTTCCTTTTGGTTCCTGTTAAGTGACTCTTCTTTTGTTGTGGTGAAGCACCAACCATGACCAAGGCAACTTATAGAAGGAAGGGTTTATTTTGGGCTTACTGTTCAGTCTCAGTGACATTAAGAGGCCATCACCATACAAGGCTTATGGCAGGAGGCAGGAATGGCAACTGGAGCTGGAAGCTGAGAACTGAGGGCTTACATCTCAGACTCCAAAAGCAAGCAAAGAGAGCAAACTGGAAGTGACCCAAATCTTTTAAGGTCTCATGGCCATACCTCCTATGCCTCCCCAAGCAGCTGCTACAGGGAACCAAGTATTAAAATAGCTGAACAACTTGGAACTGAGGAGTTATCTAACCCTTGTGGTGGTCGTTTGAACTACACCTTCAGTGGGTGTAATAGACAAAAGCTATCTAAAGATAAATAAAAGCCAGCAGTATTGAGAATGATACTTATAATGTGCTTGAATTTAAGTCTTGTTTAATCCTTAAGTGAACTAATTATGTACTTAATGAATATTCATAAGAAGTAAATTATTTAGAATATTTTATAAAACATACTACTTTATATTAAACCCTGAATGTGAAATTCTAAACCCTTTTACTTGAAATTGTGTGGTTTTTTTTTACTCTCAGCAAGTTGGAGGTTAGGATTATGTAGTAATTCATAAGAGCTGGTTTTTTTTTCTCCTTTTGGTATAAGATATGGTTTGTAAAGATATTTTTTTATTCATAGGAGACATACAATGTTTAGGATTAAATGGTATTTGTAACTCATTTTCAAATAGTTCAGTGAAATATGGCAGTCTGCATGTGTATGTGCATGAGTGTGTAGAAAGAACAAACATGGCATGTTAACATGTGATGAATATTAATGACGTTTATACAGGTATGGATACTGTATTTTTCCTATTTCCTCTTGTTTTTTTATAGGCTTGGAAGTAAAATTTAAAGTAAAAGTTTTCTGAGTTTGTATTGCTAATGAAACAAAAATACTGAAAAATTTATAAAAGTTATTTACAATGTAACCCACGCTCACAGTCAACCATGATAGGAAGTAGAAGTTATGTCAGGTTCTGTACACACAAGACAAATATGAGTACCTCACATCTGAGTCACTTCCTGGAGAAGTGCAGCACTTGGGACACTAGTTGTATTAGTTGTACCCTGATCAGGGGCCGTCTTAAACGACTGCTGACTATTCTGTGGCTGCTCCTGTCTTAAATAGCTCTAATTTGTTTAATGTCGGTTTCAATAAAATATCTGTTTTCTGTTTCACACGTTAACTTTAGTGTTTTTAGGATGTGTTACTGCTTTTAATTTGTTTTCTTATTTTAAGAGTGATCCGTAAGGCAGTTTCAAAACAAAGTACAGATTTGCTTCTTGATCTTCTATAACACATTTCAAAATGTAGCAAAATACAAAGCAGTGAACTATGTTTTCTAAAGTGCTGGACCACTGCGTCAGTGTAGCTGGGAACCAAGCCTGCTGGAATCCGTCACAGTGAGAGTGAGAGAGGCTAGAGTGGAGTCTTCTTCATCACTAGCTACAGATTTAGTTACAAGCAGTGCCTTCAATAGGCTGCTCCGGCAGTGCTGACCTGTAATCCTAGTTATTCTACAGGCTGAGGCAGAAGGATCCCAAGGTCGAGGCCTGCCTGGGAACCTATTGAGTTCAAGGGCAACTTGGGCTATGTAACCCAGTAAAGAGGAATCAGTGAGTACTTGGATTCCTAGAGAAAGCATGTCAGATCAAAAAGAAAGAGCTAATAAAAGTGTGGCCATTGCAACTTGAAGAAGGAAAAGAGCAAAGGCTCCTAGAAGTCAGTGGATGCCTAGGAGAGGGAAGTGAGAAGAGCAGGAGGTGTAGGTGACTGGATAGAGTTTAGCTAGAGCAGGGAAGGAAAGGGGGATGTTTTTTCCTCCTACTTTGCATCAAGCTTTTTCTTGCTTCAGAGTACTAGGGTTTCAGTGGTAACCTTGACTGAAAATGAGATATCAGAGAAAATTATACTTCAGATAGTTTTTATGATCTTATCTAAATACAGTTTAAATTTTATAGCTTAGTAAAATATAATGTGAATTATTTAAGATCAGATTGGTATGTGAGAATAACTTAGTATAGAGAAAGGATTTGGGGAAGTCACTAAATCAGGTGACAGTAGTACTCTCTTACTGTAGAGTAGTTAGTGAGGTATGGGAAGTATATGATTTCAAAAAAATTAGAACTTTCAAGAGGACCTAATTTGTCTTTGTTTCTTTTGTCCTTTCTTACATCTCCTGAACAGGAAAATGATCACTTTTATAATTAATTTTTGTCTTGTTTCTTGATGTCCTAAATACCCCTCTCACTTTTTATATTTTTGTCTTCTGTTTTTTTACAAATTTCTACAAAGACGTTTTAAGATACAAGTTACCTTATAAGTGGCATAAAGAATCCCATATTTATGTGAAATTTTAATAAATATCTCTAGGAACAACCAGCCTTAAGTCAGGCTCTAACGTTCAGCTTGACCACATTGTGTCTGCTTATTTTTAGACAGGGTCTCATTATTTATTCCTGTCTGGTCTGGAATTCACAAAGAACCAGCGGCCTCTGCCTCTGAGTGCTGTGAATTAAAGGTGGATGCTACCACTCCTGAGTGTGGCCTTTTCTTAATGGCATGTCTACGTTTCCTTGTGTTATGGGTTTTCTTGTTTGTGGGCTTGCTTTAGTATTAACTGAGTGGCTAGTTTACACAGTTAAACTAGATCCAACCCTCTACAAGGGGGAAACAAACATCTAAGGTGATTCCAGAACTACTGTCATAATTAACTAGCAGATTGAAGGGGGACTTAGCATCTTGAAGCATTATTTGACATTACGTAACAGCCCATCTGTAATAACAACTCTAAATCCCCATAGGCACTACCAGTATGACAGGGAAATGTAGAGATACCAACTTTATGACTCCAAAGATGGGCCGTGCTTGTTGTAAATGTATTCAGTTATATTTTTGCGGTAAAGACAGCGGTAAGATAATGCTTCTTTTGATCATCTGTGCATGCAGAAGTTGGGTAGGAAGATGTGTGCAAAGCTTTCTGGTGGACTCCATTTTCGTGTGTAAATATATGACTGTCGAGTGCTTTAGAGTAACCCAACAAGGCAGCAATGGGGGACTGTGTTTGCACGCCCGTCTTCATGGGTGACATGAGTAAATTACTTTGTACTAAGTCTTGCAACTCAGCTGCTACATTAGCCCAGTCTTTTCTCCTAGTCTTTGCTTCTGCTTTCTTAACATCAGGTTAAAATTTTAACTTTTATTATTTCTCCTGCTTTATTTTCCATTCTAAAGTTACCATCAGCAAAAACAAACAAAAAAAAAAACTTTTACTCTCCTCCTACTTTGCATAAAACTTTTTCTTGCTTCAGTGTACTAGGATTTCAGTGGTAACCTTGACTGGAAAATGAGTTATTATCAGAGAAAATTATACTTCAGATAGTTTTGTTATGATCTTATCTAAATACAGTTTAAATTTTATAGCTTTAATTTTAAATATATATTATTTTCTACTGTGTCTTTTTAAATATTTCACAAAGACATTGTTTTTAAAACATTCTTGATGTAATATTTTACTTTGTTAACATTCTTTCAGCTGCTTTTATCAGAAATATGAGTGTTTCTTTCTTTCTGGTGCTTGTCAGTTTTGATCACCACCTTCTCTTCTCTTTTTCCCTCCTCATTTCACATCTGCATATCTAGATTTCCTCCTCTGATGCCCCTCTTCAGCCTTTGGTACCTTCTCCTTCTCTGCAAGCTGCTGTTGATAGAAACAAGTTAGAGGTAATGTTTCCACATGTGCATTTGTGTTGTTCATCGCGAGGTGGGATTCTTCTCACACTGCTATGATTTAGCAACGTCAGTAGAATTCATGTTTTGAATGATTTCCAGAATGAAAACATCAAATGCAGTAATTTACTGAATCTTGTCCTATGCTGTTGGCATGAGAAAAAGTTTCAGTCTATATTTAATTTCAGAGTGGCTGACTTGGGGGCTGTCACTATATGTAGCCAATAACTAACTTTTTTTTTTTTTTTTGCTATGTTCATTATTACCTTAGGAACTATAAAGGTACATTGCTATTGAATTCTCTAACCTCCAGGTCTTTCTTCAGAAGAATCTTCTGTGACTATGGTGCTGCCACTATAAGCACTTGAATGGTAATGTTGGATTTCTTTCTCTGAGGAAATACCAACTGTCATAAAGAAAAAGCATGTATTTTATAGGATCATAAATTTAGAATGGTCAGTGATGGTAGAGTATATTCTGAATAGAGGTGGTAAGATAACTTACAAGTACTATGTATTCTTCAAGTGTTGTGTGCACACATTTGAGAGTTTAAGTTTCCTTCAATTCTACCTTTTCCTGTGTCTACTTCTTGATAAATGGTATGCTAGATTTGTGGGACACAAAAGCAAGTAAGATATTTATGTACCCTCGAGGATTTTATAGTCTAATGGGGGCAAATAGGTATGGCAGGCAGCTAATAATGCAGTGTATTTAGGCTGAGATTGAGATAACTTTACTATTATTAATATGGAAAATGTACTTCTGATGCATTTTATCCTCTGAATAGGCATTAGTTATAAGGATCAGGAGGTATTCCAGGTAGAGAAAGCAGCTTGTGGAGAAAGTATGGTTGGAATACTGTGCTTAGGGGGATTTGCAGGTTGAGTGGTGTGGAAGACAGGAATACAAGAGGGAGAGAAGGAAATGGGGGGAAGGCCTTAAGAATCTACTGAAGCCAATTGGTCTTTATTCTGAAGACTGTGGTACTCATTAGACTTTAAGGGGAAAGGGGTGGAGGATAAGATTTTCATGTTTTAATATTCATTTTTTTCCTACTGGCTCCTGGGGAAGTGAGTTTTGTAGAGGTAAAAGCTTAAGAACCAGGGGCTTAATCCAGGAATAAAATGACAGAGACAACTGCTAAAATGGGACAGAAAAAAAGAGTATAGTTTTGAGAGGACTTAAGGTAGAATATGTGGTATTTAATCAGTTGGTTGGGGGGGTGCTTTGGAAGCCTTTGCTTCCATTTCTAACATTAGCATCTCCAAATGATAGTGACATTTACTGAGATAAGAAAGCAAATTGAAGAAAAGGATCCGATTTGAAGAGAAAAAAGGAAAGGAAGATGAATTAAAAGTTGGGCATGTTAGTATGAGGTTACAGATGCCTAGTAGATATTTGGACATACAGGTTTCCAGCTCAGAGATATAGAAGGATGAGAGGTGGGGGCTCAGATCTTGAATAGCTTACTGAACCACCAAAGCCATTTCTAGGGAACAGCAAGAGTTAGCAGCCCTCAGAGTTCATGAGATTGAGAGATAATTTTAGAGCACACAGTTCAGGGCTAAAAGTGAGCAGGCTGTGGTGATTTGAGTGTTCAGTTTAAGTTCTGCTGTTCCTCTGCTGTTTTTCCTTTCTTCTCTCCTTTCCTTTTTTTTTTTTTTAGAGACAGAGTTTCAGTGTAGTTCTGGATGACCTTGAACTCCTGATCCTCCTCTTGAGTTCTGGAATTTCAGGTGTGTGTCACCATGCTTGGCTCTTGTCCTTTCCTTTTTCCCTTTTCCCTCCCCCTTCCTCTCCCCTCTTGTCCCTTCTTCTCCCCTCCTGTCCTCCTCTCCCCTCCCCCCTCTTATACTCCCCTCCGCCTTTCCTCCCTCCCCTCTGCTCCCTTTCTTGCCCACTCCTCTCTCCTCCCCTCTCTTCCTCCTCCTTCAGCTTTTGATTCTGTGGTAAGAGTCTCCTCTGGGTGAAGTTGCTTCATTATGCTATAACTGGAATCAGCTGTATTTCATTAGCTGAAATTCTAGTATAAAGGGATTCAAGACATGCTGCTTTCTCCATATTGATGTGACTAAGTACATTTATTTTGGGTCATTGCATATGTGCCCACCAGTCATAGTGATCGAGATGTCAGCCTTTTCTATTAGTGATGTTTCCCTTGAAAAATAACTTTGTTTCTGTAGGTGCTGCTGTATCAAAATAATACCGTGTGTTATGTAGCTTATGAACAACAGTAATCTATTTCTCACAGTTGTGGAGGCTGTAAAGCTCAAGACCAGGGCCTTGTTATGTCTTGTGTGGCCCACTTGCTTATTCATAGAATGACACCTTGCTGTGATCTCACTTGGTGGAAATGGGTAAGACTCACTTTGGGGCCTCTTTTACAAGGACACTAATCCCAGTCATGCGGTTCTCCTCTTGTGACTTAATCACCTCCTAAAGGCCTTCATACTGTCTGGGAAGTGTTGGAGATTTAGTCTCAACACGCATATTTTAAAGTGGTCACAAACATCCCAACCACAGCAATAACTAACAGCTCTGAGAGGTTAAGGAGCACCTTACTTAGCTTATTAACATAGGCTGGCTTTTCTCACTAAACATTACTGATTATATCTAGAAGACATTTTATGATTTATAAAAGGTTTTTGCTCATTTTATTTTTCTTACAAAGTAGGGATAATTTCTTATTTCATAAAATTGTTGTGAGGATGAAATGAGTTCAGAACAGTGCCTCGCATATAAAAGTTCAGTAAATATTAGCTGTACTGTAAGGAATAACAAGAGGTAATAGTAACACCCCACTGTACTTCAGTGAACAGTGAGACTCAAATGGTTGAGATCTGTGGTCCATCAGCACAAGGATACCTATTAATTGTTGTATTTTGATTATTATTTTCCTAGATTTTTGGGTTTTTTTCATTTGTAAGAAGACAGTAATGACAATAGTTGTTTCAGATAATTTTTGCAACATTTAAACTAGACACAGAGGAAGTGTGCATAGGTCCACAGTACGTGTATTTTGGAAAGGAAGGCTTGGTGTGGGTTATGGTTGAGTCAGATATGGACGATGCTTCTAGCTAACCCCACGGCTTACATTGTACTTAGTGTGAAGTTCTCATAGCCGGGCAGATATAAAAGTATTCTGAGAAACAACCTACTTCCTGGGTGGTCTTCTCTGTGTTCTAGACCAGATGGATATGTGCTCGTTGGTAGTTAAAACAGATTGCACTTTATGTGTTAGCACTTTAGGTATTCAGAAAGTACAATTTTATGTTACATTTATTTTGTTCTTGAAAAGCATGATTGAAACAGATGGTTTGAAAGAATTGTAGTCTTAAGGAGCTTTAAATAGAAGAAACCTTATATCTAGGTTGTTCTAATGTGCATTTCTGTTACTGTGGTAAATACCATGACCAATAACAACTTAGGGGAGGAGAGGGTTATTTTTAGTTTACACTTCTAGGTCTGTTATTGAAGGACACTAGAGGAGTTTAAGTAGGAACTCCAGGCAGAACCCATGGAGGAATACTGCTTGCTGCTGTCCAGCAGCTTTCTTAAGTCACCCCCACCCTCCTAGAGGGATGGTGCCCTCACAGTGGGTTAAGTACTCCCATGTCAGGGCAAGACGATCTCATAGACACCACCACAGAGCGGTGTGATCAAGGCCGTTCTTCAGCTAAGTCCCTTCTTTCCAACTAACTATGTTTCTAGTTGACAATAAATACTAAGACACAGGTTCTGGAAATATAGTCATGCACTCTCATTTTGCTACACATACACTATTTGTTGGTGTGTCTATACAAACGAACTCATCTATTTACTGTTACACTGCTTTGCAGTAAAAGGAAAGGTTAACAAGAGAAATGATTTAGAATTTTGTTGCTTTGCTATTTATGCCATAAAGATACTTGTTATAATTCTTTTTCTTTCCTTCTAATTTGGGACCAATGCCAAGGTTTCTATCTTTTTTATATTTTGCTGTGGGTGGTAATTACAATTTCTCATATTGGTGTCCTGCTTTATAGTTTACACCATTCTGAGGTTTTTTTTTTCATGCCTTTTTAAAAATAAATGTATATTAAGTTTGTTTTGAGTTTAATGAATACTTGTGAGCAGTCACTATGTAAACTGAATGTGGTTATCACGTCAAAGGCTCCCATCTTACTTTCTTTTAATCACTTCATTCCTTCTGCTTAGAGGTAATTAACGTTCCACCACCATCATTACTTTTGCGCTTTTATTTGTGTGTATATGTGCTTTAGTTTATTAGTTTGTAATTTCATAGTGCTTTTCTTACTTGTGAGCAAAGCATTCTTGTTGTTGTGAACTTTGTAAGTCCTTTGCAGCTCAGTTAGTTCCCATCGTCGCCTAGAAATTGCGCTGCTCTTTGCTGATTTGTATGTGGAAAATAAGTAAGCACGGAGAGCTTGCTTAGGCTTGAAGGCAGGTACAGACTTTCTCTTTAGATACTTTGACTATTTTAGCTATTTTCTTTTTAAAATCTGTCTTTTTTATATATAAGTCTGTCTAGTGACCTTTAAGATTTGCTGTTATTGTTAATTTTCCTTGGAGTATAAACTATGAACATCATGATACCATTACTATAGTTTACACCAACTACTTACATCAGTCAGTTGACCCTGGTCCCATGCACTGTCCTTAGAATTTTTAATGGGAAATTTTCTATATTTGTTTTAAAAACATAGAACTATGATAGCAGCCTGAAAATATTTTGTGGTTACTTTTAAAATTAAGATGATTTTGTGTTTTAACTCCTGTGTTTTCCTGATACGGTGTTATCTATATGTATCACAAAGAAAAGCCTGTCCTGCTGGATGTGTGGTGCACACCTTTAATCCCAGCAATCAGGAGGCAGAGGCACATATATCTCTGTGAGTCCAGGACAGCCAGGGCTACACAGTGAGACCCTGTCTTAAAAAAGAAAAAGAATCCATCCTATCAGTTGGTTTACTTCTTACATACAGAGTGTAGCCTGGTATACACATTAGTGAGAATTTGCTGAATGTAGTTCTCACCCCTTTAAAATAGATCCCGAAGTTCAGAATGTCTCACTCTTACATTTTGAGTAATCCTGTGTATTGTCATTAGCATGTAAACTCAATGAGAAAATGAAATTGCTTTTGACTTTCAGGTTTCAGTAACATGTGGATAATGTAAGTACTTGATATTTCTGTCTTTCTCAAATGATGATTTAAAGTAATAAAATAAAAATGAACTAAAAGCTTCTAAATGTTTTAAAACATAAACTTATGACAACTTTGGGCTATGTTTTAGAAAGAAAAGGAAAAAAAAAAGGAAGAGAAAAAGAGAGAAAAGGAGCCAGAAAAGCCTGCCAAACCACTAACAACTGACAAGGTAAAGTTCTTTTTAAAGCTAATCTAAGGTTACCATCTTACTGTCTGACCATAGTAAAGGCTTTCTGGGAGTTTATGAGGTGCTGATTATTAGCCTTTTAGCAAGCAACTATATGGAGCCTTCTGAGCCTCTTTTACGTGATTTCTTGTCAGTTTTAAGTGTGGGTGTACACCATCTGAGATACTCACCCTGAGAATGTCATGTACAGTGAGACTGCAGTAGAAGTTTACAAAGTGAACAGATGACAGCTGAAAAGGCTCAGAGAGCATTTCGTGCTTCATAACATCTGAGCTAGATCCTGAAGCACGAGTAGTTTTGATAGGTAGGAAAGAAGATGTTAGACTGAGAAGGTAGCCTGAAGGTGGTTTTGGCAGCTGGAAATAAAGTGTGAGATTGTACAAATCTCTGTCTGTATATGAGGAGTAGTGAAAAGTAAGGCCAGAGTAATATATCGAACTCACAATCTAGTTTATTCTTCTGGTTGAGGAGAAACTCTGGACCACACTCTGTTCTTGTCCCCCCCCCCCCATCCCTCCCTTCTGTAGCTCAGGCCAACTCAGGGTGTGTGTGTGTGTGTGTGTGTGTGTGTGTGTGTGTGTGTGTGTGTATGTTCTAGCAAGTGTATTCGTAGAGGTCAGAGGACAGCTTGCTGCAGTTGCTTCTCTCCTTTCACCTTGTGGGTTCTGGGTATTGAACTCAAGTCAACCAGGCTTGCAAACAGACATCTTCAGCAGACATCTACTCTGCCATCTCATTGGATCTAGGACAAATGCTTAACTCCTTCCCCAGCCTCTTTAGTGCTGGGCTGATAGAAGTATTGTACCACACTGGCTAATATGTGGGTATCGAGAGGCAGTGATGCACCTAATTTAGAGGCTTTTCCTTTTCAAGATTATTTTGGCAGTAGTATGTAAGAAAAGTGTGATAGACAAGCTAGAGTTAAGGAGAACATCATTTTTATAAAGAAATTGGCTGTATAATTATGATACCTTGGTTTTGAATGTTTTTCATCATACATGTATGGAAACATGGAAAGAGAATGATTAGTAAGGCAGTGTCCTTGATTTTAGCTTTGAAAATTTAAAAGTCAACATTATTGAGGCATAAATTACATGCTATGGTGTTTGCTTATAGGCCATAATAGAGGTATATACTAGTTCTTTCTCTTGTCATTGGTTGGAAGGGGCTCTATTCTCAAAAAGTTATAAGCTAGTCTTGAGCATCGAATAACTAAGTATCCTCCTCTCCTGCTCTTCAAATAACAATCAAGGTTGCCCACCATCTGACCTTGACCTTCCTCTGCTTCCTACCTTCTCCTTTTGTTCTTGACATCATTTAGCTTTGTCCATGGCCACATACTTTTGCCTTCTATATTCATTGAGTTACTTTGCCAAGGTTGTCTCTCTGGTTCTCTACCTGTTACCTTAACTATTCCTTACATCCCCTCTAAACGTTCCAATGAGATCACATTTTTCTTTTCCTCAAAGTCATGGTCACATTGTTGTATACTTGATTTTATTACTTTTTATCATGCATTATTTAATTCTATAATTAGATAACATATTCATAATTTTTTTGTTTTCTAAAATCATGTATTGCATAGGGTTAGGTTTTAGTGTTTCTTTTTTGTAATGCATTGGGTAAATAGATGTAAAATGGTACTTCTCATCTCAAAATTCCTGTTAGCATTGTAATTCCTAGGTTATAAAGATTAATAAATACATCGTCATAATCCTAAATCACTTAACCTGTGCTAAAACCCAGAAGAGTAGCTTGCTGTGTGGAATTATTTTATTTTTTCAAAATACTTTTAAAATATCTTTGTTACTTTAAAATGTTATTTTAATAACACTTTAGACCTTTGTCGGATTAGATTTTCTTGCCAAATATTTTAATACTTTTTGAGGGAATAATTAAATTGGTGATTATAACTTAATAAGTAGTTTTAAGTTGTCCCTTGTAACTTTCAATCAATGAGAAACTATGAATGAAATCTATTTTAATTTCCTATTTCATTACAAAGTTTTCACATCACTGCTAACTTTTACCTTTTGTTTAAAAATACTAGAAATGTTGAGATGACTTATGTGGAGCCTTATTGCTGTGCTTAGCGAGAGCGAACCTTAATCACTTTAAAATGTTTTCTCCCTTTAAGGAGATAACTTACCATTAACATGGAGTCCACGTTAGTTACAGTACTCATATTTTGTGCCCTTGCACACAAATCCCTTCTGTGTTTGCTGTGAAATGAACAGCAGCAGTTACTTGAGAATGATGTCACTACACAAGGGTACTGAGAAGACCCTTCCAGAGTATGTGAACGGCGAAGAGTCTACTGCTTTCCTTTACTGCTGCCCTTCAACCCATAGGCTTCATTAAACTCACCTCACACCTCGTCATTTGTCCTCAAACTGCAGAAGTCCAGGACTCCTGAAGGTGACAGTGAGGGCATTGCTGAGAGAAAAATCACAAGGCAAGACTATGAATTCTATGATATATTTGAAAGGACGATACCTTTGAAAGAATGTTGTATAATAGAAGGAGCTTTGCTTCACAAGTAGGCATTTTTCATCATATTCTCCCTGAACTTGTATTTCTATAGGACACTTAAAGTCCACAGAAGAAAATAAGTGTAATTGTAGTAAAGATAGTAATAGGAGTTGTCAGAATAATACTTCATCATTGTTAGTTGGCTTTTTCCACAGACTTCTCTATGCCTAGAATTGTGCCTGGGCTTTAACACAGTATGATTGTGTGTATGTGTGCGTGAGTGCATGCATGCGTGTATATATGTATGCACACACAAACACATATATATGCAAAATTGCCAACTATATATCACCACTGAAGGTAGGAAATAGAACTAGGCCAGTACAGTACTTCAAGGACTAAATATCCACTACCCTTTCCAAAGAAAAATGTCTACTCTTCCAAAAAGTAATCATTTGGTTGTACCTTTTTGTTTTTCTTATGGTGTTGGTTATTGAATGAACTGAGGAACATGGAAATGCTAAACAAAGGCCATGTCACTAAATTACATCCCCAGCCTTAGTTGAATCTTAAAAATATTATTATCACATTGTCATGAATCTCTGAGTAGTGTGACCTTATTATTTGTTATAGTTGAAATAATACCACAAATATTCTTTTGTATTTTGCTTGTCTGTAAGAGTCATTCATGTGCAGTTATATATAATTTATGTTTACTGTTTTGTATTCCATTTTACACACTCACACGTGCACGCACACACACACACACACACACACAGAGAGAGAGAGAGAGAGAGAGAGAGAGAGAGAGACAACGCAAGAGACTGAGAGACCAAGACTGAGACCCACTTTTCAGTTTATTTATTCCATAGTAGAACACCTGGATATACATTCTGTATAGAAAAACATAAAGAAACCATCATAATAGATCTTTATGCTTTGTCAATAAGGAAAATGGAAAAGAAACCTGATTTGATGACAATAGTAATATTATGCTTTGATGTAGAAACTATAGAGAAAATTTGTGAAGACTTTACTGTATGTGTTAATATTGAGGAAATGGAAGAGGGACCTCTAGCCAAGGTTTTTCTAGTTTTTTTTCCCCATTTGATCATAAACAGTGAATTGATTCAATTTCCTACAATAGCTGCTTCAAAACTACTTTTGCCCACTGTAAAATGATCTTTTTTGTTTTGTTGAGGCATGATGGTCTTGTACGCTCAATTGTTTTGGTTCTTCCTAGTAGTGTTGGAAGAATAGGCAAGTGCGTTGGTGTCTGGCCACGTGTTAAGTAAATTGTTTATTTATTTATTTTTTTAAAATACTTTATTTTTTTTTTCTTCAAGTTACATCTCAGTCACAAACCCCTCCCTATTCCCCCTTCCTATCCCGCCCTTCCACCCTCTTCCCCCCAGAAGTTTCCCCTTTCAGTCCAACAGATGGTCCCTTCTCTTATAACAGTAAGTATTATACAAAACAACAGATATAAATATGCCACATTTATGAGAGTTAAATGGCCCAGTATACCTTCCCAATGTCCAGTTTATACATATTTGGCCCCTGACTTTAACATTCTACTATCTAACCATCTCCTTGAGTTTAAAGGTCTATATGTGACTCAACATTCATACTAACTTGCAACACACTTTTAAGAGTATCTTCTTAGATCTATAACACCCTCTTGATTCCTAAACAACTCAAAATTTAACTATGAGACTCTAGCTGTCTATTCTTCAACCACCTCAGAGACCTGAGAGGGATAAATATATCTGCTTATATAGGAAGTGCAGGGCCTGCAGCTTCCAAAACTAAGAAAGGACATACCAATGACTGCCTGGACAGTTCCCATTTTCTCTCCATACATTCCTGCATCAGTCCTCAGCCTTTGGGTCCTGTTTCTCTGACAGACATTTGTTGTAGAGCCGGGATTATGAAGGACTTACCTACTCTGTCTTGGCAGAGTTAGGCTGTCGACTTCCCTGCTACCAAGTTTTGTCCTTTTTGGACAGCAGTCTGTCTGCAGTTGGTGCAAGGGGTTTTTTCATGCCAAGAGATAGGCTTGCCACTAATTCAACCATCTTACAGTGGAGGTTCACTGTAAAGAACCTCTGGATGCAAACCCAATGATAGAGTCACAATCATTTGTGAAAAAAGTGGAGAGGAAGCAAGGTCAGAGAGTTTGTATTTTTCTTCTTTTCCCCAACATTATTTTCATTAACCGTTAAGCTTCTGTAGTGACAATGTGCAGGGTACCTGGCAACCAGCAGAGACCAGGACAAAAGGGAACCACAGCCCTATACTCAGGCCCAGCTCCTCCTGCTCCAAATCAGTAGTTCTGGCCAGGGATGAACCTGACTGGTACAAGCCAGTTCTCTTAGTTTAGTCTAAAGCAGCCTTCCCAGTGCTGCGAACCTTTAATACAGATCCTCATGATGTGGTGACCCCAGCCATAAAATTATTTCATTGCTACTTCATAGCTGTAATTTTGCTACTGTTATGAATTGTAATGTAAATATCTGATGTACAAAATGTCTGATATACAACCCCCAAAGGGGTTGCCACCCACAGGTTAAGAAACACTGCCTAATGGATCAGCAAGGGTTCACCTGAGCTAGCTGGAAGTGGAAGAGTGGACAACTGCTGTTTCTGCTGCTGTGGGAAAATGAGAGATGGCTGTAAGAACCCATCAAGACTCACTGGGTCAGATGCTAATCCTAGCTCATGATGCCAGACACTGAGACCTAGGGCAAGGGTTACTTCAATAAAGTCCATTGCTAAATCCATGAACAGAAGATCCTGCCATTCTCCTGTGCCTGCTACACAAGAGTGTTAAGTAAATATTCGCGTAAGGTTTTGGAGTTAGAAATGGAGTTCAAATCCCAGCCCTGACACTTATGCCATTGGGACCGTGTCAGCAATTCTTCATATACGAAATGTTGTCTAGTTCCTTCCTTTTTCATAGAATGAGGAAAATTAAACGGGAAGATAAATGCCCAATAGCTGCTACTATCTATGCTTCTCCACCCCAGTACTCAATAAATGTGAGGTTGCTTAGCCCACATCTATGTATGCCAGGCTCTCTCCACAAGGTGGCTTACAGTAAGACTAAGTTATGTACAGTAGTGATTCTAAAATTTAAGAAAAATGTCAAGTCTGTGTAGTTGAACTTCTTTTCAATACTTAAAGGAGACCTACACATTGTTAAATTGTGACCTCCCACATGCCCCCAACTATTGCTAAAGTTTAAAGAAAAAGTGGGGAGGAGCTGTGAACCAGGCATGATAATGCAGGCTTTTAATCCCAGCACTCTAGAGGCAGAAGAGAGGTAGATTTTTGCTAATTCCACCTGGCTACACAGTGAGTTCTAGGCCAGCTAGGGCTACATAGTGAGACCCTAACTCAAAAAATAACTTAGCAAACCCAGTCTTGGATGAGTTTATAGATTTACTTATTTATTTATTATTTTGTTTTGTTTTGTTTTTTCAAGACAGAGTTTCTCTGTGTATCCATGTCTGTCCTGGACTCACTTTGTAGACCAGGCAAGCCTTGGACTCAGAGATCCACCTGCCTCTGCCTCCTGAGTGCTGGGATTAAAGGCGGGTGCCACCACACCCATCAACCTTTCTGAAGTGCATTCCTGATGAAAGTGGCTTCTATTTCAAGTCCCACTATGAAAGGCTCAAACGTGCTGAATTATCAAGTGTTTCTAAGAGCGTCCTCTGCCTGGTAATTAATGGCTGTAGAATAAGCAAGAAGCCATTCTTGTACTCAAAACCAGCAGAAATGAGTCGCCGGTAAAACATGAATCTGGTTATTGGTGCCTGAATAACAAAAGTCCTTTGTTCCTAAGAGTCTGAAGAAAGCCTTAGGGCTTCTGAAATTATTTAGTGGGTTAGTCTTCAAATTTGAACCCCAGGAGATACTTTCAGACCTAGGGTATAAAAATGTGCTGATGTTCCAGGTGACACTTCAGAAGTTACACCAGGAAACACAAAAGGGGAGGAACATGACACTAGCTGACTCAATTTAAGTATGTGATTAAAAAGGCAATGTGTGCTCTCATTCCTCTCTGATGTCCACCTTTGTCCCACATTCTTCTACATGCTACGCATGGGCCACCATCCAATACTGAACTTCACAGCCAAGTTTTCCAACCATGGTCTTTCTCCCTCATTTGAACCACCTCCACCTTTCCCTACTTGTGATCAGCCCCAGTGATCTTCACTTTAAGGAACCTCAGAAAGAGCTGTTGTAAAAGTCAAGAACTTAAGTCAAAAACTTAAAGACCTAAATAAATCAAAAAGCATAATCCAAAGATCCCTAATCCTAGATTGGAAGCTTTTGCTAGAAGACATTGGCAAAATAGACAAAATTTGAATGGGGTATCTGAGCGAAGGAGTATTTAAGGGTTCTCTTGAATTCTCATACAATGTGCATTTCTGGATAATAAAGCTGTTGTGGTTTGTATGTGGAAAAAAAAAAAAAAAACTCTAAGGAGATACCCAGCCAGCAGATGTCCCATTCAAATTATAGTTCTATTAGCAGAAGCTTCATTGCCCAATCTTTCTATGATTTACAATGCTACTCCATAGGTTAAACTCAATAAAAGCTTAGTTTTCAGCTGTCATATTTTTGACATCTCCTGTTCCTTTAAGTAGCAGGTGTACAGCTGATTCTCAAGATGGGTAGCAATGTTCCTTAGCTGGCTAGTTAATAGATAATAGCACATAAGGAATCTATAAGAGCTGCTGAATATAACAAGTGGTAAAGGGGGAAATGAAACCAAACATCTCTTTTGGAATCATCAGAGAAATGAGGTCATAAGGCAAGTTATATAGCTCCTAAACCAGAAGAGATAGGCAGACACAGAGAAGTACGATGTATAGGAACAAAAGCCCACTCTCAAAGGAGAAATTCTGAACTGTAACTGACACACTGCTGGAGGCCAGTGTGGACATGTCTGTGAGATTTAAAACTGATGGATTCAGGATGGTTGTGTCAGAGCAGGGACTGTTCACTGCTATGTTCCAATAATCTGCTATAGTCTATCACACACCATACATATATGTTACATAGTAGCTATGTCTTCAGTTTTAGACATAAGGCAGAATACTGTAAGAATACTTATAAACTAAGATCATTTTGTTTGTTTTGTTATAAACTGGTCTTTGATAGTATCTCATTAGGTAGCTGAGGTTGGCCTCAAATTCCTACTTATGCATTTTGGGTGCTGGCATTACAGATGTATCATCACACCTAGTCAAAATTGAGGTTTAATCATAGTCAGTGAATTCTTCCTGATTCCAAAGTTATTATACCATGTTGCCAAAATAAACCCTTCTTGAGTTGCTTTTTTGTTGGCATTTGTTCATACCAACAATAACAGTAATTAATACAGTAAGGTCGTAATAAACTCGTTCCCAGCAGCCACCCTTTAGAAAGATCAGCTCCACCTCAAGCCAGTTTTTCCTTCTGAATTTTCTACGTCTCTTTGCATTAATTCATGTTAAATTTGCAAAAGCGCTACTTTACTGAAGCTTCCCAGGACCATTGTGATATCTGAGTTACACACACAACATGCTACGCACATGAACAGCACCTAATAGAAACTTGAGAGCTGAACTTTGTCCTCACCTGTTCCCCTCCTTCCTTAATCCCTCTTTGAATGTTCAAGAATACACTGAAAGTGCACACATTGTGTTGTTGGTCAGAGTACATGCTGGGAAGACAGGCTGCTTAGTGGACTCTCAGCTTCACTACTACTAAACAGCTGTGTGACCAGGGATAAACTGCCCAACCTGTACCTCCAAGTCCATGCAGTCAGTGAAAAGAACCATCATATCAACCTCAAGCACCTCGAAGACTATGAAATAAGATATTTAAAGGGTTCAAAAATAATGTCTGATCGCAAACTACACTGGACATTCAGTAAAGTTCTAGACGGTTTCGTCCTTCTCAGCGGCACATCTAGTCTAACTGTTGAGCCTTCTTTCTACCTTGCTGCACTGTTCTTAGCTGTAGGCTTTAACTCAGTACAACTACTTTCTATCAAAATACTACTGAGAAGATTATTTCCTTATTTTCTATTTAAGAAAATTCCTAACTTACAAAAAGGGATTATAAAGTTTGCATGCTTACTGAGCAAAAGCCTTTCTTTAATTAGGTAGGAAATAAAAGCTTTGCACATAAAGTAATTGGATTTCTTTCTTATTTTATTGCTTCACTTGAAATAAAACTTTAAAAGGCTGCAAAAACATTGCAGAAATTCCATGAGAAAAATGTTTCCAATTTCTACAAACCCTGTAATAAAACCTAAAATATGACTTTCTACCACGATGTATATGTACTTTTTATTATTTTAGTTACTTTAACAGTAACCAAGTATTAAAAAGCAATTACAACTTCAGCAGGTTCCTCATGCTCAGTTTCAGGGTATTTTAGTCATTTAACTATTACTGTGATTTTTATATTACTTTCTGTAAGACAATAACTGATTTTAGCTACTCAATGCTTTCTGGGCTAAACTATGTAAAATAGCAAGAATACAGTAGACCATCTCACTGTAAAAAAAAATGTTATCTCAAGCTAATTATTTACTCACTTAAAGTTAGCATTTCAAATCTCCAGGGTACACTATATACTTACTACTATCAAACAACTATACAGATTTCTATAAACAGCATGGTTACTTGGGTTTTGTTTTTTGTATATATGTGTGTAGGCATGCCTTAAAACTATTTATTGATAATTCTAAACACCTTCCAACCCACCAACCCGAGGCACATTAGAAGGCTACTTCTCAGGCGCAGGTCCTTGGGGCAATCAATCGGCAGTCCACCCAAATCAGCACACACAGGGACACTGCACTCAGCAGCAGCTGCTGTGGTCACCTGGCTCTGGCACTGCAATGGCCGCCTCCTCACCCCCAATTGGGTCGAGGCCTCCTCCATCTGTTCAAGACTGCCAACCTACATGAGGCAGGTTCTGCACTCTGCAGCCCCAGTGCTGGTCACCGCTGTACTCCCTGCTTGGAGCTGCGGTCCCTTCAGACCATCCTAGTTTTTCAAAACCTCCTCTGGATAGTTCCTGTACTGCAGCCTTGTCTGCCCACCTGAACTTGCCACCTTGAGGAAGGTACTGCATCTGCGACCTAGGAGCTGGCCATTGCTGCACACTCACTTGAGGTCACAGTCTCTTCCATCAGTTTGAGTTTGTGAAACCTTCATGAGACCCATGTTGCTCTCCGTGCGGCCTTGGTGCTTCAGTGCCACACCCCGGCTTCAGGTCGAGGTCTCTTCCAACCATTCAGTTCTGCCAAATCCACAGAGCAGGTCCTGTCCTCCACAGAGGCACAGTCTCGGGCCATGGCTTTTCACCTGGGCTCTGCCCAACCTGGGCTCCACCCAACCTCGGTCACAAGTCTCAGCAGCAGCAACCTTTGTCTAGTCTTTTAAAGTGAAGCAGTGATGAACAGCATTGAGAAGCAATGCCAAGCAAAAGGCAAGTTTCCAGGCCTTCCTTTATATACTCTCTTTAATTATGCACCAAGATGTTTTCTCACTGGCCAACCTTATCTTCCTCATGAGGTTCACCTGTTGACCAGGAACACGAGGGCTCCCAGGTGGTCCCCAAGTGTCAGTCATCAGGATGATTTGTACGCACCTTTTAGGAGTTTGTTTTTCAGCGGTGGATCAAGCACTCCCACAACCCTTACATATTCATTCAACTATATCTAGCAGTTACTGATTATTACCTCGAACTACAACTATTTGTTGCTTTGACTGGCTTATTCATGCAGGATGATTTGGTCTATTTTAAAAGAGGAGTAAGAAAAAAAAAGTGCAGATTTAAACAATTTACTTGGCGGCGGGGCAAGATGGCGGCGACCTACACTGACGCATTTTGAACGCGGGGGAAAAAAGAGCCATAAAAAACACAGAGTTATTGGGCACTGTGCAAAAACCGGAGGGGCTAGACCCTCCCGGGAACACTCACAGCTCCCAAGGGACTGTTAAAAGTCCCAGGGTAATAAGGCTCTCTCCCCATCTCTCGCAGACACGAAAGCCACTAAACCCGGGATTCGGGAACTCCCATTTGGAGAGGCGCCTGGTAAGATCGACCCCAACTCACAGCAGGCAGAATCAGAGGCCACTTGGCGATACTTCACTAGCCTATTGGACTCCCCACACCTCAGGTAGAACTTATACCCACTTAAAAATTTTTGCGACATAGTGGAAGTCTTAGCAAGGAACAAACAGGGGGCGGGAGGTTCCGAGAGAGCGAGGGAAGACAGAAGATGGGAACACAAAGGCGGGCGGGAGGGGCCGAATCCCGCGCAATCACGGCAGCGCAGCTGGGGAGGAAGCCTGGCTGGCAGGGCCAAATCCCCGCGAACCCACGGCTGGACAACTGGGGAGAGAGTCAGGCGTGGGCGGGGCCAGGGACTCGCGCACCCACGGCTGAGCTTCTGGGGCGAGAGGACCACTCTGGCGGCCGGAGGATCCCGGGCTCTGTGCACCCACGGCTGAGCAGCCAGGGAAGGAGACCTGCGGCTGCGCAGACAGGGAGGGAATCAGGCACAGAGGCCAGGCCTGTGGCGAGAAGCCTAGTGAGAAACCAGAAATCAGGAGCATAGCTGTATTCTGGAAAATCCAGACATATTAGGTGTGGAGCCAGACCCTGTCAGCCTCCGTGAAGACAAACAAAGCCCACAGAATCTGTGCCTGGGCAAACAGGTCCAAACCATCAGAACCATTACAGGCTGATAACTCAGAGTGCAACATAGAGAAGTCTGAATTGGGAGCAGTGAAACAATCCAGGTCCATTACTCACAACCTGGGAATAGGCTGCACCAGCTCACAGTGCCTCAGGCGATTAAAACCACAGTGACCCTGAAATCCCCCTGTAAGCAACGACAGTTAGCCAAGTAACTCGTCCCCTGCACCAAATCATCCACTGGGGATCCAAGCACAGAAAACAGACAGCTAAACGCATCCAATGGCCAAAGGTCAAAAAAAAAAAATAGAAATCAAGGAAATATGACTCCAACAAAGCAGAATTATCCTAGCTCATCCAATTCGGATGACCTCACACCAACAGAAACACATGAAAACGTCAGTTGACAATTCTGCATTATGGAAAGTGATAGAGTCCCTGCAAGAAGAACTTAAATCTATGAAGGAATTCAAAGAAGCCACAATTCTACAAGTCAAAACAAGGAACAACACCATTAAAGAGCTCCAAGCCAAGGTGACTCAGCTTGAACAGGAAAAGGAAAAAGCAATGAAAGATTTTCATACAAAAACAAGCAAGCTGGAGAAGGAAATGTACAAAACGAACAAAACCATACAAGACATGAAAATAGAAATAGAAACAATAAAGAAAACACAGTCAGAGTTAAAAGAGGAAGTGGAGAACCAAGGGAAGAGAACAAGAACTATGGATGTGAGTATCAACAATAGGATGCAAGAGATGGAAGACAGGATCTCAGGCATGGAAGATTCAGTGGAAGAAATCAGTACAACATCCAAAGAAAATGAGAAGGCTAAAAAATCTCTCACCCACAACATCCAAGAAATCAAGGACTCAATGAAAAGACAGAACCTAAGAATTATAGGTATAGAGGAAAGAGAGGACTCCCGACTCCAAGGTCCAGGAAATATCTTTAACAAAATCATAGAGGAAAACTTCCCAAACCTGAAAAAAGAGATGCCAATAAAAATCCAAGAGGCTTACAGAACACCAAACAGATTAGACCAGAAAAGAAACTTCTCTCACCACATAATAATTGAAACACCAAATGTACAGAACAAAGAAAGAATATTAAAAGCTGTAAGAGAAAAAGGTCAAGTCACATACAATGGCAGACCCATCAGAATTACACCTGACTTCTCCTCAGAAACTTTAAAAGCTAGAAGGGCCTGGTCAGATATACTACAAGTTCTGAGAGATCATAGCTGACCAGCCAGACTACTTTACCCAGCAAAACTCTCTATCAACATAGATGGAGAAAACAAGATATTCCATGACAAAATCAAATTTAAACAATATCTACCCACAAACCCAGCCCTACAGAAAATCCTAGAAGGAAAATCCCAACCCAGAGAAGAAAACTCCACTCAAGAAAACAAAGGGAATAGAAAACCCCTCAGCAACTAAACCAAAAGAGGCACAGGACCACCACCTATACCAAACTAATGGGAAATAACAACCCCAGGTCACTAATATCCATCAACATCAATGGA
>CAJQZJ010032473.1:14004102-14043656 GCA_907164525.1 Lophiomys imhausi
TTTGAGACTTAACCAGCTGTTCACATATCAGTTAATATTGTTCTAGAAGTTTACAGGACAGGAATTATTTTTCAGGAATTGCTAGAATTTGATTTACATGAAGTTTGACTTTCTGTACACACTTTCTTCTGCAGGTAAACAAATAAGCAGTCAGAACTATACATACATATATAATTTTACAGAACTTTCAAACGTCTTCATTATAGTGAAATATAAGCATATGATTCATTCAGTTTTAATCCATTGGACCCTTTCCTCCAAAATAAGCTCATTTCACATATAGACTCGAACTGTGTGCCTGCCCCCCACCTAGTTCCTTATAAAAGCAAATAACCACCTCTCTACCTGCCTGGTTGTGCAGGTCAGTAGGAGCAGCTTGTACTCTCAGGCTGTGCAATAAACAATGCGTCTGTCTGCATTCTGGAAATCATAGGCTGTGAAGGTTGCAGTGTGGTTGGTTTTGAGTTGTGTGCTTGGTGGGTCAGGAAGTGGTCTTCTTTCTGTATCTGAAGAGCAGTGACATGAAACCATACGCAAGAGCCTCTCTGTGACCCGTGTTTTTCCTTTTATTCATGGTTCTTAAAATACAGGTGTGTTTATGGGACCCGCAAATATGCCATTTACCTCACAAGCAGCCACTGCATTTCAAGGTTTTCCTTCCATGGGCGCGCCAGTGCCTGCAGCTCCCGGCCTCATAGGCAATACGATGGGACAGAACACAAGCGTGATGGTGGGCATGCCCATGCCCAATGGGTTTCTGGGAAACACACAGACTGGAGTGATGCCACTTCCTCAGAATGTTGTTGGCCCTCAGGGAGGAATGGTGGGACAAATGGGTGCACCGCAGAGTAAGTTCGGCCTGCCACAAGCTCAGCAGCCTCAGTGGAACCTCTCACAGGTAGGGGCCTCATGTACTTTCTACCACCTTAAAATCCAAGAAACCATGTTTGTATTCTGAGTAGTTTTGTTTTAAAATCTAATGATGGAACAAAAGAACCGAATAGGGATAAGTTTTATCAGATCCAAGTGTTTGTAGATGTCTTGAGATTTTATCAGATAGATAAATTACTTGTTCTTGTCCTTATTTTAAGAGTATTCTATAAATAAATGTTAGGATTTCCCTTTTCCCACTTCAGAGTGTAACACAGTTGTAATGGTGAACGTACTTGCTGGGAGGTATCTTGGGCAATGTATCAGAGACCCCTCAACTGCCCATGTAAGGCTTAGTGCCATGCTTTCAGCTCCTGGGGGGTTCTTCTAATAGTCTACTTAGACCAGTCTATCTGCCCTCACTGATAAGAGTTAACCAAAGAAATCCACACTGAACAATGAGAAAGAAATCCAGCTTCATATTCTCAAAGCCGTTTGATCAAGACTGCCTGTGTCGTGGTTTCTGTCTGTTGATTTCTGAGGAACATCCATTGGCTCAAGAATCCCAATAAGGAAAATATAATAAACCCTGCATACCTCAGGTATTCACTGATAAATTCCATGTCTGTCTGAGTTAGCTTAAAGCAAGGAGTAGCATTTCTGTATTATATGCTGTCCTGATTTTGCTATAGCTCCACAGACAGAGGCTTTGGCCTACTGTGAGGCTTGTGCTTCACAAGGCATCTTACAGGAACCAAGACCACTACTGTGACCAGTAATTTATCTTCAGAACATTGACTTCTAACATTAGCAAGATCACCATATATCTTACAAGTGCTCATGAGTGATTTATCTTTTTTTACAGTTTTAGTTTATAGTAATACATATAGTTTATAGAAACACATGTACCGCAATGTTTAAGCACTGGAACTCTTGAAAATTGTAGGTGCTAGATGTTAGTAATAGCTTTTCTGTGGCCAAGATGCTGAGGCTCATTGAGCTCAGGTTAAATTACAGGAGAGCCAGTAAAAGAACAGCAGCCCTGTCCGCAAGGCCATGAGAGTATTTGTGAGCAGAAGGGAAAATGTGATCTGCCTCCCTGCAGACACATTTCAGCACTGATGTGACTATGGTGCCTTAGATTTTCAAAAAAACAAAATCCCTGCAAAAGGTAGAACACAGTTAATGCTGAGCATAGGTTTAGAATTATGTTATGGTAAATCCTGTTTCGCTTGCTCTGTCACCAACCATGGTAAGGAGAGAGCCACCCGGACTAAGGGGCTGATAAATATACTGGACTCTAGCCTGAAACAAAAAGTACATGTAATCTTTTATAGCACATAATGGAATTTCATTTTAGCTGCTTATGTTGTTACAGTCCCAAATCCAAAAACATGCTATATGACATTTTTAATGTTTAGAAAGTATATTAAAGCCATTTAGGATGTTAATAGAAAATTACAGGTATTTTAGGATGTTTTACTTTCTAAAATTTCTCAGTCCTTGCGAGTCACAGATAAAATATCCTGGTGTGGTTGACAGAGTGATGGACTCATGCTCAGACACAAATTCAAAGATGACATCGGTAGTTTTTCAGTTGTGATTAGTTTTTGAGATAAGGATTAGCTTATAGATTATTTTATATGCAGTGCTAAGACCAGGAAAAAGGACCAAGTAGCTGTTTGATTTCAGTGGAGACGCTTCTGTGCAGTCAGCTTCACTCCCGGTGCTTTGACTGACTTTCTAGTTAATGATGAACTGTCTGACTGTAGCTAAAGAATCAAGAATGAAAAGTGAATAATCTCGTAATCTAAGCCTTTTATGTGTTTCACAGATGAATCAGCAAATGGCTGGCATGAGCCTCAGTAGTGGAAACCCTGCTGCAGGTTTTGGCCAGCCTCCCAGCACAACAGCAGGGTGGTCTGGAAGCTCATCAGGGCAGACTCTGAGCACACAACTGTGGAAGTGAAAAGTTGCAACAGAGTTTCATCTAGAACCAACACCCAACATTCCTTGCTACAAAGGCATCTAGTTCCTGTTTATTCATGTACATACGTATTTTTTTCTTTTCCCCCATTTGTTCACATTAAGAATTACCTGATTGACCGTGTTGGTCTGTGCTGATTAAATTTGATGTGAAAGCAGGTTGAGAAACCATCTTCTGTGGAAGGTAGCTCTGCTCTTATTTCCCATGATGTCATAAGCCACATTGAGAAGCTGCTCAGTTAACGTGCATAAAATCGGATTTATTCTCAAAATTATAGCTCTGATGTTTGCATATAAAGGAAGTAGTTATCATGTTAGTAATATCTCTAACAGTATAAACCCCACCCCCAAATTAGCCAGTAATCCTGTAGGAAGGTACTGTATGATCAAATGTTTAATCATATAAATAGAATGTAAATGTATCACTGAGCACTGTTTTCTAGTGTATCAAATTCTTTTATTCATCATTCTCTTCACTGTGCTGTTATGATGTGCTTAACAGGGAGTGTGGTTAGTGAAAGGAAGATAAACCTGGATGTTACTGCAAAACTTAATGAGTGTTTCAAGAACTCAAATTTTCGCTGCCTCTTGTAATTTGGACCTCTTCTCATGTACATAGTGCTTCTGTGAAGACCTTTTTCTGCACTATATGCACACAGGGTAACTCAAACAAAGCCACTTTTAATCCTTGAAAGTATATCCAGGTTTATGACAGTAATTGTGTTTACATTTTATGGTGCCTAGTATTGACAAAATGTTATTTCCCTATATTAAACAGATGAATCCACACACCTTTTTTATTTGTGGGTTTTATTTCCTACAGTGTACACTGCCACCAACTTTCCAAATATTTCATGTTGTGAACCAAGAATTGGGAATGCTTAGTTGACACAATACTCATGAGGTCCTACACCTATGTCATTATGAGACAGCTGGATATGAGGGCAGAGCAGTACATGAGGTACTCAAGTGGTCTTTTTCAGTGTCGTGTGGTTTCACTGTACAGAACTCTTCCCAGTTAAGTTTAGAAAATACATGCAGATCAAATGAAGATAACAAACACGTGTTGCAGCATCCAGTTAGCTGTTTAAACAGACGTCCATCGGCTGACAGGAAAGGCTGAAGGAGAAGGACAATACCTGAACAAGCAGCAGCCCAAGCCCCAGACTTCCTCTTCTATTCCTCCGGGTGTCGGTGTCTACACCTCAATGTTCACTGTGTCCAGGTGGTGCTTTGGCTCATTGGCTAGATTGGCCTTCTCTGTCCGTGTGTGCCACACGAGAACCTACGGAGGAAGGGGATAATTTAAGCAGCCGCACTGTCAGCACTCGAGGTCCAGCAGGTGGGAGAGCTGAATAGTACCTTGGTGCAGTTACTAGCCTTTGGTTCCAGTTCTTCAACTGTTGTTATCTGCTTTAGAAAGTCAGATTCTTGCATCCCTGGCTGGGATCCACGGCGCTTAAATACAGCTTTCGGATTGGACAAGATTACTTGCAGACTCACAGCAAATCCTTTTTATGAAATAAAAAAGACTCAATTATTGATGTACTTTTTCCATTTGTAACTGTGGTCTCATCAAAAAGTACAAATGCATACTATGTGGTTAGATCTTGGTATTCAGATTTGAACAGGAGCATTGCCTGCATACAGTCCCTAAGGAAAATTAGTCCGTGCTTTTGTACTCTGAAGACACCTACTACAAAATATGAAGTAAGTCTGTTGATAAGAAAATTTCAGAAGCTGCTTCAGAGAGCTCACTACAGCTTCACATTTAGTATTCCACAGTATTGTAGCATTATTAACTATCCTTGTGGTGCCACAGTGCTGGCCCAGCCTTCCCAACTGCTTCTGACATGATGTGTGCTTTATCATTATGGTCAGCACTGTTCCAAATGACTTGACATCATGAAGATTGGCGGTAGAGGTACTGCTGATCATGGGAAAAACAAGTATTACCTAATTTATGATCATTAGTTTCACTCATTAAGCATGAAGGAAGGGAGCTTAGCAATCAGTACAGGCAATATCTAATCATTTGATAAATTTGGTTTTTGTATTTGAGTGTTTAAAATCAAAAGGATATAGCTTAGTGGTAGAGCACTTGCCTCGCATGTGTGAGGCCCTGAGTCTATCCTTTGGCACTGCAAAGACCATGTGAACTCCCTCCAGTGACTTGGTTATGTGATGGAATTGTCGCTGTTTTAATTTAACCTGCTTTATTTAGATGCACTCCTAATCCACTCCACAGCCAACTCCACATGTGACTGTTTTAGAAATCTGAAGCCTGAACCTTGATACTAAACTCAGGCTTCCCAGGAGTTGATGGGTTGAGTGCCAAGCCCCAGGAACTTCTCGGTAGGAACTTGTGTGCTCTCTTGTGTTAGCAGTACGTTGATGTTGCTTTTTGGAGAAGTGTAACAAACAACATCAGATAATAACAAAAGAGCTATGAGAAGAGCACATCATCATTCCCATCACCTCCACATACCAGACTGGTCACTCGTGTGCCCTGGACCCTGCTGCTGCTTGGAAAAAGTTAATGCTTAGCTCTGCACAAACAAACTGTGGTCTAGGAAGTGCTGAGCGAAGCAAAATCAAACATAACCCATAAAGTGGCCTTCAGACCCCAGTATCCTCACCAGTGCTTCGTGGAAACACACCGTGCATTCTAGGAAGCAACACTAGATATGCAGTGGCTAGCCGCTTTTTTTTTTTTTTTTGACAAGGTCCTTGCATTTGGGACACCAGCCAAGTCACGTCTCCTTGTCAACTCTGTAATGCCCCCTTTTATTAAACTGCAAGAAGCATATGAAAGCTCAGCCTTGGTGTATGGTAATATAAAGATGCTACTGGCTGCAGAGCACTGTGCAGATGACTGCAATGTGTAAATAAAAAATGCAACTATGTAAACAGTACCTAGCGGAATGGGTAGTGCCAGCCACCATTCTCAGGTGCAAGAGTCCTGGTAGACAGGGGAAGGGCTTGTGAGAGTTCTGGGGAGTAAAGCCAGGTGACGTGTGTGTCACATGACTTCGATAAGAGATCGGAAGACTTCATCAAGCACAGGTCAGCACAATATTTGAGCAACACAAAGCTTGAAATTAATAAAATGCCTTTTCTCATAAGACCAGATCAGATTAATGTTAATGATTTTTTGCTTTCTTTCATGTGATTCATCCTTTATCTAAATGCAAGTCTACCCTCCTCAGTCATGTTGGACTTTTGGAACATTCTTTACATGGCTTCAAGGCACTGATTTTTATATCCCAATTTTCATATGCACACACAATGATCAAATTATGCAGAGGTAATTCAGAAAATATAAAACCGTTCAGACCTGATTTCCTTCATTGTCCCTTAGGATGCTAAACTCATCATCTGCAACCACTGAAAGACACAGATTAGATGGGTATTTTCTCCATTTCCCTGGTTCAGGAATATCTCATAATAATGTGGAGCTGCATGGCAAAATGAAGTACAGGCCACAGACAGGCCTGAAGCTGCCATTGTTTTTGTTGATTGGTGCTCTCTCGTCCTCACTGTACAATGATAATGCACCTGAACAGCAGTGCCCTGGAGAGTCCTTAGGGAGGGGCTTGCTCTGGGAGCAAAGCAACCTAGTTTCTAAAAAGGGGGTCAGGGGAGGGAGGGGGACATAATCCAGATGTTCCTCATCCACCTACTTCAGCTGGTTGTACCCATTCTCAGCTCAGGAAGCAGGTCACAGCCAGCCAGCAGGCATCATATGGTTACTAGGCCAAACTGGGTTGCTTCAGGGGAAATCCTGTGCCCTGCCTGATGAGGTACCAGGCAGAGCTAAAGTGGCATCTCCTGGAAATAGGCAGAATTTTCAGCTCCTGACCACTGATTTCCAGTCTGCTATGGGTGTCTTGGGTTTTCTTCAGTTGTATTTGTGCCTCAAGCATTATATACTCAATGAGTGGTTTGGATTTAAAGGTACTGCTGTGTCTTTTGAGGTATTAGGATCCTGACAGAAACCATAGAAGTGGGGTTTTCTGTCTGGGTCAGTTTGCAAAAATGTGCTATGCCAGTGAAAAGTGACTATTCACTGTGAAGGCAGGGCTTCCTTAATATATTACATGCTTACTGAATGCCAGCTGGAAACAATGTGGACCATTAGAGTCCAACAATATAGTATATATTATGCTTGTGTATTCATATTACATATATATGTATGTGTATATATACACACACACGTTTATCAATCATTACCCAACAATTTAAAATTCAAAATGTCTCAAAACTGCCTGGTGTACAAAGAAGCAGGAAAATAAAATATCATAACAAAGAGAAACCAGAAATGATATGGATGGTAGAATTATAGAATGTGACATTAGACTATAATATGCTTCATATTCAAGAAGGCTAAAATGGTGTGAGCATGCTGAGCGATAGAGAGACAAGGCCATCTCAAGGATAAGACTACAAGGAGATATAAAGTGTCCTGGGGAGTTAACATCTGAGACATTAAAGAATAAAAGATCAGCAAAGATGAACAAGTAACAATAAAACTACTAAACCAAAATAAAAATAAGACTAGTGTTAGAGAATCAGAATGAAAGGTGAGGAAGACATAAAAATATATGAAGAAATTACTAAAAATTCCTACCTCTCGTTCAGTGAAGATTTATGAAGCCCGAACAAGCCTGTCAGGCCAACCTAACCTAAATGAAGACCAATCCAACCATTATAGCACCTATACAATCTTCAGTAACAATTGGAATACAATAACAGTTGGAATGTTACCAGACAAACTGTGGTGGAAGTTATGAACCATTTCCCATAAAACTTAAAATAATTCAAATTACAGAAAGTATGCTGCCTCAGTTGTGGTAGAGCTGAAAAAGGCTCAAGATTAAATAAGTTTCAAATACTTGGAAGCTATCAAAGAGTAAATTACAGATCACATAACTCAAGGGAAGTGAGAACATGATTAACTGAATGCAAGTGAAAACAAGACATGAAAGTTTGAGCCTAATGCAGTATTTGGGAAATTATTGTGGAGGGATGCATGTGTGTGCACATGTGTGAGAGGTGCTCACAACTGTGTACATGGTGTAGAGGCCAGAGATCAGTGCTTAGTATTTTCTTCTGTCACTCTCCACCTTATTTGGGGAACAGGATCTCTCACTGAACCTGGAACTGACCATCTGGCTAAACTGGCAGGCTGGCAAGCCCCTGAGATCCTCCTGCCTCCACCCCACCCATGCTGGAGTTACAGGCATGTGCCACCACACCCAGCTATGTACAAAGGTGCTGAGACTCCAAACTCTAGCCCCATGCCTGTGTAGCAAGCACTTAACTCATGGAGCCATCTCTAAAATGCCAAAAATCATTTTTGAAATCCAAGGTCTCACTGTTTTGCAGCTGCCGTAATAGACTACCCTCAGGCCTCTTGCCTTAGCCACCTAAGAACCTGAGACTATATATAGCATTACAACAAGCATGGCAAAAATTTAGTTTTCAAAAAATATTTTAAACACCAAACTAGGAAGATGAGAGTCTACTTTTTATGAGCTAGAAAACATAAATAAAACCCAAGTACTAATCTACTACCAAATGTCAGAGCAGAAAGCACTGAATAGAAACAGGAAAGAATAGAGAATGCCAAATAAAGTCAGCATTGGAAGAATAAAAATGGCAGTTTGAATGAGAAATGGATCCCATAGGCTCAGGTATTTGAACTCTTGTTCCCCAATTGGTGACACTCCTTGGGAAGGTTTGGGAGGCTAGGCCTTGTTGAAGGAAGTATGTCATTAGGGCAGGTCTTTGAGGATACACAGCCTCACCCTACTTGTAGTTCCCTGACTTTGATGAAATGAGCTCTCAGCTTCCTATTCTTGCCACCAAGCCTGCTGCTTGCTGCTGCACCTCCCCACTACAATGGACCCTTGTTCCTCTGGAATTGTAATACCCAGTACATCCTTTCTTCCATAAGTTGTTTCTGGTCATGATGTTTTATCCCAGCAACAGAAGCGTAGCTAATACACTGATAAGCCTCTACCCATAAGTTCTTGACAGGTAGAAATAGAAGGCACAAACCAATGTGGAGAGAACAGATCCTAGTAACATGAATGACAAAAATTATTAATTTTATGACAGAGATGTGGACATGTCAGATCAGAATAGACAAATAGAAAGACAAGCTACCAATGCAACAGACAACCTAGAATAGCATAACAGTAAAAAAAATGAAGTTTACAGTTCACCTTCCAATACTCCAACTTTCTAGGGCCAGATGGTCTCAGCTATGACTCAGCAACCATTTAAAGAACAAGGACCTTTCCTCATCTATGCTCATACATAGCAGTCTTATTTGTAATAGCTAGAAACTGGAAACAACCCAGATGTCCCTCAACTGAGGAATGGGTAAACAAAAACCTATGGTACATCTACACAATGGAATACTACTCAGGCATCAGAAACAACAAAATCATGCAATTTGCAGCCAAATGGATGGAACTAGAGAAGCTCATCCTGAGTGAGCTAACCCAGACTTAGAAGGATGCACATGGCATCTATTATAATCGGATTTTAGCCATATAGTACAGGATAACTATACTACAGCCAATGCACCAAAGGGAACATGAACATAGACTTTGTTTCCTGTCAATGAGACACTTTGCCCTAGTGGTGCTGCCTTGTAGGCCCTCAGTGTATGAGGAGGCTCTTGGCCCTCATATGACTGCAGGGGACTGATATGTAGGGACACTCCACTCTGGAGGAGTGGGATAGAAGGTTTAGGGGGTAGAGGGTGGGAGGATGGGACTAGGAGGGGTGGAATGAGGGCACTGTGATGGAGATGCAACCTGGAGTAATAAATAAACATAAAAAATAAAATAAAGGAAAGAATGCTTCTCAAATTATCCTGAAGGCAAGCCTTGCCCTGATACCCAAATTATGCAAAAGGATTACAAGAGAACTGCAAGGAAATCTCATGAAAAAGGTAGAAAAATCCCTCAAGCTTCCACAAGTCCACTCCAACATTAAAGAGGGCAATAAGCCATGGCCACATGTGGTTAATCTCAGGATCACAAGGTTGTGATTTGTCATGATCTCAACTATTAGAAAATATAAAAGGAAAAGCTATCTTGATAGATGGTCAATCAATACTCATTTGGCAAAATCCACCATCTTTTCATGACTGGGTGGGGATTGATATCACTGAACCAATAATGAAGGTAAACTTTCACAATTTGATAAAGGGCATCTAAAAAAGATGATGAGGAAAAAGGTATAACAAATCTATTAAGACATTTTACTTCCAAATATAAAGACCAAGTCAAACTCTGTAGGTTGGAATGAGACACAGACAGCTACTCATTTTATTGAGCAATGCAGTGGAGATCCTTGCCATTATCATCAGCAACATTCCCCGCCCCATTTGTTTTTTTTTTTTTTAACAGAAAAGGTCCCACAGATGGTACAAGTACATAAAGCTTCTCTCTGCCTCACCCAATCAGTAGCATCAATGGCAGTGGCCAGTGTTTCCTGTTAGACAACTACCCCAACTCGTTCTCACCTCCATGTACTTGGCCCCGCTAGCACACATGCTTCTCTCACTCCGTATAGACATTAGTCTCACAAGTCTTGCAAATCAAGCCTGCTCTCACTTCCTGCAGCATGGCTTATGGCAAGAAAGCCTTTATAGTCTGATCACAAGATACTAACCACCTTCTGAATCACTGCCCAATGATGCTGAACTCTTGACATACTCTTTGTAAAAATTTATTTTATGTGCACAGGTTTTTTTTTCTGCATATGTATCTGTGTGCTACATGCATGCCTGGTGCTTGCAGAGGCCAGAAGATGACATTGGATCCCATGGAACTGGAGTTACAGATGGTTGTGAGCTCTGTGGGTACTGGGATCAAACCTAGGACTTTTGGAAGAACAGTCAGTGCTCTTCTGAGCCACCTCTCCAGCCCCTAGACATGTTCTTTCAATGCTGCTGATAGCAATTAATTTCAAGCTCTCTCTTCATCCACTTAAGAGAAATAATGATCTTGAATCCAAAGTGACACACACACACACACACACACACACACACAAAACTAGTCATAGAACTTTTGGGGAAAAGGAGGGTACATGTGGTACCTCTTCTCTCTGGAGTATCTGCCCTTCATAGCTCTTCCTATCAAAGCATACACTGCCCATACACTGCCTTTTGGAATATTGCATGTGTAAGCTTCCATAGTGTTTCTGCTGTGTGTATGCGTGTGTGTATGTGTGTGTGTGATTTATATATATACAAATGGCTATTAAAATGCTATCTTATTATTCTGTTGCTGTGAAGAGACACCATGACCAAAGCAACTTTTATAAAAGAAATCATGAAATTGTGGACTTGCTTACAGTTTCAGAGCTCAGTCCATTATCATGGCAGGAAGCATGGTGGCATGAAGGCAGACATGGTACTAGAGAAGTAGCTGAGAATTCTACATCCTGGTCCATGGGAGAGTGGGGAGAAGGAGTGTGGGGAGGGAGGGAGGGAGGGAGGGACAGAGGGAGGGAAGAGAGAGAGAGAGAGAGAGAGAGAGAGAGAGAGAGAGAGAGAGAGAGATTGGGCCTGGCATGGGCTTTTGAAATCTCACAGCTCACCCTCAGTGATACACTTCTGCCAACAAGGCCACAACTCCTAATCCTTCTAATCCTTTCAAATAGTGCCATTCTGCAGTGAGTGCCACAACTCCTAATCTTTCTAATCCTTTCAAATAGTGCCATTCTGTGGTGAGTGGCCATTCAAACATCTGAGACTTTGGGCCAGTCTTGTTCAAACCACCACAAATGGTATGCTTAGGCATTCCTAGCTTTGAGTACTAATCTTTAAAAGAACTATTCTTTTTTTTTGCCATTGGCTTCTCTTGGCCTCTTTAGCAAAATCATTTAACTTATAAGAATTTATTTCTTGGCTGCCAGTTATATTTCATTAACCTATATACTTAACATATGCCAATACCAGTGTGTGTGTGTGTGTGTGTGTGTGTGTGTGTGTGTGTGTGTGTAGGTGCACAGGTATGTGTGGATGCACATGTATGCATTTGCCAGTGGAGGCCAGAGGTCAATCTCAGGTGTTCCTCTTCAGAGCTACCATCTTCTTTTTTAAGACAAGGTCTCACAGTTTGGGAGGACCTGGAGCTTGCTGATTACCCTAGACTGGCTCAACAGCCAGAACTGGAGATTAATCTGTCTCTGCCTCCCCAGCCCTGGTGTTGCAAAGTGAATGTCCCCTTCTTTACAGTTACATGATGCTGAGGGTCAAAGTCAGGTCTTGTGCTTGTGAAGCAAACACTTTATGGATGAGCAACCTCTCCAGCCCCTACACTGTCTTTATTACTTGTGTCACAAGATACATTTTCAAGTTGGGAAGTGTCACTCCTCTAGCTTTGTTCTTTTTCACCTCTAGATTGTTTTGGCCATTCCAAACCTCTTGCTTTTCCTTATGACCTGGATGGCTCTCTCAGTTCTACAAAAAGCACAGCCACAATTTTGAGTGATTATTCTGCAGCTATGAGTTACTGTGAAGAATTTCACAATTTTCTCTATGTTACATCTTCTATTCCATTAATAAGTCCGTCCATCCAGTTCTTTAGTTTCATTGGTTTTAGTTTCCATTGTACAAGGGTCTTATACTTCATTTTAGTTTTTTATTATCCCTAACATAACAGTGAAGTTAAGCATAACAATGAAACTTTCTCATTTTATGACTGTTCACTGAGACAGTTTATAAATATAACTTTTCTTTTTTTGAGATAGAGTCTCATTTTATAGCCCTTGATAACCTGGAACTTCATGCTGGCCTGAAATTCTCAGAGATCTGCCCTGTCTCTGCCTCCCAAGTGTTGGGATTAAAAGGTGGCTCCCAATGCCTTGCTGATGTTTGAACTCTTGTATCCCACACTGGTTAGCTTATTTGTTATCCCAGGATTTTCTCATGTGAAAGTCCATCAGGTATATAGTTTTGCTTCTTCCTTTCCTGTCTTCACCCAACTTGGATGCTTTCTTATTCATTTTTCTTCCTTAACTGCCTCAGCAACAACCATCATAGCAATGGTGAAAACAAATGGCAGATGAATAAGGGTTGTCCTTAATCCCCAAGGAAAAAAGCTTGGAGGTTTCAACTACTAAGATTCACTCTGAGTTTTTCACAGATGGATACATCAAATAGAGGTAGTGTCCTTCCATTCCTAGTCTGGTGTGTTTTTCTTTTAAGATTTATTTTTAGTTACATGTTTGTATGTTATGAACATGTAGGTGCCTGCAGAGGGTAGAGTTACAGGTGGTTGTAGCCACCCAACATGGATGCTGGGACCCAAATTTCGGTCCTCTCAATGAGCAGCAAGTGCTCTTCATACCTGGTGAGTAGTCTCTCCAGCCCTCTGCCTAGTGTTTTTATCATGCATCTATTAATATGATAGGGGTTTTATCTTTTATATTCATATAGCATATCAGGGTTGACTTTTGTATCTGAGCTTACATTCCAGGGATAATCCAATATGCTCATAGTTGGATGACAATTACACAATTTTTAAGTGATGTTAGTATCTATTTATCTCTATCTATCTATCTATCTATCTATCTATCTATCTATCTATCTATCTATCATCTATCTTTCTGATCTCTCTCTTTCTATCTCTAGCATCTGTCATCTATATTTGTTATTTTTGTATCTATATATAAAAAGGAGACAGGCTTAGAATTATTTCCTTAGTACAGTTTTGGCATCAGAGTGATACTAGTCTGCCAAGTGGCTCAAAATGTTTCCTTCCTATAACTTGGCAGTGTTTGTGAAGGATTACCAGGTTGTCCTTGCGTATTTAATAGAACTCTCAAGAGGAGCCGTCTGCACTGGACTTTTGCTCACTGCTGACTTACTCACTGTATATTTATAGCTTAGTTTACATTTCGATTCTTCTTGAGTCAGTTTTAATAGTTTAACCATGAATTTGTTTTCACCTTGGTTAATTTGAGATACAAGTTTTCAGAATTATCTGAAATTTTACAAAGTTTCTGTAAGGTTTGTGGTAATACTCCTTTAATTCTTGACTTCAGCAATGGGCAGTCCATTGAAAATTGGGTGTGTGTGTGTGGGTGTGTGTGGGATATGTATGTGTGCATGTGTGTGCTCACACAAGCCTGCACATACAGAGGTCAGAAGATGTTGTATCTTCTCTACTGCTTTCCAACTAATTTCCTCGAGTATTTAGTCTCTCACTAAACCTGAATCTGGACATATTAGTCAGGTGGCTAGCAAGCTCCTGAGATCTTCCTGTCTCCATCCCCCAACAGTGGTTGCAGGAATTTATGAACATGCTCAGCTTTTACATTAGTGGTGGGGGTTCAAACTCAAGTCTTCATGCTACATAGTAAGTACTCTTACCTACGGAGCCAACTCTCTTTGTTTATTTTTCAAAAGAATGTTTTGAGTTTCTGTTTGCTTTTCTAGTGTGCATATGGTATGTGGTTCATTTATTTATTTATTTATTTTGGTGTCTAATTGTTTTCAAAATATGTTAGGTTTATCTTTTCCTAGTGTCCTATGGTATAAGGTATTGGCTTGAGACTTTATTATTATTATTATTATTATTATTATTATTATTATTATTTTGCACAGGCATTTGAAGACCTTTTAATCATTCCATTAGCTACACCCCATAGGTTTTAGTATGTTACAATTCTATTTTCATCCATTTAAAAATATTTTCAAAAAATTTCTTCCTTAACTAACTGGTTATTTAGGAATATGTTGTCTTAATTTATATAGCATGGACTTCACAAAAATCCCTGTGGTATGTGTATTGACATTTAACTTTACTTTTTACTCAGTTCCTTTTCTGTTGCTGGACTTCAGTTATAAACAACTGAAGTTTATTTAGGCTAGAGGGTTCAAGGACACAGTGGTGGCTTGGGCATCATAACATGAAGAAGGTCGAACAGCAAGTGGGAACACATGGAAGAGACATACAAGGGATGGTCATGCTTTGTAACAACCCACTTTGCTAGCAGCTGATCCAGTTTTGAGAGAGCAAGCACTTCTGCATGTTTTCCATGTTTCCATGGTTCTAAGCCTAACCATTCATACACCACTCTACGACAAAGACATGCCATGAAAAGGCTCCTTTCTAATCTGCCATCCCTGGCATATTTACTTCTCATCCTACTTAGAATCCTTTTCTTCTGCTGAAGAAGAAGGAAGAGGCACAGCGAGCCACAGTGTGGTTATGGAGGTCCATTTATCTGTTCTAGAATCCTAACTAGGATCTTATGCTTGCTTCAGGGATCCCCCAACCCCTCCTAGCCCCTTTAATTACTGTCTAGTTTCTTTATATGCCTCAAAAATCACTTAGCAGTCATTATTCAGGGGAGTGGGGGTGTGGAACCTACATTACTTCTAAGAAGTGCTTTTTTGTTTTTACATTTATTTTTTCAAGTTACATCTCAATCATAGTCCCCTCCCTCCGCCCCCTCCCAGTCCCACCCTCCTACCTACCCTCTTCCCCCTCACCTCCTATCTGCTTTTTAAAAAAATTTCAGGTGTATCTCCTCCCCCCCCCCAACAGCTTCCCCTTTTAGTCCAATAAAAGGCTCTTTTTGTTATAATAATAAATACAATACAAGCTGCATTAGTGGCAAGCTTGTCACTGGGCAAGAAAAATTCCTTGCTTCAACTGTAGACAGAATAGTGTCTGAAAAGGACAAAACTTGGAAGCAGGTAAGTTGACTAGCTCTGCCAAGATAGGGTAGGCAAGTCCTTCATAATTCCTGCTTTACAGTTAATGTCTGTCAGAAATACTGGGCCAAAAGACTGAAGATAGATTCTCTAATGTATTGAGAGAATTTGGGGACTGTCCAGGCAGTCAGTTGTCTGTCATTTCTTAGTTTTGGAAGCTGCTGGCTCTGCACTTCCTGTTTATTCAGATATATTTATCCTTCTCAGGTCTCTGATATGGTTGAAGACTAGATATTTATAGTCTCAGTTAAATTTTAAGTTGTTTAGGAATTAAAAGGATGTTCTAGGTCTAAGATATTTTTAAGTTGGTAATGCAAGTTAGGATGGAAATGGAGTTAGATGTAGAACTTTAAACTCATTGAGATAGATAATAGAATATTAATATCAGTTGCCAAATATGCATGGACTGGCCATTGGGAATGCATGTTATATCTTATAATTTTCATAATTGTGGCCTAATTCTTATTGTTTTGTATTGTATTTATTGTTATAAGAAGTGTTTTTTTTTTAATAGACAATTCATTTAAATCTCTAGTCTGAAGACAAATCCTGCAACCTTGTACAGTAACTGTGAGGATGAACATGGATGGGAAGCTTGGTCCCAAGAGCCCAGTGTGAATTACAGGGCCTAATCAATGGAATTCTGCAAATGCCCACACATATTTTCTGAGCAGGAATGCTGTTGAAGTTTAAAGGGGAAGGTACTACACTGGTTCAGAGACCAATGGGAATAGAACCCGTGCCATTCTGTGAAGGGCAGATCCAATGGCATGCATGTCTGGGCCACTGTTTCTTGCTCTCAGGCTCTTTCTTGTTATTCTTAACTGACAGCAAAAACAGACTGTACATTTTAGTTGCGAGTAATTAGAGATTTACATTCTCCACGGCATTACTAAATAGGTCACATTTAACCACTCTAATCCAACCCAGAAAAATAGCGCAGGAAAAAAAAAAGACAAAGGAAGTTATGCATAGTTCCAACCCTGGGTAACAGAGGTGAAACCATTCCTCATTTCTTGAGGGTTTCAGTAACAAAGCAGCTGTCACACATGTCATTTTCTAGTGCTCAGTTTGTTTCCGATTTTAAACTTCAAGAAGTTTCCTTGTGACCTAGTTTAATGAAGTGGTGTTGCTGTATAGGATAGTCACTGTGGGGAGAATTTAATCCAATGCTCCTAGGTTCAGATCTCTCCTCTGCCACCTAAAGTGACTTGGTGAAGTAGTGTACAGTGCCTCATTCTCTTCAAATGTAAAATAGAGATGGTTATTTTGCTCTTGAGTGTGTAGTTAAGGAATGTAGCATACAGAGAGCTGCAGCTGAAGAATCACCAGAATAAAAGACTCTTTTTTTCTTTTTCGAGACAGGGTTTCTCTGTGTATCCCTGTCTGTCCTGTACTCGCTCTGTAGACCAAGCTAGCCTCAAACTCACAGAAATCTACCTGCCTCTGCCTCCCGAGTGCTGAGATTAAAGGCGTGCACCACCATGCCTGGCATAAAAGACCCTTCTCATCCCCCAGGGTAGCTCTAAATTACTTATTTCCAAGAGTAAACAAAATAACACCATCTTTCAATTTTCAGTGCCATTCATTCCAGAAAACCTGTACAGGTATGGTGAATCACACCTATAATCTCAGTTCTTAGGAGACAAAGGCAGGAGGACCAAGATTTCAAGGTTCCCTTTGACTATACAAAAAATTGAAAACAAGGAGCCTGTATAAATATATGGCTTGCTTGTGTCAGCACTGATTATGATACTGTGTGAGAAATTGTCCTAAATCTTGGTAACTTCTGGTTCAGTTAGGAAAATCGAAGCGGATAGGGGCTGATCTCCAATGCTGCAAAAGTCCATGCAAAGCCTTGGGCACAGAACAAGGAGATGCAAGGGTCTGAGGACAGTGAGTGAGGTCTCAGGGAAATCTGAGGTGGACTTTGAAGCAACTGAAGGCTTTGCCTTCCACCCAGAGGAAGCAGGGAGGCTTGAGGCCAAGCACAAGGTTGGGCAACTGTGATGGGAGAGACAAGGCTTTCCGTTCAGCTTATGCACACTGCCATTCCTAGGACCTTCCCTGCTCTGCAGCAAGGTCCTAGGGACTTGTTGGCAGATAATCAGTCAGCTGTAGGAAAATTCTCCACAACACAGAGATGGCAGGTGGTGGAGCACTATGTGTGTGGCAGCTACACTAAGTGGTCCAGGGAGAAGAGGCAGATTCGAGCACACAGACTGGGGTGTGTAGCGTAGGCATAGCACAGGCAGTAATAAAGATCTGACTGCGGAACTTGCACAGACATGGAAAGCATTTTAGAGTTGTTATCACTCACTAGACAAAGGAACAGCATGGATGGACCTCACACCTAGCCAGGCAGGTCTAAGGCTCTCCCTGGACATTTTCCACAGGCCTTCTTGTCACTTGTTCTCAGTCTTGAGCATTGCATTTTGCTCTGTGAAGATGCTTTTCTCCTCCTCTTTAAGGAGGTCTCTAACAGCTTCCGAGTTGCTGCAGGCAAAATGCCATGGCTCAAACCCTTCTTTATCTCAACCTGGCACAGTCTGAAGACTTATAGCCAAAAGAGGTTTGACATGAACGCCAGAAGCCTACTCAAGACATTTGTCACTAAGAACATCTACAGTTCTCCATTCCAGCCTGAGCCTCAAAACGATCCCCCTCCCCCACACTGTGATTCTGTTTAGTGCAAACTGTGAGTAGAAAAGATTCCCAGGACCACAAAGGCAATACCTACGATTCAGCATGGGCAGACATTCTCCATCCTGCATTTCTTTGAGCACCCGAGGCCTTTGTGCCCCATCGTCTTCTCTTGACCAGCTGAGGTAGATTTCAGGATGCCAACTTGATGCTTCTTCAGCTCTGCCACCCCTGGCCCCTTACCCCCTGTCCCCTTCACCAGTAGTACCATCTAGTTTGCTATTTACTAATCCCAAGTATCCATTTTGAGCTTGTACCAGCTTCTTAATGGAGTGTGTGTACATGGTATGCACACATGGAGGTGAGGTACGTGCTCCTCTGCACATGCGGAAGCCAGCGGAGACTGTCATGTGTTGGGTCTCTGACTTGTCCCAGTGCTTGACTGGTGGCCATCAATCCTCAGTGATACTTTTATAAGTGTGTCTTTTTATAAGAACAAGTTCTAGGGCTGGAGCGGTGGCTAGGTGTTTAAGTGCAGGTACTGCTTATGCAGTAGACTCAAGCTTGGTTCCCAGCACCCATGTTACCTGGCTCACAATCACCAGTAACTCCAGCTCCTGGGGAGTCCAATGCCACTGGCCTCCTCAGAGCAGTTGCACTCAGGTGCACATACCCACACACAGACAGGCAGACATATTCATAATTTTAAATAATGGGAATAATCTTTGAAAAAAAACAGTTTGGTTGCTGTGCTTGACCTTGAAGCAACTCAACTTTTTCACATTTACTGAGATTATGCTTTGTTTTGTCTTAAACTAATCCTATTATTAAACTTCCCCTTCTTGACCATACCTAGAAATAATAAAGGCGATATACAGCAAGCCAGTAGCCAACATCAAATTAAATGGAGAGAAACTTGAAGAATTTCCTCTAAACTCAGGGACAAGACAAGGATGTCCACTTTCACCATATCTCTTCAACATAGCACTTGAAGTTCTTGCTAGAGCAATAAGACAACTAAAGAGATCAAGGGGATAAATTTTGGAAATGAAGAAGTCAAATTATCCCTATTTGCAGACAATATGACAGTATACATAAGCGACCCCAAAAATTCCACCAGAGAACTCTTACAGCTGATTAACACATCAGCAAGGTGGCTGGATACAAAATTAACTCAAAAAATCAGAAGCCCTTCTTTACACAACAAATAAAGGGGCTGAGAAGGAAATCAGGGAAACAACACCCTTCACAATAGCCACAAACAATATAAAATACCTGGGGGTAACTCTAACCAAGCAAGTGAAAGACCTTTATGACAAGAACTTCAAGCCCTTGAAGAAAGAAATTGAAGAGGCCTTTAAAAGATGGAAAGATCTCCCATGCTCTTGGATAGGTAGGATCAACATAATAAAAATGGCCATCCTACCAAAAGCAATATACAGATTCAATGCAATTCCTATCAAAATACCAACACAATTCTTTATAGACCTGGAAAAAGCTATCTCAATTTCATATAGAACAAGAAAAAAACCCAGAACAGCTAAATCAATCCTGTACAATAAAAAAACATCTGGAGGTATCACCATCCCAGACTTCAAGCTGTACTACAGAGCAATAGTAATAAAAACAGCATGGTACTGGTATAGAAGCAGACCAGTGGATCAATGGAATTGAATTGAAGACCCAGAAATGAACCCACACACCTATGGTCACTTAATTTTTGACAAAGAAGTCAAAACCGTACAATGGAAAAAGGACAGCATCTGCAACAAATTGTGCTGGTCCAACTGGATGTCCACTTGTAAAACAATGAAATTACACCAATACTTATCACCTTGTACAAAACTTAAGTCCAAGTGGACCAAAGACCTTAACATAAGGCTGGACACACTAAATCTACTAGAAGAGAAGGTGGAGAAAACCCTCGAACTAATTGGCACAGGTGACAACTTCCTGAACAGAACACTAACAGCTCAGGATCTAAGACCAACAATCAATAAATGGGACCTCATGAAACTGAAAAGCTTCTGTAAGGCAAAAGACACTGTCATTGGAACAAAAGGGCAACCTAGAGATTGGGAAAAAATCTTCACCAACCCCACATCTGACAGAGGGCAAATATCCATAATTTACAAAGAACTCAAGAAATTAAATGCCAAGAACCCAAATAATCCAATAAAAAAAATGGGAAACAGCTAAACAGAGAATTCACAAAGGAGGAATTCCTCATGGCTGAAAGACACTTGAAGAAATGCTCAGCATCCCTAATCATCAGAGAAATGCAACTCAAGACAACTCTGAGATTCCATCTCACACCTCTCAGAATAGTTAAGATCAAAAGCTCAAATAACAGCACATGCTGGCGAGTGTGTGGAGAAAGGGGAACCCTCCTCCATTGCTGGTGGGAGTGCAGGCTTGTGCAACCACTATGAAGGTCAGTCTGGCAATATCTTAGAAAACTTGAAATAGCTCTGCCTCGGGACCCAGGCATATCACTTCTGGGTATACATCCAAATGACTCCTCACCGAATCACAAGGAAGTTTCCTCATCTATGTTCATTGCAGCCTTATTTGTAATAGCTATAAACTGGAAACAACCCAGATGTCCCTCAACTGAAGAATGGATTTAAAAACTATGGTACATCTACACAATGGAATACTACTCAGCTATAGGAAACAAGGAAATTATGCAATTTGCAGCCAAATGGATGGAACTAGAAAAGCTCATCCTGAGTGAGCTAACCCAGACCCAGAAGGATGCACATGGCGTCTATTCACTTATGGTTGGATTTTAGCCATATAGTACAGGATAACTATACTGCAATGAATGCATCAAAGGGAACAGGAACATAGACTTTGTTACCTGTCAATAAGACACTTTGCCCTAGTGGTGCTGCCTTCTATGCCTCCAGTGTATGAGGAGGCTCTTGGCCCTTATATGACTGCTGAACTGGGGTGGGGGACTGTTTTGTAGGGACACTCCACTCCAGAGGAGGGGGATGGAAGGGATAGGGGCTAGAGTGTGGGATGGCGGGACTGGGAGGGGTGGAAAGAGTACACTATGATGGAGATGTAACCTGAAGTAATAAATGAATATTAAAAAAACTTCCCCTTCTTATAACTTTGGCTTTCTTTTCTTTTTTTCCTTCCTCTAATACAAAATAATGTCTTTTTTTCTTTTAAAAACAGGCTTTCTCTGTGTGTAGCCCTGGCTTGTCCTGGAACTCTATTTGTAGACCAAGCTAGTTTGGAACTCATTGAGATCCACCTGCCTCTGCCTCCCAAGTGCTGGGATTAAAGGTGGTATATGCCACCACTCCCAGCTGAAACATATGCCTCTTAATTCACTCTGTTATATTACAAAATCATTACTATATTGTTAAATGTTTAAGGCAAAAAGTTGACATTTCTTTCTTATCATGAATTTATTTATTTAATCTATAACCATCTAATCTACACTCCCCCCTCTGAAGGAATGCACATTAATAGGGTTTACTCACTTCTGCTCCCCAACACCAGGTGTTATTAAACATGATCAAATTTTAATCCCAAACTGTATTTTCACATCATTTCTCTTTCTGGATTCTAAAAGTTAGGTTTTTGTTTGTTTGTTTGTTCTTTTCAGCTCTGACAAAAATACCCAAGAGAAACTACTTAAAGAGGGATTTTCCTTGGCTCATGGTTTCAGAAGACTCTTCCCATGGTTCCTTGGCCCTCTGCTTTGGGCCTAAAGCTGAACATCATGGCAGTGAATGTGTGTGGTGGGGGCAAAGAGCCTTTGGGACATGTTAGCACCCAGCTAAGTGCTTTAAGCTTTACAGCACTAAAAGATATCATTTGTTCATAATGGTAAGTGGCACTGACCTTGTTTTTCACTCTTTCTGGCTTAACTATGTAGTAGTTTGAAAATGGCCCCCATAGATACACAGGAAACAGCATTATTGGAGGTGTGGCCTTGTTGGAGTATCTGTGGCATTGTTGGAGGAAGTGTGTCACTGGGGGGATGGGCTCTGAGGTTTCAAAAGCTCAAGGCAGACTTAGTGGCTCACTGTCTCTTCCTTCTCCCTGCCCTTCCGGATGTAGAACTCTCAGCTACCTCTCAAGAACCACAGCTGCCATGCTTCCCACCATGATGATAATGGACTAAACCTCTGAAAGGTAATCCACCCCAGTTACACGTGACTTCCTTTTTAAGAGTTGCTGTGGTCATGGTGTCTCTTCCCAGCAACAGAACCCAAACTCAGACAGGCTATATCCTTTTTGTTTTTTAAATTTATTTTTAGTTCTTTCTTTTAATTGACTTTGGCTACTGTACTTTGCGAATTTTTCTTTGAGAAAGTGAAGTTTCACTGGGAACAAATGTCCAGGGCCCGTTTCCCCTCTCAGAACTTTGGGCACCTCCCTCATCAATCTTAGCTGTGCAAGTGTCTCAGAAATCTAACAGCAGTCTGACTTCCCCCCAGCCCAGAGGCAGGGCTCCCCCGATACAACTCTGGATGTCCTGGCCTTTAAATCTTGGCACAATAGTTTTAAGGTCAGAATTTGTTCACTCATTGACCAAAAGTGTACATACCAAGCAAAGTGCTAGGAAAGGGGGCGGGTGATAAATATCATTCTTGACTATAGCCATACATTATGGTTACAGTTGTTCCCACATAGTGCTAGTGAGGAAATCTGATGGTGGCTGGCAGGTCTCAAGAGCAATGAAGCTGGTATCTGGAAAAGAAGTCGAAAATCCATTCCAGGTAAGATGGTATGCGTAAAGGCCTGTGTTGGGGAACACGGGCCCTGTGTCACCTGGGAGATAATGGAAGCTCCTGAAGTGTCAAGTGGGAGCCTGATGGGTCAACTAGTGTCACTGGGGCAAAACCAGAACCAGTTAGAAGGCTACTCCTGCTCCAGGTAAGAGGTAGCAATAGGAAACAGGACTCAGTGGGCTGGTGAGACAGAGCCTGTCAAGGGAGGTTGACTTATGAATGCCTCCGTCCTAGAGGTGAGAGAGCTCAAATTCAAACTGGGCGATGTGTCACTCAGAGAACTCAAGTGTTAAAGGGAAAGGTATTCTATTTCTCTCTTGATTTTTATCTCATACACATCTACTTTACTTTCTGATCATGAACTCTCACTGAACCTATTGGATTTGTACTAAGAATTTCCTCCATCTCCCACAGCTTTCTCTGTCTTCTGGCTGCCACTCTGTAGACTTGCCAGCAGTGGCATTCCATCCACTCTTGTGTATAGCGCCTCTCCTCGCAGCCCCTAAGCCCTGGAGCCACTGCACTGTGGCTGCCTCACTTGAGAGTATTCAGACTTGCTGCTTTTGACCTACAAGATTCCTTGCCTCTTGGCCAGCATGGAGAGGCCTTGGATTGGATGCTCAGCACCCTGGGGCCAGAGTACCCTTGCCTAGACTCTAAGTGCTGTTTCACCATCACTGCCAGATCTTGTTTTATGAGCCTCAAGAATCCCAGTGAAGACATGTAAGGAGAGAGAAGGGGGCAACTCTCAGAGCTGAAGGGGAGGAGAGGGAGAAATAGGGAGAGGTTGGCGAATGGTCACAAAATTACTGTCAGGATGAGTTAGTTGCACTGCTGTCCAGTGAAGGAAGATGACTCTGGCTAACAGCACTCTACTGTACATTCACAACAACCACCAGGGACACTGTGACTGCCCCTCCCTATTAGGCACTTTTTTCTTACTGTGATTAAACACCATGGCCAAGGTACCTACAGAAGAAAATTTATTTGGGCTTGGGGTTCCAGTGGCTTAGAATCCATCACAGCAGGGGATTACAGAAGCAGCTGGTAGACATGACAACAGAACAGCTGAGAGCTCATATCTCCAATGGCAAGTAGGAAGAACAGAGGCACACTGGGAATGACATGTGGCTTTGAAACCTCAGAGCGTGTCATCAGTAACATACTTCCTCTAACTAAAGCCTTATATTCTTTCTATTCCTCCCTAAACAGTGTGTTCCTGACTGGGGACCTAACATTCAAATGCCTGAAGACTATGATGGCCATCATACCCCACCATAAATGATCTTCCAAGGGATGAATATGCTAATTACTCTGAGTTGGCTGTGACTATTTTGACACATATATCAAACTATCACACTTTACCACATAAATATGCACAATTCTGGGTCAATTAAAACCATATGTATTTCAAATAGACCCATTTGTATTCTCAATGGAGACAGGCAATCTCCACTTATGCTGTTGGTTGTGATTTTCAGTGATTAGGATAAAAGTTTCTCCTTTCCTGTGCATCTCCTTTGCTTGTCCAATAAAGGGAGGTTGGTATGAATAACCACATTGTGTACCCCCCCCACACCCCCAGGCTTGGTAATGAGGCCATCTTGCCTACAACCTCCAGAATGACTCAGGGCAAGGCCTGGGTAGGGTCAGGTGGGGCTGTGACCCTGTAATAAATTATGTACTACAGGAGAGACATGGTTATAGTTCCTGGCCACCTACACTGCTGTTATTATCCTTGGTAGCATCCTATAACTACCTCGTGACAATAAAGTACAAACATCAGTCCCTACATCAGCACCAGGCCCCTCCCCTAACCAATCAGAGGCGGGTATCTTGGTAATTTTGATGTGTAATCCAATGGGGACCCAAGGATCAGACCCTCCTTCCTCAGTCCAGCTCCGCGTCTTTCTTTTTAAATTTCCTTGTGAGGAAAATAATGGCAGTCTGGTCTCAGAACCAATAACAGGGCATTAACTTTTCATTTTGAACAAATCCTTAGAGTGGAAAAAGGAGAAGAGTTAAAATTAATGAATTCAGCAAACACTTCAATTACTACTTTCAGGGGCAGAAGCCTCACCTAGAGACACAGGGAGCAGGGACTGCAGCCCTCCCTGGTGTCAGTCAGTAGCTGAGGAGGTCAGGAGAACAGTGACTCGGGCGCCACCTTGTGGAAAGATGAATAAGTGTAAGATTCCAGGGGGGGGGAAAAACGGGTGAGGAGATTGTCTACACTGGGTCAGGGAGATCACGAAAGATCTCTCAGAGAAAGCCATTACTGTATTATTGATGAGCTTTGCACGGGTACTAGAAATTGACCGACAAACACAGGAAGTCAGGGAGACATTCTGCACTCGGGCTGAAGGTAGCGCCTGTCACTCTTGATAACCAGCTCATCCGCTGACAAAGGACAGCCAGGGCCAACCCTGGTAGGTGGAGGTGGTTACAGCATTTATAGAGTGTCTGGGGTTGGGGAGTTCTGGCCGCTGGAGGGGGAGTCTAGGGAGAGTTAAGTTTAACCTCTGATGCCAGTGCAGAGAGAGAGAGAGAGAAGTATGGTAGCCACGGCAACCAATCCATGTGCCAAAGAAAAACTGGCAACCATGCCAGCCCTTGGTTTAACCAGACAGAACAACAATCTTAATTCTAATCATGTACATGAATAAACTCTATACTTCTTTAACAGATTTGAGACATAGGTTGTATCTGCAGATGTTCTCTGGAAAATGAGGGGAATGAAAAAGAACACTACCTGTGACACAAGTAGAAAACAAAGAGTTTTTTATTTTATTTTATTTTTTATTTTTGAGACAAGGTCTCTCTGTGTATCCCTGGCTGTCATGGAACTCACACTGTAGACCAGGGTGGACTTGAACTCACTCACAGAGATCCACCTTCCTCTGCCTCTCCATGCTGAGATTAAAGGTGTGTGCCACCATGCCTGGCTAAAATGAGAATTCTTTTACCTTCTTCCCCACAGGCTATAAGTTCATCCAACAGCCAAGTGCATGCCTGCATCCCATGGGACCATTCACAGGGATAGCTGGTGTCAGACAGACATCTTACAGATCTAAAGGTTATGAATGGCTTTTGCAAGCTTGAGTGTTTTTGTTTGTTTGGTTTCCTTAGCTGAGAAATTATAAAAATGAACACACACATCATTAGATCTGTTCTTACTGGTCACTCTCTTCTTGGGGTGTTTAATGTAAAGCTGGGACCAACATTAATCTCACCTTGCCAGCCTGCACGCTGAGCAACCCACAGAATGATAATGAACCGAGACCCACCAGCTGGCAGAGAAATGAGGTCCATGGGTCCAAAGTGGAGTTTGCATGTTCTGAAGTTTCCAACTTTGGGCTGAACCAAAATAGCCAAATGCAGGTGTGAATCCCGACCTTCACTTAACAGCAGGCACATTTGCGCACACATTCCTGCCTGAACTAACCACCACCCAGAGGGCAGGTGGTGTGACTCTCATTGACAGACCAGGGAACAGACCATGTTTCTGGGTTAGATCTGTACCGTGTGCAACCTGCTGATGCCCAAGTGGGACTCGGAAGGTAGTGCCTCATCAGCACGGATCTGGCTGCTGTAATAATCAAGGCATTAACCAGATTCTTCTGAACAAATCGGTTGATCACTAAGTCACCCTCATCTTATTTCTTGGTTAAGACATGTAGCATCCATTGGGTATTTACAGTGTTCTGCTAGGTGCTTTGGAATCTATAGCTTAAGAAGAATTTCATTTCCTCTGGTCTGCAGAGAAAGAAAATGGAGGCTAGGACATCAAAGACTGAGGTCCCATGACTGTAAACGGTGATATGGGATTTGAAGCAAGAGAGAAGCCTGCCAGTGAGGCTACAAGGACATAATCCATCCCAGATCTTAATCACTTAATCCCCAAGCAAGTTACTGATCACATCTAGCATTAGGTTTGCATGTTGAAATGAGGAAGATGAAACTAGCAAACTGTTGAGTGAATTAAAGGAGAAGGCACACAGAGAGCCTAAGAAAGCTTGCTAAATGCTCAGCAAGTAACATGCAATTATTGAGTTGGCTGGATTTCAAAGACGTAAGGAAAATATAGGTTTCCCGTATTCTTAGTTCTGAATAAAGGATTTATTGTATCGATACCTCAAGGGATCTTCTACCATATAAACAGAGCAGCTGTTTTGGAATTGAAGCACAGTAGAACCTGCTCCCCGCCCCTAGTCCTGTGGATCCGCCCCCTCTCCCACAGCCTTGCCCTGTCCCCTCACCAGCTGCACCAGAGAGAGTTCCCTGATTGTAAGCACCCAGATGCACATGGCTGCTTACTCATTTCCACTTCACACAGCCATGACTGAAGTACCTTGAGACCTGTGTTCATCTCTATAAAGCACCTCATCCTGCAAATGAGTAAGAAGTGAGCAGCAGGCTGCCAATCACCATGAGGTTTTGCCACCATCCTGCCCCCAAACAGCTGACCCCAGACAACTCCAGGGACAGCCACATTTCAACAACCCAAGATCAAAACCCCAAGTTGGTTTTTAGATCCTGGGTTCGTAGACACCACAAGTCACATGAAGCCACTCTGAAAACATTCCAGGACTTTCTACCCCATACAGAGCTTTTGTGCATGGAAAACAGCATGCTGGGACAGCAAAAAGCTCAAAGGAACCAGGAGCCCATCCCACATTCTTGCAGCATTTCTGCTCAGGCAGCAAGCAAATGTCTTGGTGCAATTTCTCATTTGGTGACCACTTGATTCAAGATGCCTCTGGGTTTGTCAGAGTGCTACCTGCTGACAAGGGGTTTACCAAATTAATTAACCCAAGAGGACTTCTTTAACAAGACTTCCATAGCGAGGCAAAGCAGAGAGGCTACCCACAGGAGGAGAGCTCCAGTGGACTGCCCGGGGCAACCCTTTGGTCTTGGCTGCCACCATGTTCGTGGCTGTCACTTGCAACAGTTTCCGGAAAGGTTCACCCGGCAGTGGGCAGGCAGGATGCTCTCTGAGATAGGAAAACACTCAGCCCCCTCAGGAGCCAGTGTTATGGTGCACACAACATTGGGCACAGAGGAGCACAGTGGGCACAGCTTCTGTCCATACAGAGGCCGCTGCATTCCTGTCACGCGGCTGTGATGTACAGCAGCATAGCAGCGTGGGAGGTTACGATGGAGACTGGAGTGTTAGCAAAGGCTCTCTGGGATGCTGGCCTGTGTGCAGGGATCAGGTGGATGGACAAGGTGGAACTGAGGACAGCATTTACTGGTGGCAGCATCAATGGGGCTGTGAGGTGAAGTCAAACTGTGGTGGTGTGACTGAAGGAAATAGAACAAAAAGATCTGGCAGAGGAGGCAAGGCTGGTAGGACAGATGGCATCAGGCAAGGCAGGACTCTGCCAATGGAGGCAAAAGTGACTGAATATTTGTGAGCAATGGGCCACCAAGAAACCAGTTTGCCTTCCCAAAGGATTGCGTCTGCTCCTGCTCTGTAGTAGAGCATGGACCGCAGAGGGTAAAAGGGTTATGGGGTGGTACAAGAGGCCTGGACAGGTACTACGGCTGACTTCTTCATTGCCAGTCACTCACTGCAGACTCCACAACCCTCCTTCAGGACAACTTACCCACAATGCATCTCACTCAGACACATTATTCAGGTGTCTTAGTCAGGGTTTCTATTGCTGTGACTAAACACCATGACCAAAAGGCAAGTTGGGGAGGAAAGAGTTTATCTGGCTTACACTTCCATATTGCTATTCATTACTGAACAGCAGGGAAGTCAGGGAAGGAACCCAAACAGGGCAGGAGCTGATAAAGAGGCCATGGAGGGGCACTGCTCACTGGCTTTGCTCCTCATGGCTTGCTCAGCCTGCTTTCCTACAGAACCCAGGACCATCAGCCCAGGGATGGCCCCACCCACAATGGGTTTGGTCCTCCCCAATCAATCACTAATTAAGAAAATGCTCAGAAGGATCGCCCACAGCCCGATATTATGGCAGCATCTTCTCAGTTGAGGCGCCCTCCCCTCTGATGACTGTGTCAAGCTGACATAAAACTGTTCCATACATCAGGTAATATTTGTACCTGCTGTGCACACTCCTAATCTTACACAGTTGCTATTCTGGCTACAAGGCATTTCTAACTACCCAAGAGAACCATATTTTTTTAAATATAAATTATAATTTAAGCCAGATGGTGGTGGTGCATGCCTTTAATCCAACAGAAGCAGATTGGATCTCTATGACTTTGAGGCCTTGTCTACAGAGCAAATTCCATGACAGCCAAGGCTACACAGAGAAATTCTGTCACAAAAAAAACCAAACCAAAAACTAAAAACCAAACCAAAACAAAAAACCCCAAAATACAACTCAAACAGGATAATACAAATTACATCAGTTAAAATTAAACCAAATTTAAATTTAACACATCAGCTACCACCACATCACACAACAGAAAAGATGTTACAATCTAAATGCCTGCTGATTTGTGACCGTAAAATGAAATGGCTCCTTAAAATGGTATATCCCTCATGACAGCGCTATCTAAGGCCACCTCTCTCCTACCTCCTACTCTGGACTTATCTCCCTCTACCCAGATAGTCTAAGAATCCTCAGCTGCAGCCACCATTCACACTGTGCCAGCTGATGTGGCTGAAAACATATTTCTAATCACAGGAAATCACCTATTCAAAATATTTCAGACTCTCCACTCACCACAGGGAATTGCACCCCATCACCACTAAGTCCTCACACTTTGACCTCAGTGGCCTTTCACCCAAGAGTCCAAGAGTGACCATCACATCCCGCCTGTTGTTCCCCAAATGTGCCCCCTTGAGACTGGTCCCTATTCTCTCTGGGGTAGCAGAATATGGTGATCATCAAGTGTCACCTCTTCTACCATATCGTGAATCTGACTCAACAGCAGTTCTGTGTACACTAATTTTAACCCCAGTCAGATTTTCTGTCTCATGCTAACAGCAGTGTTGTGTCTTGTATGCTGTACCCTCTCTGCTGGCTCAGGAGCAGTGGCTAGGAGTTTCTTACATGTTCTGAGCAACATCTTCCTGGCTCCTCCCCAGTGGCCATGTGAGGTGACTGTTCCCCAGGGTCTAATCCCAGGCAGCTCCCTTCGCCCCCTTTCTTACACGTTTGTGACCACTGCACTCCAGACAGGGAGTCCAGAGAACTGGATGTGTCTGGGAAGACAGTCCTTGTAAGTCACGTGTGAGAAACATGTCATGGTCTTATCTCACTTGTGTCAGTCATGAAAACTCTAAAATGCCAGAAGCGTGCTCAGAAAGTGTGAAAAAGGACAAATGCAGCTTCTCCCTTTCTTAACACCCAGCAGAAATCTCCCCACTTGACAACCAGACCTTCCACGTTCCAGTCCTTGTATTATTATTATTATTTATTATTATTTTAACTAATGTCATCTTTCACCCAAAATAAGAGGTAACTCCACCTGTCCATCTATTATCCTAGTGCCCCTTCCCTCAAGCTCTTTTCCTTTGGAATTTTCAAAACTTTCCCTTCCATCCTTCTCTCGTTCTTATACCCTCACCCTCACTTTCTGAAACAGTGTCTTATATAGTTCAGACTAGCCTCAAATTTGCTACCGAGTCAAAATTGGCCTTGAACTCCTAAACCTCCTGACTCTATCTCCCAAGTAATGGGATTACATGCATGCTCCATCATGCCCAGCTCACACACACACACACACACACACACACACACACACACACACACACACAGAGAGAGAGAGAGAGAGAGAGAGAGAGAGAGAGAGAGAGAGAGACAGGTAGGCAGACAGAGGCAGATGGGGAGGAAGAGGGAGGGAGACCATATTCTCCTGCTCCTCAAACTTGTCACCACCTTTCTCTGACCCTTAGTCACTCTTGGCCCTTCCAGCTCCACTCCCATTACCCACCCATTTCCCCCACAAAGGTCTAGGATAGGCCCCAGAGTCTAGAAACTCTGCCACGGTAAGATGATGAAACCCAAAGGTTAGGAAAAGCTAAGTCGGTGGAAACTACAGTGTGAACAGAGGTTCAGCTTCTAACAGTCTCAATTCCTAAAACCAGAGCTTGAGCCAAAAAACCACAACTAGAGATAAAGAGACCCCGGGAGTCATCCTATCTTTGCCTCTCCCAGGAATACCTCTTTGTAGACCTCTTGGCTTCACATATACACAACACCCTCTGATATTCCTGCCCTGCCTAAACCTCTCCATTCACAGATCAAACTTCCTCCTGTGTGCTCTGCTGGAAACTCAACTTTCCTCCATTTTTGATGACAGAGTTTTCCTACTGAGTGCAGCCCTGTTGTTCACCTGCTTTCGATACTGTTTGTGCTCCTGGCTCTTAAACTCCACATTCAGCATCATCTACAGGGTGCTGTCTTCAACAACCAGACGCACCATTTATTTCTGTCTTATCTCTCAGCTACCATGTTCACAGACACACCCCAGAACTATCATCTTCTCTGGTTCCATCTCTCAGGATACAATCCCAGGCAGCTCCACTCTCCCTGAACGAACACATCCTTTTCAGAGCTTTCGCATACCCATGGCCGTCGGACTTCAGCCAGGGAATTCAGAGAACTTTCAGGCATCTAGGAAGACGTTCCTGGTAAGCCACGAGTGAGAAACACTTCATGATAACATATCATTTGTGTGAGTCATGAAACATCGAAAACATCAAAGGTGAACCTGGGATATCACCTATTGGGCCTCTGCTTTTGTGTATGAAACCATTAGTGCAATGGAGACTTGAGGTCATATTTGGCCTAGGAATTACCAAAGTGTGGCTTGTGTCTGCCTGAAACCCTCAAACTTGTGGAGTATGCACCAACATTAGCTGATCAGTGCCAGCACTGTGGTACATGCAGTTGGGCTTTTATCAGTACAGAGTGTCCACTGTATGCCAGACACTCACCCAGGAATTGTGCATGTCGGTATTAACTAGGCACAATGCCCTGCCTGGAACCTCCTAGGGGTAATGCTAAGGTACATGTAAACATTAAGAATTCAAGATAAACATGATAAAAATATATTTTAATATAAAAAAGAAATATAAACAAGTATATGAAAAAAAGAATTCAACGTAAGGACCTTGGCAATTACGTTCTGAATTTAAGCAAATCTGGACCACTGGCTAGGTCTCAAATTACCTTCAGCTCAGCTCTTTCAAGCAATGTTTGCTACTGACATTTCTGTGGAAGCGGCCGAAATGAGACTGTCATTTGAAAGTAATTCCCTGCCCACAAAGCAGGGCTAAAAACGTTGCATGGACTGCCTCTTTGAGTCAGTTGTCAGATGTCAGAGTTATTCTGGGACTAGAAGCCTGAGGCACGGCCCTTTACAAATACCCCAGGGTCCCCTATTCGCTTGACAGAGCAGTGTACACCCGAAGCCAACAAGAGGCCACAGCAGGGCTGCCTGCAATGCCTTCCCTCCATCTCATAGTGCTGTTAACTTAAGGAGTAATGATTAGAGAGCCTTTAAAAAAATGCCCCCGTGGAACAAATCCAATCTTTACTTCTGTCATTAACATTGTGCACACAGTATAACTTCAAAGCAATGCCTTATGCTATCTGACAGCAAATTTTCAGCATCAGGAAAGTCCAATATGACAAAAAAGAGAGACCAAGTGTATATATGACACTAGACCGTAGCATCTCCGTTTCATACCTGATATTCACGTGAACTTCAGTGATGGGCTGCCCTGTGGCTTCACAGAAACACCAACATGTTGGATCCTGAGGACAGCTGCTTAGCATGCCAAAAACCTCAAAGCAATACAGTCCACAACTGCGGCATCTTTCCATTTTCTTAATCAGCCTGATAAACACTAGAGAGACCTGAACTCTAGTATCTCCTCACACTCAACTGCCATGGAGCCCTTTACCACAATGCCCTGTAGGATGAAGCTTCTGGCTTCCTTCTCTCACTCCAGAGATTCTTATTCACATACATTAACTTATTCATTTGTCCTCATTTCATTCATTCATTCATTCATTCATTCATTCATTCACTCATTCTCCCTCTCCCTCCCTCTCCATGCTAATGTGAAAACAAGGAAGGATGCACCTCATGGACCTTAGGGCCCAAGAGTTCTGCTCCCCATTCCAATGGAGACGACACAAGTGAACTCTAAACCAAGATGAGAATTTTGAAGTTTCAAAATGAGGGCAGACTTCTTCAAACCCAGACTCATTATCTTACCAACCAGATCACCCACATTTCTGGGCTTCCAGAAATATCAATAGTTTATTGAAAACTGACATGCAAAACAAATTCATGTGAGAAGTGAAGTTTTCTTGAAGGTGACACTATTCTTACTTTAAAGTAAAAATGAAAAATACTAAGAAAACAACTAGATCATACTTTGTTATGATATGATGTTTCATTATATTTGAAAATATATTCAAATGGGCAGAAAAGTCCAAACAATTGCCATGTCATAGGGAAAGATATTTCCATAGAATTTAGCAGTGAAAATATCTCTCTGCTCTTGCAATAAAAGCCCAAGTTCACAAACCCATATGCCTTTCTTGAATTTCAGAAATATCAAATTGGAAACAAATGTTAGGAATTATTCAAGCTGCTCTCATCTTGACATTGTTCATGCAAGGTAATATGTTTCCTGAAAGCTGTCCAGGGAATGCCCTGAAACAAGATCCAGGGAAGGTCAGGACTGAAGGTCTGTTAGCTGGGATCTCCTGCAGTCATGGATCCTCACTTGGGTGTCCAGCACATAAGCTTCTCCCTGTGTTTACCAAGATGTGACACCAGGAGAAGGAAGGCAGTTGTCCTCTCATGTAACTAACTCACCACAGGAGGATGCTGCATCCCAGAGAACTGGAAGAACAATTCCTGGTTCCTCCATATTTTCTGCTCTAGCTTATATTGTAGTAAAAAATGATGTTCAATTTTCCCAACATGAATGACATGTAGTCTTGTATTTTCAGAGCCATGGATGAGACTGGATGGGAAAGGACTCTTTTATGAATCCCCAGGATCAAATAACTCACTGTGGGATGCCCAACCCCAAATGATATATCTGCAGTGCAACCCTACACCTAAGAGAAAATTGCAGAAGAGAGACAAAAAAATAGTTGAAACCAAAGGCCCAGAATGCCTTTAGTGCCCCCTAGACATGACAGGGATAATGTACCCATGAACTGTCAATAGTATAGTTGTCTAATCAAGGTTGGCACAATAACACCACCAGTCAACATGCCCATGTGGACAGAAAAATTCCATGTGGCCCTGCCTCAAGATGAAGAGTTACAGGTAGTCAATAGTTACCTAGAGAGGGAGAATTAGTTTCCTCTAGGGACTAACTCCTGCATAGGTGTCCAATCCCAAGTGCTCAGCCCATGGCACATGCACATATGAGCAATTCTAAGTCTACTCAGTAGGTTGTATATACATGTCTGGGTATATATACATATGTATATACACGTAACAGTAATAGTTAAAGAAGAGATCATGAATTGGGGGCCACTGGAGGAGCTGGAAGGGACAAGGGAAGGATGAGAATGTGTAGGGGTTAGATAAATTAGATTTAGAAAATATATAGGAGTTTCTGATACTGTCTCTTAATTCGGGGCATGAAGAGCATTATCAGCATAAAGTCAGCAAAAACAGGAAAGACTTAATAGACTGAAAAACAAGGTTGAAGTCAGGAAAAACAGGAAAAACTCAATAGACTTGAAGAAACAAAGTATCTAGCCTGACATTGTTTTCACCTGCTAAGTGGGCGGAGCCCAAATTAAGCTGAAACAGAGTTCCTCCTATTTAAGGACAGTGCATGGAGCCCAGAAAGAAGAAGAGGCCCCTGATGCTAGAGAGCTCCAAGAGTCCTGCTGAAAAAAGGGCTGGCCATTGATGGCCAGCTCTCTCCCTGAAGCAGAAAGAAGCCGGTGAGCAAAGAAAGCCTGAGCAAGACACCAAAAGGCCAAGGACTGGACCCTGTGGCTCAGCTTTTGCCTAGAGGGGTTTGATCTGTCCGATCAGATCAGTGGCCTAGGGGAAACTGTGCCTGGCTTTAAGGACTGAGGCAGAGCAGCTGAGTTCCTGATTCAAAAGAAGTAAGTTGGCCTGCAGATGGCTGGGGTCTCCCAGAAAAAAGCATGAAGCCTTATTTAAGGTGAGACTGCAATAACCAACTTACCCTGAGGAACCTACATCTGAGAGATCCAGAAAAAGGACCACTAAGTGCGTTAAAGAATCTACAACAAGGACTGTGTTCCTGACGACTGAGGACCTGCCCCAGAAACTGTATCATTCTAAAAGGTTATGAAAGTAGTTGTTATAATTATCAATAGGTTTAGTGGATAGGTTAAAGGGGTTGTAGGAATTTATAGGATTAATAGTTAAGAAATTGTTGGTGTTTGTTATAAGTGAATTTAGTAATAAATAAATAAGTGTTAAATAATAATTTAAAAGTTCGGTTACAAGAATGACATAGATAAAGTTCTCAAAATTTTTATTAAAAAAAAAAAAAAGAATCCTGGGGCTCTCCCAAGAAAGGTTCACCTGCCTGTCAACTGCTCCAGGTAAATGCTTTAGGTGAACTATAAGCACAACTCTGAGCCTTTAACAACAAAAACTCAAGGATATGGAGAGTTGATATGAGCAAGAACAAAGGATCTAGACCAATCAAGGTGCCAGAGACCACAGCAATATCCTCAAGTTTATGTTCTTTTATATCATTTAAATGTGGACCACCCCCCCCCCAAATCATTTGTCTCTTCCCATGATGCATTGCAATGGATACACCAGGCAGCCATTTGTGAGAGTTTCATTCTCAACTTCCACTATACTTTACAATCTTATGCCCTCAAAGTTTATAGTCTCAGAATAAAAGTGGTGAGTCCTGTTGAGAGCACACTGTTCATTCTATCAGAGTTTTGAGCACAGAGCCTCTGACTGTGGTTAAGAAATATATACCCAAAAGAAGTGGGAGAAGCCTAGCCGACAAGACGGCAGTGGTGATGGATGGTGATCAATTCAGAAGCTTTCTCTTCATCTTGTCAGTTATGGATGGCAGTGGTTGTCTTCCCTCTAACCCTCGTGTTTCAAACCCCACCCTTGCACAGCAAACAAGAGCAGCACTTTTTGTAAGCCACAGGAAATGGGTCCCTTCATGATAAAGCAGTATTTGTCTACACAGGCCTAATTTGATTCAGTTGCTTGCTCCGGAAATAAACACTTTGAAACATAGCTCTACTCAAAAGGAGTAATGCATGTGTGGGAACTGGAATCCAATTTTATGTTTTAGCGTTTTAATGTATTAATAAGCCACTAAATTTATCAAGAGACATTAAACTGTGTTGTCAAGTTTAATTCATTACTAAATTTATCAATAAACATGATATGTTTTAATATGTCAATCAGCCTTCTAGACAGAGGTACCAAATGGTTGTAGATCACAGACTACAGAAAGCTAAGAGCAGTGGCATCATTATCTTTAAGTCCCTCATGCTTAACCTGATACTGATACATGAATGTTTGCTAGATAAAAGTAAAAGAGTAGATAAGGATGACTACTTTCTAGCCACTTCTAGAATCAAGTTCAACTTGAAACTTTCAAAGAACCTATTTTGAATATTCAAATATTTCCTCTGAGGAATGAGGTACATTCCAGGGTTTTATGCAAACTGGTCTTTTCTTTTTCTCTTTCTTTCTTCCATTCTTCCTTCCTTCCTTTCTTCTTTCTTTCTTCCTTCCTTCCTTCCTTCCTTCCTTCCTTCCTTCCTTCCTTTCTTTCTTTTTTTGTTTTTCGATACAGGGTCTCTCTATGTAACAGCCCTGGCTATCCTGGACTTGCTTCGTAGACCAGGCTGGCCTCGAACTCACAGAGATCTGCCTGCCTCTGCCTCCCAAGTGCTGGGATTAAAGGTGTGTGCCACCATACCCGGCTTCAAACTGGTCTTTTCTAGGAACACCCAAAGCCCCACTCAACAGGAACAAGCGCCCCATACATACTGCTCACCTGCCATGTCAATGGCAAAAGGCCTGTCTTCTCGCCACCCGGTGTACCAGCCAACGACTTTGCCATTTTTCACCAATGGACGTTCATAGCGTCGCCCGCCGACTAGGCCCACAGGCCAGACAGAAACCTTGCGGGTGGTCCGCATCTACAAAAGGGGAAAGAGACGTGTGTAAGTTTGATTAATAGGTAGTGATCCACATGGAAGGAGTGAAGTTACTATGTTTTCAAAATTTTAAGGTTTCCAAACAGAATCTCCCACCCTAGTTCACTGACATTTGACTTTCTAAATGTCCCTGGCTTTGGGCTCAGTGTTCATACAGATGGCCCAAGGCTTAAGAGAAATAAGGGCATAGTGGCATATGCCTTTAATCCCAGCACTTGGGAGGCAGAGGCAGGTGGTTCTCTGTGAATTTGAGGCCAGTCAGGTCTACATAGTGAGTTCTAGGACAGTCAGAGCTATTTGGACCCTGTCTTGAAAAAAAAAATCAAGAGAGAGAGAGAGAGAGAGAGAGAGAGAGAGAGAGAGAGAGAAAACTAGGTGTTAATGCCCAATTATATTTGAAGCCAACCTGTAATTATCTAATACTTCCCCAATTGTCTCAAAAAATGAATCTATTTAAGAAATAACTCACTGCTTTCTAAACTGTGTCATTCAATCCCCAGGAACCTTCCATGATTCAGCTGTGATGTGTGACTTTCTTGGCACCTTTCATTTCTGTAGATACATACCTTGGCTGGAAGGCAGAGGCAGGCAGATCTCTGTGAGTTCAAGGCAAGCCTGGTCTACGTAGAGAGTCCCAGGCCAACCAGGGCAACATAGTGAGACTTGTCTAAATAAAATAAAAAAGACTACAGAGCAAAGAAAACAATGTTAAAATTTGCAAGAGAAAAATGACAACTCACCTACAAAGGCAAGTTCCTCTCACCTCAAGGCAGAAACCCTAACTGTTAGAGAAACATGCAATGATATATTTCAAGCCTTGAAAGTATAAACAACCCTGACAACTAAGGTTATCATACCCAGAAAAGTTATCTTTTAAAAATGTCAAGAAAATAAAGACCTTCTAAGAGAAGCACAAACAAAAAAATTAATAAATAAAACTAAGGTGGCAACACACTGCAGAATAAACCTAAAGGAATTATACACAAAGAGGAAGAAGACACTATCAAAAGCTCAAGATAAAATAAATGCCACAAGAACAAGAAACAAATGAAAACCAAGAAGAAATTATCATTTCAGCAGGTCAGAAAAACTTCAGGATGGATAAAGGAAAGTGAAGGAACTATATTTAAACCAATTTAAAAGACAAGTATCAGTAAGTTCAGCCCAATAGCAGCCTAATGTAAATGCATTTAACTTTTCCTCTAAAAAAAAGATGAAGAGCAGCTGGTTTGAAATAAAACCAAAACCAAACCCAAACCAAACCAAAACAAGCAAAAACATCAAAAAAGAAAACCAAACACTTAACACCCAATAACAAAGCCAAGAAATACCTCACAGATAGTGAACTAAAAGTGAAAGACTGGAAAATTATATTCCAAACAAAGGGAACTGAAGATAAGCTGGAATGTGACAACTAAAAACAAACCATACTTATATACCTAACAAAATAGACTTGAAGGAAAAATTTATCAGATGAGATAAAGAAGGAATAATCCATAAAAGATAAATAACAATTACAAATACATGCACCAGCCTCTGACATCTAACTCTCCAACACAAGGACTATTGCACATAAGGGGCAGATGAGTCCAGATGTAATAATAATCAGTGATTCAGCGACTATCACCAGAGCTCTTTCAGAAAACAACCAACTTTGGAGTTAATTGTACCTACCGTTGATCAAATACACATCTACTGAATAAATCTGCCAGAGTGTACACTGCAGATGTCCTTCTCAGCGTACCACAGGACTTTCTTTAAACCAGAATACAGTTTAGGTCATAACGTAATCTTAGTTACTTTATCGTTTCTGTGATAAAATAAACTGACAAAAGTGACTTAACAGGGAAAGAGTTTATGGTTATTTTGGCTTACAGTTCCAGAGAGTTATAGTCCATCATAACACTAAAAAGAAATGTATCAGGCAAGGAAGGTATTGTGTCAGGATCCACACAGTCCACATTGGGAAACAGGAAGTAAGGCTGGGTCATAAACCCTCAACGTGGTTTCCAGTAGCTCACAGCAAGTCTCTACCTCTTAAAGGTTCTAAAATTTTCCCAAACAGTGCCACCAGCTAGGGACACCAAGTGTTCACACACATGAGCCTATGAAGGACATTTCACATTTAAACCATAAAAGTCAGTCTTAACAATTCACAAAATTAAAAGAATTTCTTTCATACCATCAGATAATAATGGACTACACCTAGAAATAAATAGCAAGAGAAACTATAGCAATATGTGGAGATTGAACAATATACTCTTGAATGATCACTGGATCATTGAGAAATCATGGAGGCAATTAAAGCTTCTTAGAGTGAAATAAAATCAGTTACAACCTTTGGGATAGAGCAGAGAAGATTTCAAAGAAGAAAGTGTTACAACTACACATGTTTACATA
>CAJQZJ010032473.1:14044418-14056128 GCA_907164525.1 Lophiomys imhausi
ATCAGAGGAAGTCAGGGCAGGAACTCAAAAAGGCAGGAAGCTGGAGCAGGATTTGATACAGAGACTGTGGAGAGTTGCTGCTATCAGCTTGCTTCATAGCCTGCTTTCTCCTAGAACCCAGGACCACCAGCTCAGGGATGGCACCAACCACAATAGGCTGGGCCCTCCCTCATTGATCACTAATTGAGAAAATGCCTTGCAGCTGGATCTCATGGAGGAATTTCCTCAACTGAAGCTATTTTCTCTCTGAGGACTCTAGCTTGTATCAAGTTGACACACAAAACCAGCCAGTGCAGGGACCTACTTACCACAGAGACCCACCTAACACACAGGGGCCCACCTAACATACACGGGCCTACCTAACACAGGGGCCTACCTAATACAGGGACCTACCTAACACAAAGACTGTCTTTGTTAGGGTTTGTATTGCTTCCATGAAACACCATGACCTAAAGGCAAGTTGAGGAGGAAAGGGTTTATCTGGCTCACACTTCCATATTGCTGTTTATCATTGAAGGAAGTCAGGAGAGGAACTTAAGCAGGGCTGGAACCTGGAAGCAGGAAATGATGCAGAGGCCATGGAGGAACACTTGCTTCACATGGCTTGCTCAGCCTGCTTTCTTAAAGAACCCAGGACTACCAACCCAGGACCCCACCCACAATAGACTGGGACCTCCTTTATTGATCACTAATTGAGAAAATGTCTCATAGCTGGATCTCATGGAGGCATTTCCTCAACTGAAGGCTATTTTCTCTCTGATCTCTCTTGCTTGTGCCAAGTTAACATACAAAACCAGCCGGTATGGGAACCTCCCTAACACTAGGTCCTGTGATGTAGAGGGGTGTTGCTTACTGGCTTGTTCCTCCTGGCCTGCTCAGCCTGCTTTCTTGAGGACCCAGGACCCTCAGCCCAGGGATGGTCCCACCCACAATCGGCTGGGCCCTCCCCCACTAATCACTAATTAAGGACACATATGGCATCTATTCACTTATAGTAGGATTTTAGCTATATAGTAGAAGGTATCAATACTACAACTAACACACCAAAGGGAACTTGGACATAGACTTCTTATTTTTAATTTTTATTTTTTATTTATTTTTTATATATTAGTTATATTTTTTCTTTTTTTTTAGTCTTTTCTATCTATTGTATGCTTATTGATTTGTTTGTTTAGTAGTTCTCTCTCCCAGGCAACGAGACACTTTTCAAGATGGTACTGCTTCGTAGATCCCCAATGAATGAAGAGGCTCTTGGCCCTCATACGACCTCTCAACTGAGATGAGGGACTGTTATATAAGGACACCCCACCCCAGAGAAATGGGATGGAAGGGTTAGGAGGTAAAGAAAAAAAATGAAATGTGATGTTACGGCCTTTTACTACTAATTGTTATAAACTGTTTAGGATAATTAAGAAATGCAAACTAATGGTTATGCAAGCCAGTCATTCTGTTAGGTACTATGACAGCCTATTATAGTTACTTGCTAAGCTAATCAGAAATAAACCTGCTAAGAGACAAGCAACATCTGCTTACCCTAATATAAGAGATAGATAGGGCCTCTTCAAAAACCTCAAGAGATCTGCAGAATATGGCATTCAAAGATGTTTTCGTAACCTTAGATTTTTTTTTATATCAAGACTTATCAACTCTTGACAGCACCCCCTATTCTCCTCCAAGTAGAAGATGAGCATCGAAGAATCTCCAGTGGGAGATGATTGAATTAGTCGCAAGCCTATCTCTTGGTAGGAAAAGCCCCTTGCTCCAACTGTAGACAGAATGCTGTCCAAAAAGGACAAAACCTGGAAGCAGGTAAGTCAACAGCCTAGCTCTGCTAAGACAAGGTAGGTAAGTCCTTCACAACCCCTGCTCTACAATCAATGTCTGTCAGAGAAACGGGGCCAAACGACTGAAGATCGATGCTGTAATGTATGGAGAGAAAATGGGAACTGTCCAGGCAGCCACTGGTATGTCATTTCTTAGTTTGGGAAGCTGCAGACCCTGTACTTCCTATAAAATGAGATATATTTATCCCTCTCAGGTCTCTGAGGTGATTGAAGAACAGATAGATAGAGTCTCATAATTAAATTTTGAGTTGTTTAGGAGTCAAGAGAGTGTTATACATCTAAGAAGATACTTTTAAAATTGTGTTGCAATTAGTATGAATGTTGAGTCAGATATAGAACTTTAAACTCATGGAGATGGTTAGATAGTAGAATGTTAAAGTCAGGTACCAAATACATATGGACTGGACATTGGGAATGTACGTTAAGCCATATAACCGTCATAACTGTGGCCTAATTACCTCTGTTGTACTGTATTGTATTTATTATTATAAGAGAAAGAGCCATTTGTTGGACTGAAAGGGGAAACTGTAGGGGGAAATAAGATATACCTTAAACTTAAAAGAAAGGGAAGAGGATGGGGGGTTGAGGGTGGGAGAGTGGGACTGGAGGGGGAATAGGGAGGGGACTGCGATTGAGATGTAACTTGAAGAAATAAAAAATAAAGGAAAAAAAAAAAAAGAAAATGCCCTACAGGCTTGCCTACAGGCCAGTCTTATGGAGGCATTTTCGGACTTGTGATTCCCTCTTCTCAAATGACTTTAGCTTGAGTCAAATTCACATAAAACTATTCTGAAACTGCAACTTTGTTAACAAATGTATTTATTAATAACCATAAATTGTTATATTAGGTCAGCTGAAGAACTGGTGGCAACCTGGCAGGGCAGCCGACGCTGGAGCTTGGTGGGAGGCATGTGGCTGGAAGCCTGTAGGCCTGCGTTAGCTAGAGGCCTGTAAGCCTGCCTTAGCTGGAGGCCTGAAACCCAGACACTGGAGAAGTCAGGAAGAAGATTCCTCAAAACAATAAAAATGTATCTACCCCATGACCTGGCTATATCGGCCCTGGGCATATACCTGAAGGAATTGCATCCACAAACCACACATATACTTGCCCAACCACATTTATTGTGGCACTACTCACAGTACCCAGATATATAGTCAGTCCAGCTGTGTACCAACAAATGAATGAATAAAGAGTTGTAAGATAAACAGACACACAGTGTTTTTCTAGTCTGCCATCAAAAATGCAGTTTACCTGTCATTCACAGGAAAACGGGAGAAACTACAGATCATCACATCAAGATCAATAAGACAGACTCAGAACTACTGATATCATAAGTTACACTCTGGATTTTTTTTTCTCAAAGGTGAACTCTAGGTTTAAAAATATAATAAAAAATACATGTATAGAGAACAACTGTAAAGACCTAAAGGTCCCTGTATAGATTGTGAGATCGTTGCAGTTAGAAGATGCAGTCAGGGGAGGGACCCATAGTATGTCTAGGGATCTTATAGAGAACTAGAAGACATAACAAACTCTTATTCTCTTCAATGACAATATTTGCAAAAACAACCTGATCATCCATTTGACAGAATATAGAGCAGTAGTTCTCAATCAGTAGGTCCAGAACCCTTTGTGGGTTGAATAACCCTTTGACAGGGGTCACAAATCAGATATCTTGCATATCAGATATTTACATTAGGATTCATAGAATATAGAGCAGTAGTTCTCAATGAGTAGGTCCAGAACCCTTTGTGGGTTGAATGACCCTTTGACAGGGGTCACAAATCAGATATCTTGCATATCAGATATTTACATTAGGATTCATAACAATAGCAAAACTATAGTTATGAAGTAGCAACAAAATAATTTTATGGTTGGGGGTCACCATAACATGAAGAACGGCATTAAAGGGTCACAGCGTTAGGAAGGCTGAAAATCATAGGCTAAGAATAAGCCGCTGAGGTATTTTCTTGATCATGTTATCCTTAGAACATGTCTGTGGACTTACTTTGGCAAGAATTAATGAAGTGCGACGGCCCACTCGAACATAGACAACACCATTCCCTGTGTTATGGGGCAGAACTACATAAAAAAGGAGAAAATTAGCTGACCCAAGAGTTCATTTCCCTCTCTTCTTTGAATGATGGATGCAACGTGATCAGCTGCCTCAAGCTCTTGCTTTCATGACTTCCCTGCTTTGTTCTACTCTACCCTGGAACTAGAAACCACAGCAAACCCTTACTCTCTTAAGCTGCCTTTGTCATGCATTTTATGTAAGCAACGAGGAAAGTAATTTAATATAGATACATAACAAAGTGCACCCAAAATGAATGTATTTGCATATATATATATATACACATACATATATACACAATACAATGACAAGACATGGAAGAACAAAAACTATTTGTGGGCCACAAGGGCACAAGTGGGAGAGTGTAACAAACAAGGGAGGATAATGAAATGTGACTAGGAGTAAAGTACAAAGACATACATGATTGACAATGTCATTATGGAACTCATTATTAATGTATGCTAATTTTAAAATATTATAAAAAGTGACAATAAAGAGATTACAAAGTGAGACATATTTTTTTGTGAAAAGAAGAAAAATGATTTATCAGGAGAGTTTCCAAAATGCAATTGGAATGCTAGTCATGCCACAAGAGTGAAGTAATTAGATGTCCCATTAGCCCAGCATTCCAATTCTATTCATTAACAGCCCACCTTGTTCTAAAAAGATTTAAGGGCGTGAAGCATCCCAGGCAAGGAAAGTCTTATTGCATTGTTCTCCCTCAAATGTGAAATGACTATTTTTACAGTTTCTGTTACTTTTGTGCTAAATCATTTACAGTTACTTGTGTTAGATCATATCGCTGAATTCTAATTGCAGCAGGAGTATTCACCCATGCAGTTAGGGTCCGCTTTCAGCTCACTTAGACAGACCTGAGCATCTGTATGGGGGATTTAATGTGGCTTATTACATTCTCCCCTTTCTCCTGTTGTGTATGCACATCTATTTTCTGTAAATGGACCTGATTGTCCTGATAAAACTAAATCAACTCTGAACCTGTGCCAAAACAAACAAACAAACAAAAAAAACAAAACAAAAACACAACTTGGTTGTACCCATCTGTGTGGGTTTGCTTCTCTGAGTTCTGCTCAGATCCATCACCTAGCCACGTATTAACTTTGGGGCCAAACTTTGGTCTGCCACAGTTCTGTGAATCCCTGGCCAGGTCGTGTCAGTCTTCTGACAGTCCCTTTACTTCTGAAGTTATTGTCACTGTATTGCTCCCTATGCATTTCCATATGAAGTTTGCGTTTTGTCAGTTCCAGCACTGACTGCTCCAGCATAGAACTGGCACATAAATTTGGTGAAGGCATCGATCGCCTTCACCATGATGATCTTCCCTAGATGCATGGTTTCTCTCCCTCCATTCAGCTCTTTCTTGACTCGGCTCTTTATTGGACCTCAGGATGGTTTCTGTGATCTAAGTTCTGAATCATTAACAATGAATTCCAGGCAATCTATTTAGTATATTTGCATTCCTGGTCTTCTCTGTAGTTAGGTTGAGACAAAGACAGAGACAGACCATTTACCAAAGTTTTCACATATAATCCTTGCCCCAATTCACTACACATTCAAGTTCTTCCTTCTTACGTACTTCACACAGGTAGAATATATCCTTGTCTTCCAAACACAGAGGAGCCAGTTCAATTTGGTACACATGTGTTATTTTCATTAGCAGAATGGTTTATATCTTTAAGACACCAACAATAGTACCCTGTGTTTTGGGGGGAGCATATGTAATCTATCATTCCTTTCTACTCCCAGAATACTAAAGTTTCAAATCTGTGAAAGTCTAGTGAACAAACCCACCATTTCTATATCTTTTACATTTTCTTTAAAAAAATATTTCTCTCTCTCTCTCTCTCTCTCTCTGTGTGTGTGTGTGTGTGTGTGTGTGTGTGTGTGTGTGTGTGTACATGCATGTGAGTGCAGGTGCCTGTCAAGGACAGAAGAGGGAGTCAGGTTCTTTGGAACTGAAGTCTCAGACCACTGAGAACAGTCCAATATAGGTGCTGGGGATTGAACTTGGGTGCTCTGCAAGAGTTGAATGCGCTCTTAATACCTGAGCCATCTTCAGCTCATCTCTGTCCTCTTCATAGTACATAAAGTTGTGCTCAGAATTCAATGTCCCAAATAATGCTTGACACACTCATATATGCTGTGTACTCATTTAAATGTGGGCCCAACAAGTTGTGCAGGGGGTATGGAAAAGACATAGTCACAATCAAAGAGAAAGGACAAGAACAGAGTGAAAATGTTTTGAGGTGCCACTGTGAAGGCTCAGTGGGTTTGAGGTCCATGTATGCAGTACTGACCACCTGAGTTTGATCCTCAGATTCCAGAAGGTGGCAGGAGAGAGCAGACTCCTAAGAATGGTCCTTTGACTTCCACATGGCTACCACTCTACAACTGCTCCCACCCCTGCAGTTGCCATAGATACAGAGAAATACAATAAATTGATAAGCAAAAAAGTTCCTAAAACATAAAAAGAGAAACTGTCATTAAAACAAAACCAAACCAAACCAACCAACCAACCAACCAAACTAAGCTAGAGCTAGAGAGATGACACCATTGCTGCAAAAGTGTGAGGGCCAGAGTTCGGATCCCCAGAATTCAGGTAAAGCTGGTCAAGGTGGCACATGTGTGTAATGGCAGTGAATCTAAGGCAAGAGGAGAGATGGAGACAGAATCCAGGAGACTGTTAGGCAGCTAGCAAGAGACTCTGTCTCAAATAACGTGGAATGCATTCATGGTTGTTCTCTATTCTACACACACACACACACACACACACACACACACAATACACATACAACACACACACACACAACACATATAACACATACACACACAGAGACAGAGACAGAAAGTCAGAGGTAGAGACACAGAGAGAAAGAGAGGGAGGTGGAAGGAGAAGGAGAGACACATGGGGGGTGGGGGGTGGGAGAATGGATGGTGGTTAGGAAGGGGATGGTCACTTAAACTAGGCCATGAAAGACATGCAGGATTCAGCCCACAGAACAAAGACTGACCTAGGAACAGTTCAGGACTAACATCAGCTGGCGTTTCAGTTTTGCAGAGGATGCAATGCAATGCTGAAGTGATGGGCAGGACCATAGAAAGCCAGGTGATGCTGCAGGATGATGCTTGCAAGTATGCTAATTTTTGTAGAATGAGATTGTCATGTAAATAGTTAAAATGTTGAATGGGTCCAGAAGCCCTTGCATTCTGGCAGTACATTGAGATTCAGTGGGGGAAGGCATTGTCACAGAATCAGATACTCAGTCTTCCATATAGGACCACTGTCCTCTAAAGAGCAAGAACATTTCAAAGGAAAATAGCACAGCTATTTGCAGGGCTTCTTCATTTCCCTTGGGATCTAATCTTTGTTCTGTGTCCTTTCACTCAACCTACACTCCTCAAGGATCCCTTGGCTGCAGTTATGCTCAGAAGAGAAACATGTTACTAACTGCAAGTATGAGCACCCTCTAATAACTGAAACATTCTCCATATTTTAAGGCTTTGTTACTAAGCAAAATAGCATTTACATAACAGTCACAGCTTCAAGTCAGGTACCTGACTTGAGTTCTAATCTAAAATAGAAATAAAGCTAGGAGCATGAAGTGGAAGGCATTTTGATATTATGAGCAGGTCTGGTCCCCAAAGGCACTGTCTTCCTATTTACTCAATACCAATGTAATATTCTGTCAGTCAATCCTTCTGCTACAGCTTTTAATTAAATGGACAGTGTGGGCAGGGCTTGAGTAGCAATGGTCAACAGCTAAATTTATGTCCAGAGTAACTCCCACATCCTCAGTGTCTACAAAGGACACACAAGATACAATCTCACATTTCCCCCCCCCCCCAAGCAATTTTAACAATTTACTCTAAGAAAAGTTACATGGATATGGTGGCCCTCTTAGAATATTTTAATTTATTCTAATTTTTTCTTTTTTCTTTTGTTGAAAATATATTTTTTCCATACAATGTATTTTTGATTACAGTTTCTTCTCCCTCTATGCCTCTCACTCCCTCCCTGCCTCCCTATCTGGACCTACCCCCCTTTCTGTCAACAGGCATCTAAGAGACAATAATATATTATATTCCAGACAATGGTATGTATACAAACAAACAAGCCAGTGCCACTTTTTTTTATTGCATTATCATCTCTAGGGAAGGAGGGAGGCACCACACATGTATTCCAGGATGGCTGCCTCTTTCCAATACCCAACTCCTGTACCATGAGCCGTCTGTCTTTCTGCAGCTTTAAACTGTACCTTTCGGGTCCCTCCCATGGCAATGGCTAACACAGGCATCCTCAGGGACAATCACACTTCAACTGTTGGCTGCTCATCTTAATGTCCTTCATTCCACATGGTGTCCTGCTCTCTATTACTTTAGAAATTTTGGATTTTTTTTGCCTATTTTTAATTTCCATATAGTGCCATTTCCATATTGTGAGCTTTTGGGGATGTATAAGCAAATTATTCTGAGGATCTAAAAATGCCAGAAAGCAGAAATGTCCTTAAGACAGCATCATCAGCCTTTTTCCTGTCTCCCTGGGCAGAAGACTGAGTCTGCCTCTTCAACACCACCTCAATATCTACTGCATATGTGCTTAGCTCTGAGCAAGGGAGGAAAGGTGTTCACTTCACAAAGCCAGCATCTTAAGAGGAAAAAAAAGCAATTTCACGACAAGTGGAAAATTAGTCATGCATGCTTTTTGGTTTAGTTTATCCGGTTAAGGTTATGAAGGAAAGGTGCTACAAGAGAATATTGTAGAATGTCTGGTTTGATCTGTGAACTGTTGTGGCTTCCTCGAAGACATCAGCAGGGGCTGAAGCTGAAGCATGGACCACACAGATCAGTACGAGTGTTCTAGGAATTCTGAAAGAGACGTTTCCCTATGTTCCCACTGTGTGCTTTCATGAAAGACTGATTGCAGGTGATGGCTTTAGGGACTTCAGTCCCTGGACTGAGAATTTAAAGATTGGCAAGTAGAGGCTCAAATTTTCCATAGAGTAGTGGAGGAGTGCAGCAGACACCATTCTGAACATTATGTAGTTTGATGCAGATAGACATGGTTATATGAAGATGGTGTGTCCACACCAGTTAGTACACTCAGACTTCCTTGTGTTATATGCTGAGGATTTAGAAGCAATGATATTCTGCTAGCAATGAACACAACTAAACACAGATCTTCTTGTACCATATTCCTATAAAAGGAATCAAACTGACTTAAATGAAAAGCAGGTTTTCGGCCTAGGTAAGAAATATGCAAGACTTCTCTGAGATATCTTATAAGTCCAGAAAGCAGGGAAGTGTTCAGAAACAAAACAAAACCCTAAATCTCCCACCTTTGAGTGGGGGCATATAAAAGACATACAGGATTCAACTAAAAATCCCACCTGCCAAAGTGATAATGTTGTGAATAGAGAAACTGATCACAACCAAAGATGTAAAACAAACAACTATGAATCTACCTTAACAATAAATGGAACAATAGTCAAATTGTGCATGGAGAATTTGAAATAGCTTTTATCAGTAATCCTAAGAGAGTATATCATAACTGTCTACTTCTTGTAGGTGTGCTGTGCCCAAGAATGTCCTTCCAAAGAGCCCAATATAGAAGAGGAGAGAGAGGTGCACCTCTATAGTGAAGGAGCCTGCTAAGTCCTGTCTTGACCAGATGATCAAGGTCAATGTCACCATTGATAAACTACATTGGTCTTATATATATCCTTTATAGGATATGGTGAGATTTGGCCCTTATAGGTGGGGTAGTTTCTAACACTAGTCTGTTATAGAAGGAACCATGAATTCACAGAATCTGACTGAGTGTAGGCCTGTGGTGGAAACTATACTAGATGAGTCTGCAGCAGCTTGCAATACCAGAAGGTAAGGGAAACATTCAACTATCAACTAAATAAAAACTTTAAGTGAACCCACACTAATTGAAACCTGATATTTTATAGTGGAACAACTGAACAATAAAATGCAGCATTGTACTTTCGACGTGGCATGCCAATGGTACTCTGGCCTGAGTTTTGCTTCTCTAGACACTGTGACCTCAATCTAATTGTTCCAACAGAAGAATATCCAGCAAGATGCTGACCAATACTCAAAACTGTGAAAATTACCAAAAACAAAGAAAATCTATAATGTCATGGCCAAGGGGGGGGGGGGGGCAGCGGTTAAAGGGAGTAGGATAACTAAACACAAGGAGGAATCAAGGTTTGGATCCTAGAACAGAAAAGTATCTTGGGATATATTAATGAATAACAGACTATAGTTAATATTGGCTTATTAATTAATATTGGCTATGTCACTAGCATAATAATGGGGGAAACTGAGTACAGAGCACCTGGAAACTTTGCAGTATCTATTTTTAAAAATCAAAATCTGTTTTAAAAGTAACACCACATGTTTTTGCTCATATGTGGATCCTAGCTGTGACTTTTAAGATTTGTAGGCTTAAGCTGAGGTGGCTATAGAGGCCAGAATGCTAGAAAGGAGAGATGACAGTGAGGGGAAAGAACCTCAAGAGCCAGGAACAGTGACATAAAAGTAGAGGGGGTGCAAACACAGGAGATGGGGAAGAGTAGGGGGTGAGTGGGAGTATCAATCAAAATTAAAGATGTTTGAAAAGCCACATGGAAATCTACTTTACAAGCTAATTAAAATATATATAATTAAAACAGAGTTCAAACAAAAAGACTCTGAATAGTGAATGCTACTCTCAGAAGTCATAGGTTAATCAGACAAAAATCCCAGTGTCAATTATGGGAAATCACCCTATGTGTTGATGGTCAGGGAGACCTCACAAGAACTCAAACAATATAAGTGATTACCATTGCCAACCAGAACTAGATGACAAGACCCTGTTGCTAAAAACACCACACACTTGTTGCAGGACATATCTCTATACCAAGCTGGAACTGGACAACTGGACCAGATGCTTGCCCCCTGCTGAAGCTTTCAGAGTTCTGGAAGGTGCTGTGGGAGACATGGGGAGAGAAAAGCCATCTACAAACTTTCTCAACTGTGAGATCCTGGAAGTACTGTCTCAACCCAACATGCAAGAGATCCCCACTGGTGTTAGGGCAGCATGACCATTACAGGCTAATCAGCCACTCTGATTGAATTTCATATCCACTCCACAGGAGGGAATTCATGCCTGGAACTCTCTATACCTGGTCAAAAGCCCATGGCTGTTGAGGCCATAGGCCCTCACAGAGAACCTAAATACTGCTGTGGGCATGTGGTCAATGGCTATCTAAATATTGATGTTTATACTCACTGATTTCTGCTGCTTCCAATACTGGCCAGAGAAGCTTCTTTTTTTGTAGTGAGCAGTGGGACTCAGCAGTGCTAGTCCAACCTATGAGAACCAGTGACTGTTGAAAGGCCAGTCCTAAGTGGGGTATCCAAATCCTCCTCTCCAAGGCTCAGGGGACATCTTGAAAAAGGGGCTATGAAGAACACAAGAGCCAGTAGCATGGCATGGCTGTTCTCTTCATGAACTCACAGCAGCTGTAACTACCTACACAAGATCTGCAAAGGATTGGGCCCAGCAATGCCACCATGAACTAGGGAGAGGCTCATGAGGCTCCATCTCCTTTCCCAGCTGTTGACAGCAAATGGTTGCTGGGGGAAAAGGGGTCACTTTCTTCAGTGATATAGTCACTGGGAATTTGCCCATGCTCTAGTAACTAACCTTCTACCTATGTAAGAAGCCCCAGTTAAACACACACACACACACACACACACACACACACACACACACACACACAC
>CAJQZJ010032473.1:14078869-14127543 GCA_907164525.1 Lophiomys imhausi
AGACACACTATATACAGACACACTATATACAGACACACTATATACAGGCACACTATATACAGGCACACTATATACAGGCACACTATATACAGGCACACTATATAAAGACACACTATATACAGACACACTATATACGGGCACACTATATACAGGCACACTATATACAGACACACTATATAAAGACACACTATATAAAGACACACGATATACAGACACACGATATACAGGCACACTATATACAGACACACTATATACAGACACACTTTGTCTGGCAAACATCAGAGGACCAGAAAGAACTGATCCTTACTTTGTCATTATATTCATTTCCTACTCTTTACATTTGTTTTATTTTATGCTTAGTGTGGTTTTTAATTTATTTTAGTTTTAAGAAAGAACGTTCTTCTTTTGCCTTTTACTATTCATCTCTAACAATTTTCTTCATGTTCAGTTTTTTTGTTGTACAATTTGATTTGTGCTACCTTCTGCTGTTTGCTTTCTCAATTTCAAATATTTTTCTTTTTTTATTTTTTTCCTTTATTTTTTATTTCTTCAAGTTACATCTCAATCGCAGTCCCCTCCCTATTCCCCCTCCAGTCCCAACCTCCCACCCTCAATCCCCCATCCTCTTCCCTTTTTTTTTCTTTTAAGTTTAAAGTATATCTTATTTCCCCCTACAGTTTCCCCTTTCAGTCCAACAAATGGCTCTTTCTCTTATAATAATAAATACAATACAGTACAACAGAGGTAATTAGGCCACAGTTATGAGGGTTATATGGCTTAACGTACATTCCCAATGACCAGTCCATATGTATTTGGTACTTGACCTTAACATTCTACTATCTAAACATCTCCATGAGTTTAAAGGTCTATATCTGACTCAACATTCATACTAACTTGCAACACAATTTTAAAAGTATCTTCTTAGATCTATAACACTCTCTTGACTCCTAAACAACTCAAAATTTAATTATGAGACTCTAGCTATCTGTTCTTCAACCACCTCAGAGACCTGAGAGGGATAAATATACCTGATTTTATAGGAAGTACAGGGCCTGCAGCTTCCCAAACTAAGAAATGACATACCAGTGGCTGCCTGGACAGTTCCCATTTTCTCTCCATACATTACAGCATCGATCTTCAGTCATTTGGCCCAGTTTCTCTGACAGACATTGATTGTAGAGCAGGGGTTGTGAAGGACTTACCTACCCTGTCTTGACAGAGCTAGGCTGTCGACTTACCTGCCTCCAGGTTTTGTCCTTTTTGGACAGCATTCTGTCTACAGTTGGGGCAAGGGGCTTTTCCTACCAAGAGATAGGCTTGCGACTAATTCAATCATCTCCCACTGGAGATTCTTCGATGCTCATCTTCTACTTGGAGGAGAATAGGGGGTGCTGTCAGGAGTTGACATGTCTTGATATAAAAACATCTAAAGTTACAAAAACATCTTTGAATGCCATATTCTGCAGATCTCTTGAGGTTTTTGAAGCCATATCTATCTCTTATATTAGGGTAAGCAGATGTTGCTTGTCTCTTGTCGGTTTATTTCTGATTACCTTAGAAAGTAAGTATAATAGGCTGTCATAGTACCTAACTGAATGACCAGCTTGCATAACCATTAATTTGCATTTCTTAATTACCCTAAACAGCAATTTAAGTTTTTAAGTTTAACTTTGTGTCTATCTTTTTTCCTTTTTTCTCTCTCCCTGCACCATTCATTTATTGCAGTCATTATTTTCATTTTTGTCCTAAATTATACTTTCATATATAACATTTTATTTCTGTTTTATTTCTAAGGTCACTGATGATAAAAATCATGTTCTCTGATTTTAACAGCTTTATGTATTTCTATACCTGGTTGAGTTTGGTGGTATTTCTCTTATGATTTTTCCCCCTCTCTGAGTATTAATGAGGGTTGAGCTCTCAGGAAAAGAGGCCCACTAGCAAAAGATTCCCACATAAAGCTAGGAGAAACATTCAATCCAACATATTTACCAGTTCCAACTTATGAAGAACACAAAAAGACAATGTAATATGATTCCTCCAAAAGATTAATAAGTTCTCAGTGACTGAAACCAAAGATATTTAACATTTGAAATGGCAGAAGTAGAATTCAAAAGCATAAGAGTCAAAACGATTGATGATTTCAGAGAGGACACAAGCAAGCTGATGAATGGAAGAAATGTACAATAGATACAAGTGAAATACAGAGAAACATCAGGGAATATTTAAGAACCCTATTCAAGACACTGGAAATTCTAGAAATATATACATGTATATGTGTACAACAATATATATATATATATATGGAACACACATATATACCAACCACATGTGGGTGGTATAAATATTAAATCAGGATCTATCATTGTAAATATATAATGAGCAATGATATTAAATAAAGTCTTTAGCAAAGAAAAGTGAAGGACAAGAGCGATCCACTGAATTGTACCAGGACTTTAAAGAAGAAACAAGGTGACTCCATTCTAGAGATGCAAGGATGGTTCAATAGATACAATTCAATTAATAAACAACTTATCGATGGCCAGAGCCAGAAATCATGTTATCTTAATAGATGCAGAAAGGGGCTTTAATACAGTTCAATATCTCTTCATTATAAAATTCCTAAAGGTAATTAGAGGCAGAAAGACCATACCTCAACATAATGGAGGCTTCAGGTAATGAACTTATAACCAACATTATAGTGAATCATTCATTATATTACACATTGCTGAACATTGTAGAAAACTTAAAGAATTTACTTCAAAACTAGGAATGACACAAAAGTGTCTACTATCTGCAGTCTTACTCTATATATAGTGATTTAAAAGAATCCAATCAACAAATGGGCAAATAAACAGACCAAGTAGTTCTCAGAAGACAGCATAAAAGTGGGTGAAAACATAGGAAACAATTTTCATCGTCCTTAGCAAGCAGGAAAAAGAAAATTGAAATTACATTGAGATTCCACGAGAATAGTTGTCACCAACAAAGCAAATAACAACAAATGATGGCAAAGAAGTATAGAAAGGAAATCCTTACACACTGCTGGTAAGAAAGTAAACTAATGTGTTCACTACGGCAATCACAATGTGGGCTCCTCAACAAACTAAAAATAAAGCTGGAGAGATGGCTCAGTGTTTAAGAGAACTGGCTGTTTTCACAAAGGACCTGGGCTTAGTTTTCAGCATACACATGATTGCTTATAACTACCTGTAACCTCAGTTCTAGGGGATCTGATGCCCTCTTCTGGCCTCCATTGGCACTGCACATATGTAGTACATATACGTAGTTGAATGAAAATACTCATATGAAAAAAATAGTAGGAATGTCATATGATCCAGTTGTACCACTCTTGGGTATATATTCAGATGAATCTAGATTAGCATCCTACAGTACCTTCACAACCATGTTTGCCACACCAGTATTCACAAGATGTGCAATCAAGCCAGATGTCCATCAAAAGATGAAAGGAAAAGTGTGTTTGACATAAATATAAATATATATATATATCTGTTTCTACACTCACTATAATATTGGTTATAAGTTTGCTACATGAGTTATACATTATATTGAGGTATAGTCTTTCTGTTTCTAACTTCCTTTAGGAAACACACACATTTTTATGTCTTACACATATATTATACATACCACATATATATGTTATATATGTGATATATATATATATATATATATGATACACACACATATATATGTACCATATATTTTAATCCATCATAAAGTGGGACAAACTTATGTCATCTGAAGGAAAATGGATGGGACTAGAGCTAATTTGTGATACAAGTCAGAGTCCAAAACCAAAATTATTCCTATGTAGATTTTTCTCTCATTTGTAGAATGGAGATATTAAAATATATACATAGAAGACATGAAATTAGAAGGAACTGTTTTGGGTGGGGGAAGACAAATAAGAGAGGGAACAAGACAAAGTAATGGTAGAAGAGAATATTATCCATGTGCATGCTATGCCCTGTGCTAAGACATCATAAGGACACTCATTATATCATATTCTAATTTTAAAAATAACTTTAAAATTTTAGATAGTGTGTGATGCTGCTGAAATGTGCCTACAAAAATGTATAGCTTTAGGCATGCATTAGTAACAATAGAAAAAGGGGCTGGACAGATGGCTCAGTGGTTAAGAGTGTTTACTGTTCTTTTGGAGGACCCAGTTCGGTTCTCAGCACCCATGTCAAGTGGCCCATAATAGTCTGTAACTCTAGATCCAGGGGATCTGATACATTATTCCTGCCTCCTTGGGCACCCATACATATGTGCATATACCCTCTACACATATATAATAAACAACAAAAATAAATCTTGAAAACAAAAGAAAAAGTAATTTTAAAAATTCCGAACATCTAGGTTATTCATTTCAAGAAACTAAAAAATGAAAAGCAAATTAAAGTTAAAACAAAACAACAAATTAGATAATAAAGAAAAAGTGAGATGTTTCCCATGTGAATTTGACAACCAGTATTCAACTCTCAGTTCCTCTGCTCATATTTAGCAATTTATCAATTAGCAATTGACACAAGCAAACAGATGAATGGAAGAAAAGTACAATTGATACCAGTGAAATACAGAGAAACATTAGAGAATACTTGAAAACCTTATTCAAGACACTAGAAAATATAGAGAAATATATGTATAACAATATACATATATATATACACACAATATGTATAATATGTACACATAATAATATGCAATGTATATATTATATATATGACATATATGATACATAAAATGTTCACAGACTGAGGAAAGTGATCAAGGACCTCCAAGGCATGGTTTATTTCACCTTTGGGTATAACATCATAGCAGCATCTATGGGATTGTTTAGAGAATTAAAGGAGGTAGACTATGTGAAGTGTTGTGGTTCTGGTGTATAAACAAGTGTTGTGTAATGTCTGCTGTGGCACCTGTTCATCATCATCAGCAGCACCCTATTTATACATTGGGACCTATTACCCAGGGTAACAGTAAAGCGCTTTCCTGTTGGAAGGACTCAGCAAGCAATGTGAGTGAGCACTCACATGTGGAGGTTAGAGGTCAGTGGAGGGCAGAGGGTGTCTTCCTCCATTGTTCTCCACCTTGTATTTTGAGTTGAAGTCTCTTGTTGAATTTGGAGCTCATTGATTTGGCTAAGGTGGCCAGCCAATGAACTCTAGAGATCTACCTGCCTCTGTCCCTCCCCAGATCTGGGGTTACAGATATGGTACCCAGCTTCTATACAATAATAATAATAATAATAATAATAATAATAATAATAATGACAATAACAACACATTTACTATATAATTATAGTAATTATTTTTATTATTTGTGTGTGTGTGTGTGTGTGTGTGTGTGTGTGTGTGTGTAGGTATGAATGTGCTATGGGGTACATGTGATCAGTGGACAACATTTAGGAGCTGGGATTTTCCTTCCACTGCTGGCTTCAGGTATTAGCTCAGGCCATCAGGCTTAGACAGTAAATGCTTTTCCTGATAAACCATCTTGCCAGCCCCAAACTCTTTTAAAATGTCTAACAAAAATATTCACATTTCTAGAAAAAAAGTTGCAGCAGATAAATTTTACAGACCCAGGTCCAGAATGGAGCCATTTCCTCTATTTTTGAATTTAAAAGTGGCTGTCTGGGGTCAGCCTAAAGAGAACCATCACTGAGAATCAATGATTTGGAGCCATACCTGCAAAGCCTTATCAGAGGCCATGCTCTCCAGAACTGAAAGCAGAAGCCCTGAATGTCTCTGAGAGACACTGTGAAATGTGTGACCTTTTATGTCTTGCCTTTAAGAGTGTGAGATGGACCCTCTCTTGAACACACACAGAAGCCGCTGAACCCAGAACCCCCACCAGGAGAGATGCCAGGTCAGATCCACTCTAATACCCAGCGGGCAGATTTGGGCCCCACACAGGGTTACTCACCAGCCTACTGGGGCCCCCAGATCCCATGCAGGCATACCAGCTATTTAGCAAAAGGTTGCAGACCCATGGGAGTGCCACATACTCTTAGCAGCACACGGCTGGCGTACAGCGGCAGGGCGCGCAGCAGCTGAGGATTCCACAATGCACCAGCCCAGCGGCCAGCAGGTCCACAGTTGCATTTTGGAAAGCCCAGACATATCTGTGTGCCCCCAGAGGGGTGCTGGAGAAACCCCTCTATTGGATTTACAGTCATTGGGAAAAAAAAACATAACAATGCTGCAGCTGGATTGAGCTGAGGGATACCCTTCCAGCTGCAGGTTATGTTCCACTGAGGTGTACAGGAACTTGGATGACAGTGGCCCCACTTGCCAGTATCAAAAGCCAGCTCCATACACACATAGGTGGAGCTGTGAGAGTGGCAGAAAAGGCTACAGGGGTGGAAGGTGGATTTACCCACCACAGGGTCCAACCCTGGGCAAACTGTGAGGTCTTTATTACTATTATCAGACTTTTTTGCTAGTACGGGCCCTTCCAACAGGAAACCAGAGCTTAAGTTATATAACTCTACCCCCTAGATCAGTGAGGTTTTGACCTGGGAGGCACTGCTGAGTGACTCACCTTACAGGGGTGGAGTCAGGTCCTCTCAAGACTCTAACAGGCCTTGGGACCACCAAGTCCACAGAATCTGTGCCTGGACACACAGGACCATGACACTCAATGTGCAACATAGAGACCTCTGTCTTGGGAGCAGTGAAACAATCCCAGGCCATTCCTCATTGCCTGGGAATAGGCTGCACCAGCTCACAGTGTGTCTGGCTATTAGATGCACATTGACTCTGAGATTCCCCCTGTAAGCAGCCGGAGAGGACAAAAAACACAGTCCAACACATAAGCTGCAGGGGAGCTACAACCCCATCCAACAGCCTGAGGCCTGCCAACCTGCACTGTCATCTATAGGAAGACCAGTTGGATTCCAGGAATTTACAGGAACACATCACTATCACAACCCCTTACCTGAGTCCCCAGTTGGGATGAAACAGGAAGGGGTGAGCTCTCAGAGACACACATACTGAGAACCTCCACACAAGGCCCCATATAGCCAGTGGAAAGCGACAGATAGCCAAGCAATTCGACTGCTACACCAAAGCGCCCCCTTTGGATCCAAGCCCAGAAGACAACAAGAGCAGACAGCTAAGAACATCCAAATGACTAAAGGTCTGAGAAAAAACAGAAACAACAGAAGTCAGGGAGACATGACTCCAACAAAACACAACTATGCTTGTGCATCAAGTACTGACCACCTCACCACAGCTAAAACACATGAAAACGATGACAATTCTACATTGTGGAAAGTGATAGAGTCCTTTCAAGAAGAATTTAAATCTATGAAGGAAGTCAAAGAATCCACAATTTCACAAACGAAAGCAATGGATAATACCATTAGACATCTCCAATCCAAAGTGGCTCAACTTGAACAGGAAAAAGACAGGGCAATGAAAGATTTCCAGGCAAAGACAAGCAAATTGGAGCAGAAAATGTACAAAACAAATAAAATCAAACAAGACATGAAAATTGAAATGGAAACAATAAAGAAAACACAGTCATAGTTAAGAGTGGAGAATCAAGGGAAGAGAACAGGAACTACAGAGATTAGTATCAAAAATAGGATACAAGAGATGGAAGGCAGGATCTCAGGCATGGAAGATTCGATTGAAGAAATCAGTACAACATCCAAAGAAAATGAGAAAGCTAAAAAATCTCTCACCCACAACATCCAAGAAATCAAGGACTCAATGAAAAGATGGAACCTAAGAATTATAGGCATAGAGGAAAGAGAAGACTCCCGACTCAAAGGTCCAGGGAATATCTTCAAAAAATCATAGAAGAAAACTTCCCAAACCTAAAGAAAGAGATGCTAATAAAAATCCAAGATGCTTACAGAACACCAAACAGATTAGATCAGAAAAAACTCTTCTCACCACATAATAATTGAAACTCCAAATGCACAGAACAAAGAAAGAATATTAAAAGATGTAAGAGAAAAAGGTCAAGTAATATATAATGGCAGACCCATCAGAATTACACCGGACTTCTCAGAAACCCTAAAAGCTAGAAGAGCCTGGACAGATGTCCTACATGCCCTGAGAGAACATAGGTGCCCAGCCAGACTACTATACCCAGCAAAACTCTCTATCAACATAGATGGAGAAAACAAGATATTCCATGACAAAATGAAATTTAAACAATATCTACCCACAAACCCAGCCCTACAGAAGATCCTAAAGGAAAATTCCAACCCAGAGAAGATAACTACACCCAAGAAAACAGAGGAAATCTCCACAGCAACTAAACTAAAAGAAGCACAGGATGAACACCTATACCAAATAATGGGAAGTAATAACCTCTAGTCACTAATATCCATAAACATCAATGGACTCAGCTTACCAATAGAATGATACAGACTTACAGATTGGATTCGTAAACAAGTCCCATCATTTTGCTGAATACAAGAAACACATTTCACTATCAAAGATAGACACTATCTCAGAGTAAAGGGCTGGGAAAAGGTTTTCCAAGCAAATGAACCCAGGAAGCAAGCTGGAGTAGCCATACTAGTATCAAACAAAATAGACTTCCAATTGAAGTTAATAAAAAAAGACAGAGAAGGGCATTACATACTTGTTAAAGGAAATATTCAGCAAGAGGACATCTCAATATTGAACATCTATGCCCCAAATACAAAGGCACCTACAATTGTAAAAGAAACGCTTCTAAAACTTAAATCGCACATCGATCCCCACACATTAGTAGTGGGAGACTTCAACACCCCACTCACAATAATGAACAGATCATCAAGACAGAAGCCAAACAGAACAATAATGAGTATAACAGAGCTCATGAACCAAATGGACCTAACAGATATCTACAGAACGTTTCACCCAAACACAAAAGAATATACCTTCTTCTCAGCACCACATGGAATCTTCTCCAAAATCGACCATATAGTTGAAAACAAAGATAGCCTCAACAGATACAAGAAAATTGAAATAACCCCTTGTATCTTATCAGACCACCATGGAATAAAGCTGGACTTCAACAGCAAAAGAATCAACAGAAAGCATACACATACATGGAAATTGAACAACTCTTTACTGAATGACTACTGGGTCAGGGAAAAAATAAAGAAGGAAATCAAATACTTCTTAAAATCCAACGAAAATGAAGGCACAACATACCCAAACCTTTGGGACTCAATGAAAGCTGTGCTACGAGGAAAGTTCATAGCACTAAGTGCCTTCAAAAAGAAAATTGTGACAGCTCATATTAGCGAATTAACAGCTAAACTTGGTGAATTGGAAAAAAAGAAGCAAACTGGGTGAATTGGAAAAAAAGAAGCAAACACTCCCAAGAGGAGCAGAAGGCAAGAAATCATCAAACTTAGGGCTGAAATCAACAACTTAGAAACAAAAAGAACTATACAAAGAAGCAATGAAACCAAGAGTTGGTTCTTCGAGAAAATCAACAAAATAGACAGACCCTTAGCCAAATTAACTAAAAGGCAGAGGGAAAAAACCCAAATAAACAAAATCAGAAATGAAAAGGGAGAAAAAAACTACAGACATTGAGGAAATCCAGAGAATATATGGGTCCTACTTTAAAAATCTATACTCCTCCAAATTTGAAAACTTAAGCAAAATGGACAATTTTCTTGATAGATTCCACCTACCGAAGCTAAATCAAGATTAGCTTAACAGATTAAATAGCCCTATAACCCCTAAGGAAATAGAAACAGTCATTAAAAATCTCCCAACCAAAAAAAAAACCAAAAACCCAGGACCAGATGGTTTTAGCACAGAATTCTACTGGACCTTCAAAGAGGAGCTAACACCAATACTCTTCAAACTCTTTTACCAAATAGAATCAGAAAGAACACTGCCAAACTCATTCTATGAGGCCACAGTCACCCTGATTCCTAAACCACACAAAGAGCCATCAAAGAAAGAGAACTTCAGACCACTCTCCCTCATGAATATAGACGCAAAAATACTTAATACAATACTAGTAAACTGAATTCAATAACACATCAAAAGTATTATACACCATGATCAAGTAGGCTTCATCACAGGAATGAAGTGATGGTTCAACATACAAAAGTCTATCAACGTAATTCACCATATAAACAAGATGAAAGAAAAAAACCACATGATAATCTTGCTAGATGCAGAAAAAGCATTTGACAAAATCCAACACCCCTTCATGCTAAAAGTTCTGGAGAGAACGGGAATACAAGGACCATACCTAGAAATAATAGAGGCAATATACAGCAAGCCAGTGGCCAACATCAAACTTGAGAGAAACTTGAAGAATTTCTTCTAAACTCAGGGACAAGACAAGGATGTCCACTTTCACCATACCTCTTCAATACAGTACTTGAAGTTCTTGCCAGAGCAATAAGACAACTAAAGGAGATCAAGCGGATAAATTTTGGAAACGAAGAAGTCAAATTATCCCTATTTGCAGATGATATGACAGTATACATAAGCGACCCCAAAAATTCTACCAGAGAACTCTTACAGCTGATAAACACCTTCAGCAAGGTGGCTGGATACAAAATTAACTAAAAAAATCAGAAGCCCTTCTTTATACAACAAACGAATGGGCTGAGAAAGAAATAAGGAAAACAACCCCCTTCACAATAGCCACAAACAATATAAAATACCTAGGGGTAACTCTAACTAAGCAAGTAAAGGACCTGTAAAACAAGAACTTCAAACCCTTGAAGAAAGAAATTGAAGAGGCCTTTAGAAGATGGAAACATCTCTCATCCTCATGGATAGGTAGGATCAACATAATAAAAATGGTCATCCTACCAAAAGCAATATATAGATTCAATGCAATTCCTATCAAAATACTAACACAATTCTTTATAGACTTGGAAAAAGCAATTCTCAACTTCCTATGGAATAACAAAAAAACCCAGAATAGCTAAATCAATCCTGTACATTAAAAAAACCATATGGAGGTATCACCATCCCAGATTTCAAGCTGTACTACAGAGCAATAGTAGTAAAAACTGTAACCGAAGTTTTAAATTATTATTTATCACTTATTTATTTATTACTAAATTCACTTATAACAAACACCAACAATTTCTTAACTATTAATCCTATAAATTCCTACAACCCCTTTAACCTATCCTCTAAACCTATTGATAATTATAACAACTACTTTCATAACCTTTTAGAATGATACAGTCTCTGGGGCAGGTCCTCAGTCGTCAGGAACACAGTCTTGGTTGTAGATTTTTTAACACACTTAGCAGTCCTTTTTCTGGATCTTGCAGATGCAGGTTCGTCAGGGTAAGTTGGTCATTGCAGTCTCACCTTAAATAAGACTTCATGCTTTCTTCTCTGTGGGAGACCCCAGCCGTCTGCAGGCCAACTTATTTCTTTTGAATCAGGAACTCAGCTGCTCTGCCTCAGTCCTTAAAGCCAGGCACAGTTTCCCCTAGAACACTGATCGGACAGATCAAACCCTCCAGGCAAAAGCTGAGCCACAGGGTCCAGTCCTTGGCCTTTTGGTGTCTTGCTCAGGCTTTCTTTGCTCACCGGCTTCTTTCTGCTTCAGGGAGAGAGCTGGCCATCAATGGCCAGCCCTTTTTTTGCAGGATTCTTGGAGCTCTCTAGCATAAGGGGCCTCTTTTTCTTCCTGGGCTCCATGCACTGTCCTTAAATAGGAGGAACTCTGTTTTAGCTTAATTTGGGCTCCGCCTACTTAGCAGCTGAAAACAATGTCAGGCCAGATACTTTGTTTCTTCAAGTCCATTAAGTCTTTCCTGTTTTTCCTGACTTCAACCTTGTTTTTCAGTCTATTGAGTCTTTCCTGTTTTTGCTGACTTCATGTTGATAATGCTCTTCAGGCCCCGAATTAAGAGACAGTATCAGAAACTCCTATATATTTTCTAAATCTAATTTATCTAACCCCTACAAAAAACAGCATGGTATTGGTATAGAAACAGACCAGTAGATCAATGGAATTGAATTGAAGTCCCAGAAATGGACCCACACACTTATGGCCACCTAATTTTTGACAAAGAAGCCAAAACCGCACAATGGAAAAAGGACAGCATTTTCAACAAATGGTGCTGGTCCAACTGGATGTCCACTTGTAAAAGAATGAAAGTAGACCCATACTTATCACCTTGTACAAAACTTAAGTCCAAGTGGATCAAAGACCTTAACATAAGGCTGGTCACACTAAATCTATTAGAAGAAAAATTGGGAAAAACCCTCGAACTCATTGGCACAGGTGACAGCTTCCTGAACAGAACACCAACAGCTCAGGACCTGAGACCAACAATCAATAAATGGGACCTCATGAAACTGAAAAGCTCTGTAAGGCAAAAGACAGTGTCATTCAAACAAAACGGCAGCCTACAGACTGGGAGAAAATTTTCACCAACCCCACGTCTGACAGAGGGCTAATATCCAAAATCTACAAAGAACTCAAGAAATTAAATGCCAAGAAACCAAATAATTCAATCAAATAATGGGGGTGGAGCTAAATAGAGAATTCACATAGGGGAAATCCCTAATGGCTGAGAGACACTTGAAAAAATGCTCAGCATCCTTAATCATCAGAGAAATGCAACTCAAGATGACTCTGAGATTCCATCTCACGCCTGTCAGAATGGCTAAGATCAAAAGCTCAAATGACAGCACATGCTGACAAGGGTGTGTAGAAAGGGGAACCCTCCCCCATTACTGGTGGGAGTGTAGGCTTATGCAACCACTATGGAGGTCAGTATGGCAATATCTTAGAAAACTTGGAATAGCTTTGCCTCAGGACTCAGCCATACCACTTCTGGGTATACACCCAAATTACTCCTCATGGAATCATAAGGAAGTTTCCTTATCTATGTTCATAGCAGCCTTATTTGTAATAGCTAGAAACTGGAAACAATACAGATGTCCCTCAACCGAAGAATGGATTAAAAAACTGTGGTACATCTACACAATGGAATATTACTCAGCTATCAGAAACAATGAAATTATGCAATTTGCAGCCAAATGGATTGAATTAGAGAAACTCATCCTAAGTGAGCTAACTCAGATCCAGAATGATAAACATGGCATGTGCTCTCTTATAAGTGGATATTTACCTTATAGCACAGGGCAACTGTCCTACAACACACAGACCCAAACAGACAGGAACCTAGCATTGCTATCATATAAAAAACTCCCAGCAGCAAGTCATGGCCCCTGTTGCATGTTACTGGAACACTTTGCTCTAGATAGGCTGCCATATCAGGCACCAGTACAAGAGGAAGCTCTTGGCCCTCACGTGACTGATGAGCTGAGGGAGTTTGATATGTGAGGGTCCACTTTATCTGAGGAGAAGGAGAGGAAGGAGATGAGAAAGAGGGAGGGCGGTTGGAAGAAGGGAGGGAGAGCCTGGGACGGGAAGAGGGAGTGGTCTGTGATCATGATGTAACTGGAAAAATAAACTAAGAGAAAATGGTTAACTAAACATATATAAAAATCAAAATAATATTTTCAAATGAGAATTTACCAAAGGCATACTTGCCTTAATGGCATGAAATGAAAAAATGGTCTTAATTTCATGCTATAATGTTAGACTGTAGGTTGCCACACAGCTCACACCCTCTTGGATATCAGTTTATAAGTTTTCTTCTTATATGTAAAGGATATTTTCTTTGGTATTAAAAACACAATTAAGAGATTTAAAATGTTGTGAGTAAATTAAGGGTTACTACAGTTCAAACTTGTTTTCTAAATCTCTAAGAGTTGAAGTAATTTGGATCTAAGATTAAATATTTGAGCAGGGCAGTGTTAACCAATGTCAATAATCACTATAGAGTAAGGTTTCTTCTAAGTTCTAGAGTTACAATGAACAGGATGGTGATGGTTCATACCTTTAATCCCAACACTTGAGAGGCATACACCTTTAATTGCAGCACACAAGAGACAGAAGCATACAGATCTCTGAGTTGAAGGCCAGCCTGACACATAGCAAGTTCTAAATAGAGAAAAACTTAGATCCAGGAGTGGTGGTTCACACCTTCAATCCCAACAACTGGAAGGCACATGCCTTTGATCCCAACACTTTTGAGGCAGAGGAAGCCACAAAGGATTTACAATGATTTAAGTTTAAAAACCGCTTGCAAAAGGCAAGCTGAAATTCACAGTGAATTGTCTTTTGTGATCTCAATATATAAACATGTAAAGGTATTATTTAGTTCTAAAATTTCAAAAGAAAAATTTTAAATCTCAATTGAAAGATAATACTTTTTATATTATCAAAAAGAAAAAAACCAGTTTGCTCTAGGAAAGTTATTACCTGCCAAAAAAGTAACACTCCAGAGTTAGGATTAGGTCAGGGTTCTGTTCTTATCTTTCCAGGAAATTAAAAGCATTCAACTAAGGAGTCCAGGGACAAGTGGACAGCTGAAACTCTGAAGAAAAGGTACCAGACACCAAAGAACACAAAACAAGTAGCCCAGAATATCCAGCCTCACAGACTGCCTCAATAGCTGTTCCCTCAAAAATTCACATCCAGAACAACTTCAAAATGGCTAGCTAAGATGTTCAGCCTCACAGACTGTTCCAGTCCAGACTTCATAAAGCCCTGAACTTTCCCACCCAAAGTTCAGCTTCTGACTACAAACTTCTCAGGACATTGAAATAGGTGAGCACAAAAAGCCTGGACAACAAATGTTACTATTAACTTGCTTAACCAATTTTTGCAGTCTTATTTGTGCCCCCAAACAGGTTTCCTACATCCCACATCAACAGGAAGCAATGTTAAGAGAGCAATGCCCTATTCCCAGAAGTTGGGGTGGGTGATTTTTCTGGTCATTTGATGGATTATAGATGTTTGTTGTTATTTAGGGGGATTGCTTATAAATTGTTAAATGGTCTTGTTAAACAAAGTTTAGAACGTTAGACCCAGGGATTTCTCTTGTTTTCTTTTCTCTTCTTCTTTCTCTCTTATGTAGGGGGAAAAGACTTGAAAAGAAAAAAAGGGGGCTGTAGGAATGATAAAGACAAAGGGGTAGATTAATGAATCTACTCTTATATCTTGTTTATTGATATAAAATTAAGGTTACCTCTTTTTTTGTTTGTTTGTTTTGTTTTTTTGAGACAGGGTTTCTCTGTGTATCCCTGGACTCACTTTGTAGTCCAGGCTAGCACAGAGATTGGCCTGCCTCTGCCTCCCATGTGCTGGGATTGAAGGCACTCATCACCACGCCCAGCAAGTTTAAATCTTTTTAAGGTATTGGACTTATGTAGTTCTTAAAAACACATCGTGAAGCAAATTTGGTTTTTGACAATATATAAAGTGTTATCTTTCAATCTGGTTTAAAGAAGAAATTATTTTTTTATTTTGGAGCTAAACCAGCTTTAGTGTATATATTTTGCTTCAGGAGAAATATTACCTACCCCCCCCAAAAAAAAGAGGGTGATTGTCCCTGAGTGAGGAATAGGGCAGGGCTCTGTTCTTATCATTCCAGGAGAATCAAAGCATCCATTCAAGGAACCCAGGGACAAATGGACAACGGAAACCTCAGCAGAAATCAGAATCAGACACCAAAAGAAGATGAGTGACCCAGATGATTCAGCCTGACAGACTCCCTCAATAGATGTCTCCATCAAAAGCCTACAACCACAACAACTCAATATCGCTAAGACCATTCAGCCCTACACAATGCCCCAGCCAGAACCTCAGTAAAGCCTGGAAGTTCAGCTTCTGCCTACAAACTCCTTAGGTCATCTAAACAGCTGAGAACAGAAGGACTGAACATAAAAGGATTGTATAAACATTTTTAACCATTTTTCCATTTTGGTTTGGGCCCCAAACAGGTTTACTCCGACCCAAATCAGCAGGAAGTCATTTTAAGAGAGCGACGTCCCATACCCAGAGGGTGGGGAGGGTGTTTCTCCGCCCCCCCCCCTTTTCGGTTATTTGAAGGACAACTGAAAACACTATTATTTAGGGGAAGAGATTACAAGTTGTTAAATGGTCCTGTTTAATGGGTTTTGGAGGTTAGACCCAGGGTATTCCTTCTTTCCCTTTTCTGTATCCTTCTTTATCTCCTATGTAGGAATGCACGGACGAGAGAAAAATCGAGACACAGCACAGGAAGGATCAAGAAGAAAGGTCACATTATTGAATATGCCCTTATACCCTTGTATATTGATACAAAATTAATAGTATATTTGGCTAAAGTGGTATTGACCATTGTTTATTGTGCAAAAATAAGATTGTATTGGTCTACGTCAGTATTGATATTTGTATATTGATACAAAATTAAGATTATAGTTGGCCACAATGGTATTGACTCTTGTATATGGACGCAATATTAAGATTGTATTGGGCTGCATAGGCATTGATCTTTGTATATTGATACAAAATTAAGAGTATATTTAGCCACATTTGAATAGATCTTTGTATATTGATGCAAAATTTAAGGTAACGCTTCCTAATGGTATCGTACTTAGAGATACTTAAAAATGAAATGTGTAGTTCTGGCCTCTTGATACCAACCGTCTTAAACTGTTTAGGATAGTTAAGAAAAACAAACTCCTAGTCATGCATGCATGACACCTTGTTAGCTACTAAGACAGACTATCACAGATATTCTCTAAGCTACTCAGTAATCAAGTTGTTAAGAGACAAGCAACATTTGCTTATCTAAATACAAGAGATAGATAGGGCATCTTCAAAAACCCCAAGAGATCTGCAGAATATGGCATTCAAAGATGTGGTCTTAAATTAAGATTTTTTTTGATATCGGGACATATCAGCTCCTGACAGCACCCCCTATTCTACTCCAAGTAGAAGAAAAGCATCGAAGAATCTCCAATGTGAGATGGTTGAATTAGTGGCAAGCCTATCTCTTGACATGTAAAAACTCCTTGCTTCAACTGCAGACAGACTGCTGTCCAAAAAGGACAAAACTTGGTAGCAGGGAAGTCAACAGCCTAGCTCTGCCAAGACAGGGTAGGTTAGTCCTTCACAATCCCTGCTCTACAATAAATGTCTGTCAGAGAAACAGGACCAAAAGGCTGAAGACTGATGCTGGAATGTATGGAGAGAAAATGGGAACTGTCCAGGTAGTCACTGGTTTGTCATTTCTTAGTATTGGAAGCTGCAGGCCCTGCACTTCCTATACAATCAGATATATTTATCCTTCTCAGCTCTCTGAGGTGGTTGAAGAATAGACAGCTTGAGTCTCATAGCTAAATTTTGAGTTGTTTAGGAATCAAGAGGGCGTTCTAGATCTAAGAAGATGGTTATAATAGTGATGCAAGTTAGTATGAAAACTAAGTCAGTTATAGAACTTTAAACTCATGGAGATGGTTAGAAGGTAGAAGGTTAAAGTCAGGGGCCAAATATGTATGAACTGGACATTGGGAAGGTACACCGGGCCATTTAACTCTCATAAATGTGGCATATTTAATTCTGCTGTTTTGTATAGAATTTACTGTTATAAGAGAAAGAACCATTTGTTGGAATGAAAAGAGAAGCTGTTGGGGGGGGAGAGGGTGGAAGGGTGGGACAAGAAGGGGGAATAGGGAAGGGTTTGCGACTGAGATGTAACTTGAAAAAAAAATAAAGTACTTATTAAAAAAAAAAAACACATCGTGAAGTTCCAGGCCTTTTGATAGCAACTATCACAAATTGTTTAGGATAATTAAGAGATACAAACTAATATTCATTCAAAACTGTCATTTTGTTAGGTACTAGTTTAGTGTATCACAGATGTTTTCTAAGTTAATCAGAAATCAAGTTGCTAAGAGATAAGCAACATTTGTTTATTCAAATATATGGAGATAGATGGTCTCCAAAAATCTCAAGAGATCTGTATAATATGGCATTTAAAGATGTTTTCTTAAGATTTTTTGATATTGAGACATGTTAGCTCCTGACAGCACCCCCTATTCTACTCCAAGTAGATGATGAGCATCAAAGATTCTCTATTTGGAGATGGCTGCATTAGTGACAAGCTAGCTACTGGGCAAGAAAAAAACCCTTGCTTCAACTGTAGACAGAATGCTGTCTGAAATGGACAAAACTTGGAAGCAGGTAAGTTGACAGCCTAGCTCTGCCAAGACAACAGTAGGCAACTCTTTCATAATTCCTGCTTTACAATTAATGTCTCTCAGAGATACTGGGCCAAGAGACTGAAGATAGATGCTACAATGTTATACAGAGAAATTGGAGACTATCCAGACAGTCAGTTATCTGTCATTTTTTAGTTTTGGAAGCTGCTGGCTCTGCACTTCCTGTTTATTCAGATATATTTATCCTTCTCAAGTCTGTGATGCAGTTGAAGACTAGATAGTTATAGTCTCACAGTTAAGATTTAAGTTGTATAAATATTAAAAAGATGTTCTAGGTCTAAGAAGATGTTTTTAAGTTGGTAATGCAAGTTAGGATGGAAACTGAGTTAGGAATAGAACTTTAAACTCATCAAGATAGATAGATAATAGAATACTATTATTAGTTGCCAAATACATATGGACTAGACGTTGGGAATGTATGTTATACCATATAACTTTCATAATTGTTACCTAATTATTCTTATTATTTTGTACTGTATTTATTGTTGTAAGAAAAACAGCCTTTCATTAGACTAAAAATGGGAGATGTTGGGGGGGGAGATACACCTTAAATAAAAAAAAGGGCAAGATGGATGTGTGCAAGGTGTTTTCCCATTTGTCTATGCTGTACCACATTTTAATTTGCTTATGATGTATGTGCTTTAGTCATGAAAATTTTAGTTCTTAAAAAAAGCCTTAAGACTTATTTTTATCTATGTGTATATCTGTGTGTAGGTATATCCACTGGAGAACAGGAAGCTGCAGAGGCCAGAAATGAGTGCTGGATCCCCAGGAGCTATAGCTTCAAAGGGATGGAAAAGTGCATTGTGGGTGCTGATAGTTGAACTTAAGTCCTCTGAATAAAAAGCAATCACTTTTAACCAATGAGTCATCTCTCTGGCCTATGGAGTTTTCAGTTCTATTAGCAAAATATGATTACATATTTCCGATCACTGGACCAAGGCCAAAACAAATTGTAACTGTTGGAGGAAGGTCTAATACATTTGTTCTGAAGGGCTGATTGCAATGCTGAGATCTGCTTACCAACCCTTCTGAGGCATTCTCTTGATTGGTTAATAAAAGTTGCTGATGGCCAAAAGCTGGGCAGAAAGAGTACAGGAAGGTGGGACTTCCTGAGATGGAAACAGGAACCCTGCATTTTACACAGAGGAATCTCTCTTTCTTCTAGGAAACATGGAAGCAGACAGACATGTTTGAGAGCTCTGGAAGGTAACAACAGGCCACATGGTGGTTTGGGATTAGGTGGTCCGGGTTACTTTAGATTAGCTAATTGAGAGTCTGCCATCTAAAGGCTAAGCGTTGAAACATTAAAAGGTCTTGGTGTATTTAATTATTGAGGAAAAGGCTGCAGCAGCCTATAGGCTGCCAGTCAAAGCAATCCAGGCCCATCAGCCTCCTGCCAAGCTCTGGTAGCTGTCCCTCCAGGATACTGGCAATTTTCATGGTTGAATATAACAGTTTATTGTTATTAATAAATATCTTGCAGTTGTCCTGCCAAGCTGCCCCACCAAGCCACCTCATCAGACCTACAGGCTTCTAAGGCAAGTAAGGCCTGCCAATCTCCTGCCAGGCCGCCAGCTGCTCCCATGGCCTAATATAACAACTTATCATTATTAATGAAGATATTAGTTAACAGAGTTTAGGTTACAGGTGGTGAAGGCCACCCTTGCTCCAGGGGTTTTCCCCCAGGACAAGTCAGGCTGCCAGTTAAGACAGGCCAAGCCTGCTGGACTCTCGTCTGCTGCTCCATTGGCCTAATCTTACAGCTTATATTTATTAATAAATATAATTGATAACTAAGTTGCACTTTCATATAACTCACCATTTATTATAAAAAAGAATAAAATATTTACAAATGAAATGAACTGGAAGGAGGACGTGGAAAAAGAAACCACCAAATACTGATGAGAGACATTGGAGACATTGTAAATGGAACAGCATCCCACATCCATAGCTTACAATACTTAACGTCATGAAAACGTAATTCTACCCAAAATTGTCTGTGAATCTAGTGCAATCCCTGAGAAAATTCCCAATGTGTGCTTAATAAATAAATTAATAATTCATGAAGAACTGTAAGCACCCTTGAGCATCCAGGACAACCTTGAAAAAAAATCAAAATTGTAGGACCCCCACTTTCTGACTTAAACTTACTACAAAGCTATATTCAGCAGAACTGTACAAAGAGCACGGAAAACTAATCTTCACATACATGACTTAGTGGTTGTCTTTGACAAGGTCAATTATTTCCAGTAGATAAGTCAAAGAGCAAAGAATAAATCTTTTCAGTTGATGGTGCTGTGAAGAAACAGATATTCATAGGCAAAGGGAACAAGCTAGACCTTCACAGCTTACCTTATACATAAGAGCAAAAACTACACAACTCCAGGAAGCAAGCTGCATGACAGAATTGCCCTGATTCATCAGCTATGATATGGAAGTACAAGAAAGGAAGAATACATTTCAAAATTAAAAGCTTTTATCCATCAAAGACCTTCATTAATGCAACCAAAAGGCAACCATTTGTAGGAGAAAATATTTGCAAGGATCTCTCTGACATAGGATTAATATCCAGACTATGGAAAAATTCCTAAAAACTTGACAGTAGAAAGTCCAATTCAAAACCAGGTGTAAGACTTGAATGGGAATAGAAGTGGGAATAGAAGTTGCTAGAGACATTATGGAATGCAGCGTGGCAGTGTTAAGAAGTTTTACACATTTGGACTTTAGTCCTAGCATTTGGGAGGCAGACACAGGAGGATCTCTGTGAGTTCAAGGCCAGCCCAGGCTACATAATGAATTCCAGGACAGCTGGGACCCCATCTCAAAAAAATTCTAACAACAATCCTTATACACAGATAAGTGTAGTCTTCACCTCTCATCAAGGAAAATTTTCTTTGCAACAGATAGAGAGCATTACAGAAAGCCACAGCCAATCAAAATGCAAAGCTGTAGAGCCCAATCCCAGTGGATTCCTGTACAAAACACTCCAGAACCTAAGGTTCAGGCAACACTGGTGAAGAGGATGTGGAAAGATTGTAAGAGTCAGACGATCGGGGAATTTGCTGTGAGATTGTGTCACCTAGTAATGTAAGAAGCTATACTGTGAAGTGTCACCAACATGACCACCTAAGTGTGAGGTATACAAAGATGATACCAACAAATATGCCAAAGTGAATGTGGGAAAAAGCCCATGAGGTCTCAACCCTATGTAATAACTACAGGCAATTGACTAAAGCTGGGAGTCCCAGGGAGGAGTACAGCCAATGGTTGTCTCATGCCAAGTGATCAGACCTGGAAACATACAAAGAAGTAACATTATATGGACCTAACAAGTTATATTTAGGAATATATATGTATATACAAATACAATAACAGTTAATGAAAAAGAGGCCATGAATTTGAAGGAAAGTGGAGAAGGGCATGCTTGAGGGTCTAGAGGGAGGAAACGGATGGAAGAAACACTTCAATTTACAATATAAAAAATAAACAAAAATAATATTCTAGCAGAGAAAGACAGATGTCCTTCACCTGCTCAAACAGAGAACAAAAATCAATCTGTGCTCATTGCACATTCTATACATATGTAATTACAGAGCTATATATTACTTGTGAGAGTTTACATGTTTTCACAGCAAAAGAACCAGATACCAGGAAAGACAACTAACCCAGGTAATTCAGCCTCAAAGACTGCCTCAATTGTTGTTTCATCAAGGCTAGCTTCCAAGGCAGCTTCAAAAAAAGCTATTGACTGATGGAAATATAACCAGAAGTAATAAATTAATATTTAAAAAAAGCTACTGACCCCAGATGACCTCAATTCGTCCAACCTTACAGACTGATCCAGTAAAGACTTCGCTTAAGCCTAAACACTCACAACACTGGAGACTGGACAACAAATGTTACAGCTAACGTTTTTAGACTTATCAATTTTCTCAGTTTTCTTAGGTCCACACAAAAGATTCCTATGTCCCAAATCAGCAAGAAGCAATTTCAAGAAAACCATTGTTCTATCCCCTTAAGATGGGGTAGATGGGTTTGGTCATTTTATGAGTTATGGATATTTGTTGTCATTAAGGGGGGTGTTTGCAAGTTGTCTTGATTAGGAAAAAACAAGGTTTAGGAACTTAGACACAGGGATTTCTCTCTATTCTTTTTTTCTCTATCCTTCCTTTGTTAGGTAAAAGGAAAGGGGTTGAAAAGAAAAGGGGAGACTATAGGTATAATATAAGATTAATAAGATACAGGGTAGATTATTGAATCTACTCTTTAATTTAGAGCTATTGTTATTCTCAAATAAGGCCATTTTTCATACATTGGTATAGAACTTTATATATTGATACAGAAATAAGGTTATTGTTGATACATTGGTATAGATTATTGCATATTGATACAAATGTAAGGTTATTTTGATGCACATAATGTATGTTTCAACTCTTGTATAAAGGTATTGTGCCATTCCAACTCATTTATAAATGTAAGGTTTGTTTCCAGTCCTTTTAAAGTTGCTATTACAAACTGTTTAGGATAATTAAGTATTACAAGTTAATAGTCAATCAAACTCATGGTCATGTTAGATACTAGTCTAGATTATCATGCAAATATCATCCTAGTAATTAGCTAAAACAAACAAAGTTTGCCAATTGATAGACAAATAGATGATAGATAGATAGATGATCTTCAAAAACCTCAGAGACCTACAGAATATGGCATTTACAGATGTTTTATTTAACTTAAGACTTTCTTGACTTGTGACATGTCAGCTCCTGGCACCAGTTATTTGACTTGGAAGAAGATGACAAGCATCGAAAAATCTCTATCAGAAGATGGTTTCTATCAGACAAAGGAAATGCCCTATTTCCTTTGTAGATGGAATGCTGTTTGAAATGGGCAAAAGTTGGTCGCAGGCTAAGTTGGCTGCCCAACTCTGCCAAGTCAGAGTAAGCAAGTCCTTCATAATTCCTGCCTCTACAATATGTCTGTCAGGGATATTGGGCCAGAAGGCTAAAGAAGGTTCTCCAACATTATAGAGATATTCTGGGTAGCTATCCTGGTAGCCTGCTGTCTGCCAATTCTATAGCTTTGGAAGCTATTTGGCTGTACTTCGTACTTATTTAGATAAAATTTATTTCCTTCTCAAGTTTCTGATGGGATTGAAGATAAATAGTTTCGGTCTTACAATTAAGCTAAGTTGTTTAGGATTTAAGAAGATGTTTTAGGTCTAAAAAGGTTTTTTTTGTTTGTTTGTTTTTTTGTTTTGGTAATGCGAGTAAGGATAGAAAATGATATAGGTACAAAAGTCTGAACTCACCAAGATAGGATAGATAATAAAATATTTTCCTAAGGTGCCAAATGCATTGGACTGGACATTGGGAATGTATATCATACTTTATAGTTTTCGTAATTGTTTCATATTTACTGTTGTACTGGTTATTATTAAAAGAAAAGGAGCTAGTCAGGTGTTTTGCTGCAGGTCTTTAATCCCAGAACTCAGGAGGCAGAGGTAGGCAGATCTCTATGAGTTTGAGGCCAGTCTGGTCTACAAAGTGAGTCCAGGGCAACCAGGGCTACACAGAGAAACCCTGTCTCAAAAAACCAGAGAGAGAGAGAGAGAGAGAGAGAGAGAGAGAGAGAGAGAGAGAGAGAGAAAGAGAGAAACCTTTTATTAGACAAAAGAAGGAAATGTGAGGGTCCATTTAGAATTGTTGTCTATTCAAATGTTAATTATTTCTCTCCCCCCACCCTCCCACCCAGATCTGCTTGCTGTCTTAGAGCAGATTCTAATGTACACTAGCCCTTGTTGTGTAAACCCTGCTCCCCAATTTTTTTGATGTTTATTTATTACTTCAGGTTACATCTCCATCACAGTGCCCTCTTTAAAACTATTGGTTAAATAAAATTGGTTGCAGTCAATTACTGGAAGGAATAGAAGTGGGCAGGTCTGAAGTTACCTGGTGAAAGAGAGGAGAAAAGGGCAGAGGAGGACAAGACGGGAGAAAGGAGTCTCCATCAGCCATGAGGAACCAGCACCACGTGCCTGAGTGAAACCATCCCCCAGGACACTGATTGCTGGACCAGGAATAATCCAGAGAATTCAGACAGCAAATATTTGGGGTACATAGCTGGGGAAGTAGCCAGTCCAGCCGTTAGAAAAGTAGATTTGGGATAACCTCCCAGTAATTGCATAAGTCAAATTAAATCAACTTAGTCTGAGTTTCATTTATTTGTAAGCTAGATGGGGATAAGTTTACCTCCTACCACTTTATACTTTAGAAGTTAACATTTCTAATTTTGTGTTTGTTCTAAAAACAACTTAGAACAGGAATCTAGCAGGCATTTGCACACCAATAATCAGACCAATATTCTATAGTAATAGCAAAATCCTGAAAGAACATTTTGCAATAGCAAAAATGTGAAAACCACCCCAGTGTCTATCAATGAATGGTGAACAGTGTGTTTTAGTGAGTTTTGAAAAGGAATGAAAGTATGACAGATGCTGCCGTATGGATGAACTAGGAAGACACATGCTAATGGAAATAAAAATCTAAATATTGAATGACTCCACCTGTAGAAAGTACTCAGAAAAGCCCAGTTCACAGATACTATAAATTAGAGGTCATCTGGTTAAATATGTAATTACAGATACACATTAACATATTAGAATGAGGGTGTTAATGGCACATGCCTTTAATCTCAGCACATAGGAGGCAGAGGAAGGCAGATCTCTGAGTTTGAGGGCAGCCTGGTCTACAGAGGGAGTTACAGGACAGCCAGGGCTACATAGAGAAACCCTATCTCGAAAAACCAAAAATCAATCAAAGAAATAAACAAACAACCTCCCCAAAACAAAAACCAAACCAAACCAACCAACCAACCAAACAAACAAACAAAAACTATTAAAAAAAAAGGAGGGTGTTTAGAATGTTACCATATTTAGAATGTAACCATAGAATGTTACCAAGGTAAATATATATTTACAAAAAAACATAATAACAGAAAAATTCAATTTTTGTTTCTCCCTGTTGCCCTTTATGTTTAGAGGAAGAGAAGACAAGCATCCCTCCATGATAGTGTGTTAGCGATCCTTTGCAGATCTTGAGCAGGAACTCACAGCTGCTGTGAAGGTGAGTGCCACATTAGCCGTGCCACACCCAGACATCAGCATTCCACACCACACCCCTTCCTTCTTCTGGCTCTTACATTCAGTATTTCTCCACAATGTTTCAAATGTTCCCTGAGTCTTGTTGGAGAAGAAGAATGATTAGTGATGTCCCATTTGTGGCTGGGCATTTAAAAGTCATTTATCTCAGTACTGAGACCAGTTATGAGTCTCTGCACTCACTCTGACTGCTGCAAAAAGAGTGACCAAGGCTGACAACGTCACTCACCCATGGGCAGGAACACAGTTATTGGGAGAGCAGGGTGACAGGTACATCATGTCCATTGACCAAAATGGCAGTAGTAGTAACTTCCCTCCTAGGGCCCATGGTCTCCCCAGCCATGAGCTTTGACCAGGTTTCCTCTTGTGGGCTGTGGTGTTTACCCTATAACAGCCATACCACTATTGTACCAGGAGCCACATCTTGCCTGGCTGGCACAGCACCTTCTGGCTAGCCGGCAGGGAGAAAGCTTTTATTCCTGTTCTGGCTTGATTTCTCTGTGTCGGAAGATCTAGCCACATAATGTCGTCAGCAATAGGGTATCACACCATTCTAGTGGTATCCAACATCCAACAGCAGTGCCAATTTCCTGTCCTGTTCTGGGGGATATGGGTGGCCTCCAGGACTAACAACTTATTGGCTGTTATCCTATTCTTGTCACTGGGGTTTTTGTTTAATAACCTATGACTTCTGGGAGTAGTTGTATGCATCGGTGTGGTATCTGTGTTCAAACATTTTGTTGTTGTTGTTGTTGTTATAAATATCTTCATCAACTTATCGAGTAACAGATTTCCTCACGGCTCTTTGATACATCATTAGTTTTGATTGACACCCTCCCTCCTTGCTCCCCTCCCCACTTAAACTGCTCCACCCCTAGTGGTCTATCCTACTTTCACATCACGTGTGTTCTATAACCTCTCTCCCTTGAAGAATCTTTCTCCCCTCTGCTGGGTCCCCCTTTTACTTTCCTGGGTTCTACACACACTCTTCAATTCCACAGAAATGCTGTATATAAAGTTAGAAGGTAGGATCTAACATGAGAGAGGACATGCATGTAGAAACACGTGTAAAGCATCACCTTAACATTTTGGCTTCTTAAACCCCAAAACGGGAGGAAAGGGAAGACCAACAGAGGTGAAAACCACAAAACCTTCACTGAGCTCTGTCCAGCGGCAGAAAACATTAGTGGGAAAGAGAGTTAAGTGCAGGGATGAAACGAAAAGAGATTTTCACTGACCAAAGTAGAAAATAATGAGCGGCAAGGAAGGGTTTCTGAGCCTGGCTCTGGTGACTCGTGCCACGTGGCTCCCCTGTAAGGCAAGACTGAAACCCCTGGGAAGGCAGGAACTTCGAGAACACCCTTGCAGTATGGGCAGATGCAGCCGGAGAACTCAGCAGAGCAACCAAAATATCCCCAAACTGTCATCTGACCTTTAAAAATGACACTGGCATTTTCATCTCTCAATGCCAAGTTTATTTAGAACAACAGGTCCACAGATGGAGTGGATGGAAGTGCTCACTTCCACCACCCACGGGGCAGCACTACCGGGGGGTGGGGGGCAGTGAGTCAGGCTTACTTCGACTACAGCGTTGAGACTGTCTGTCTGCTGGACCCTCTCCACAGCTTCCCAGGGTCCCTGAATTCTGGGAAGGAGATGTCCAAAGAGGTAGGAAAGTTACCCTGCTTTCCCAGTATAACTCACCTCACTAATTTCTTTATCTAGCCCTGCCTCACGTCACTAATTCTCACAAGCACCCTGCACATCTCCATCAGCCCTGCCCCTGCGAGGAAGCCGAGTGTTAGGGCTTTTACAACCTCAACCCAACCTCATGGACAGCATGAAAACTGAACAGCAGCACACACATTGACTGTCCAGGGTGAGACCAAGCACACAGCTGGAAGCACTTACATATGCACTCACACAAGCAGACCTCCATAAGCTAGTTCACCTGAGATTGTGGGAGCAGAGTTCCTGGATCAGTAAGGCCTTCAGGCCACATCTATCTCTTCATTCATTATCTTTCTACCAGTCCATTAAACCTTTTAAGGACCGGGAGGAATATGGTCATTGAGTGTATATGAAGACAGTCCATGGATGATACAGGTACCAGGAAGAGAATAAACTCCTAGGACTCTACAAGCCTCTGAGTGTTTCCCTCAGGCTGACCCACTGAATTTGGGCAGGTTCTGGGCCCCTCCTCCCAGCCTTTGCTTCACCGTAGGGCAATGCTCTCACCCATCCTGGATTCTACTTAATGCACTGTCTCTTGTGATAACAACCTCTCGGGCAGCAGACAAAAGTAATTAGAAATTATTGCTGTCTTTATTAAGAAAGTCGATGTCTCTAATGAATGGGTAATAAATCCTTTAGGGATACACGAAGTTTCTAATTATTCACTCAACTCAATTGAAGGAGATCTAGCTATCAATACATCACTGCACAGGGGTCACCCTGTGATTTTTGGTATAGAGCTAGAGAATTAAAAATCTCTAGAAATAATTTTTCCATGTGACTTCTTCATGTCAAGGGGGCTGATTAAGAGCAATATAACCTATACTGGATCAGCTCTTAACACCACAAAAATAATTCCAAATTGTATTAAAGCTATGTTTACTAAATGAATGTTTGGGGTATCACACTGTAATAGTGTGATATATTATTGTATATCTGTTGTATAAATACAAGTTTCATGAATATCAGTATGTTACACTGGAAGTCACATTTTTTACATCCATTTTAAGTGGTTTTTTTTTTACAATGACATAGATTCAAGAGGGTATATGATTTTACAAATTCGTTTGGAAGTTATTGCAGGCAGAAACTATTGAGAGCTACACACCAGGGACCACATTCTTGCCCCAGAGACTTTAGGGACACAGGGATGGCTGAAAGAGAGGCAGTCCCTTGCATTCACAGGCCTGGAGGCCACCAGGAGATCTGCGGACAAGCTCCTCCCTACCATCTGCTGCCAACCCCATCATCTTCATTCCTGCAGGAGAGAAGCTGTAAAATATAATATTTGGAAAATGGAAGCAAGTTACTACCCAACCCTGATTCCCTTAAGCTCTGTAGGAGGCCAGAGGTCCAGTGTCCCGGTTAAGGCCCTAATAGGATATAGGTTCCAGGCAAAGCCAGTCACTGGGATTCTTAACACCCCCTCTCACAAGGGTTAGAAAGTGAACATTCAACATCCCAGGAAATGGCCTTAAACATCCAATAACTGCTTCTAATCAGGCGGGTTATAAACCTCCTTCCTCCCCATGAAGCTGCTCCTCTCTTTATAAGGCAGTATTAATTTTCACCTTGGCCGGACATAAGCAGTCTATCATTCAGTGAGTATGCCCTGGGTCCATGCCAGGTGCCAGTACTATACAGAAACAAAAGAAACTGAACATCGAAAGCCAGCGTATTGACCCTCTTTCCACTGAAGCTACCCCAGCCCTCCTATGCCAACCAAGAATACCCTTCACTTCTCAACCCAAATGCCCTTTTATTGTCTGTGCTAGCTACTTTTATGTCAGCTTGACACAAGCTAAAATCAATGGGAGCCTCAACTGAGAAAATGCCCCCACCAGACAGGCCTGCGGGCGAGCCTGTGGTAAATTTTCCTGATTGGTGATTAATGTGGGAGGGCCCAGCCCATTGTAGGTGGTACCAACTCTGAGCCAGGAGTCCTGGGATATGCACATAAGCAGCCATGGGGAACCAAGCCAAAAGGCAAGCACTCCTCCATCCTCTCTGTATCAGTTCCTATCTCCACATTCCTACCTTGAGCTCCTGCCCTGAGTGGGCTACAGGATGTAAGATGGAATAGACCCTTCCCTCCCTAAGTTGATTGCCATCATGCTATTTCATCATAGCAACTAAGAAATTTCCTACATCTCATTTTCTACCAGCATCCTTTGTAGACAAGCTTGTCCCTCTACTTTTTCTGGTACTACCCAAGGGTCTAATTAAGAGATGGGCTAATGCAGTTACACTTGGAGATAGATTAATTTGGGAAAGCCAAGTAGCTCTACCTCCTCCTCTCACAAGGCACGTAGAAACAGTTCAGTTATCAGGAGCTGGTGGTGGAAACATCTGACCCATGGGCACAGCCAGTTTCCTGGCATCTCCTTCAGTGGCTCCCTCACGTGTGACTCCCCCATGGAGCAAAGGGTGGGGGAGGACTGATATTTACAGCTTGGTGTTCACCGTTCGCAGCACTCACCCAAGGATAAGCCCTCACTGACATAATTTGACTTCCATGTGTGAACCTGGACTTCAACCATGGGCTGCGTATTCTGAAATTCTATCTGTGCTCTCTACCTGCACCCAGCCTTGCAGGTCTGAAGCCCAGCACACAACTGGCTCTCAGCTGCATTGACAAACCTCCAGCTTTCATGACTGTTAACACAGATGCCTTCCTAATACATGAATATTCATAGACCCTCTCCCTTTGTAGCATGAAAGTTCTTAAGTTACTATTTAAGGGGTTCAAGTCGATCTTAACACAGACATCCAAGCTATTATCTGAATGTCATTTTGGGTGTAGGACTGTTTTCTGGCATCAAATTTTTTTCTCTAGTAATAAATTATTTCATCTACAAAGTCTCCTGTAATTCATTCGGTAAATATTTAATGAGCATTTGCTACATGCTAGTACTGCTCTGAACACTGGAGTTACAGAAGTAAATACAAGAAAACCTCTGCCTTTGCATTCCAGCAGGAGAAGCAGCAATGATACATTTATCATATTATTTAAGGTAGTGTTAGTAGTAGTAGATTACTGTTTTCTTGGTACTATTAGATAAATACAAATATATGATAATACATTTATTTATTTATCAATTTACTCCCTATCTTATACAAGCTCTGTTGGGAAAGTTCATTTTCCTAGTGGCTATGTCTGAAACAAGATGCAAAACAAATGCTAAACAAAGAGCAAAGCATGCCCCCTGAACTCTGTGTATATTTTCAAGTTCACAGATTTACACACACACACACACACACACACACACACACACACAAACATGACAGTTTCTAGGAAAGAGAATACAATGAGCAGGATTTAAAATCACTTGCAAACACTGACAACTGAAGACTTCTTTGCATGACAGGTTTGGGCAGAGTTTCTAAATTTTGACCCAAAGAGAAGGACCACTGGTTTCCATATAGGAGATGGAAGCATGACTCCTAATCCTACACTTGACCTCTCATCATGCCAGCCCTGGATACTTCCAGGGCATCTTCTAGGTCTCTGAATATTCCACATCTTATTTCCTCTGGTTTGCAAATGTGACTCTATCCCTAGACAGTTCTTTCTTCCTGTGCCATTACCTACAAGAGCCTTCATTCTTCAGTTTTCAGATAAAGTATCACTTTTTCAACCACTCATCACACTAACAATTCTACTAAGGACACATGCATTTCTCCAAACACGCACAGTGTAGCATGTTTAGTCTGGACGTACACTTAGTGAGAGCCTTTCTTGGGTATAGTGCCTGGAGTTTCAGTAGATACTAAATTCATATATGTCATGTTATAGAGAAGGCAAACTTATGTCTCCTATTCAGATGTTATCTGACTGTAATGATGTTTAAGGTCAGTTACTTAGGAGGATCTGCAGAGTGCTACACTCTTACTGCGAAGACATACTTGCTTAGATAAAAAGTCTCAGTACATGGAGAACGGCCAGCATTTAACTCTTTCAGTTTGTATTAGAGAGATGAAGATACAATTTGGTTAACCACAGACCCCATTTGGGATTATGTCTCATGAGATTATAACAGGGTTGGAAATCCCTGTTGCCCATCAGCATCCATCAAGTGTGTCAGTATAGCCCATTCCTCATGTGTCTGTAGTAACAGAGGTATAAATGAACCTACCATACAGCCAGGACTATAACAGCACATGCAATTGTACACCCTTGTATATGGTAGTAAGTGCCTACACTACTGGTTCATGTGTTTACTGTATTTTTTATTGTTATGTTAGAGTGCAGTACACTTGAAAGAAGACAGGAAAACATATTGTTTGTGCTGGATGAGCTCATGCTCACTGCGTCCTTGGTTTACATCAAGAGGTCACAAAGGTGTGTAATATATAGTCCCGTGTTAGTTCTCTCCATGACATTTGCAGTGGCAGAACTACATAGTTCTCTGGATGTGTCTCTGCAATTAGAGCTGAAGGGACAATTACAGTCTTCAGCTCAAATGGACTATACATAGTACTTACAGTTCTTTTTCTATTAATGGAGAAGATTGATGTTTAAAAGAAAGTGGACTACTGGGTTTGTTATTTGTGGGAAATGACCAGACAGTCTGACATTGGTGGAGAACATGATTTCCCCTTCCAGAAAATCCATCACTGAGGTTCTCTGGGTTGTAGGATAAAACTCAGGGTCATGTGCTTCCAAGACAAGCAGTTACTGACTGAGCTCTGGAGATTCTTAGCTATTCACAGGAACACATAATTTAAAAGTTATGAGTATAGTTTACATGCAAGCTTAACAATTTTCAACCAACTTGAAAAAACAAACTCCAAAAGTCAAATGGTCGACAAATTAGAGACAGTGAGGGAGAATATGAAATTGTTCTAAGATCAAATGGGAGGGGTAGTGGGCGTTACGAATTTGTTGGTTAAAGTATGAAAAATATCAGTTAGTTGAGAAAATTCAAGCATATATGTGTGTGTGTATGTAGTAAATACAGATAATAATATTATATATTTTAAAATTGCAGAATATATTAAACATTGTCACTATAAAGAATATGTGAGGTGACAGTTAAATGAAGTCTATGCTCTATCAAGACATCATATTGTACACTTGTCTACAATCCTTATCAATTTAAAATAGTTAAACAGGGGCTGGAGAGTTGGCTCAGCAGTTAAGAGCACTGTCTTCTTTTTCATAGGTTCTGAGTTCAATTCCCAGCATTCACATCGTGGCTCATAACTGACTATTTTGGGATCTGATGCCCTCTTCTGGCATGCAGATGAACATGCAGATAGAGCACTCATACACATAAATGAATCTTTTAAAAAAGTTAAAATAGTTAAACAGTGAAACAGCGGGGGTAAAGTGGGACTGCTTCATAAGAGCAAGATGCATTGACTGAAACGGGGCTCCACAACTGCATTTTGTTGGTTGTGGCTTTCTATAACAGTCTAGAGCAGCGGTTCTCAACCTGTGAGTCGAGGCCCCTTTGGGGGTCGAATGAACCTTTCACAGTGGTCACCAGGGACCACTGAGAAACGTATTTACATTATGATATATTACATAACAAATTACAGTAGCAAAATTACAGTTATGAAGTAGCAACAAAAATAACTTTATGGCTGGGAGTCATCACACCATGAAGAACTGTATTAAAGGGTCACAGCAGTAGGAAGGTTGAGAACCACTGGTCTGGAGAATATTTTTGACATTTATTTAAAACTGTACAAAAGGTAGCAAGCAAGTCTTGAAAAAATAATTACGGTTTTGTTTCTGCAAATTGGAAAGGCATTCTATGGACAACAGTTGTAATATTTTAATTTATGTTTTAAGAGAGGACCTAAGAACCATACAAAACCTAAATTTCTGCTTCAATAGCCCCGTGAATCAAACATACAATAATGTGCTTCTTTTCCAGCTGGCAAAATATCCTAGAGTCCAAGAGGTTTCAAGTGTCATCACTCAGCAGTACTGACCCCTGTGACACACCTCACACACCTTGGACACCACCTGCCAAAGTTGCGAAAGTGAGACTGTTGACTTTTGTTCTTTTTGCTTTTTCAGGATGCTTTAAAGGCAATTACTATTTTATTACTGTTCACACAAGAGAAATCTTACCAGCTTGTAATTTAGAGGCAAGTGGAGCAGACAGAGGAAAACACAGCCACCTACTTTAGCTTTCCAAGACTCACTCAGCAAACAACAACCTAAATGCTTCAAAGACACACATCCAAATGATACTCTGGGCATGTCTTCATGCCTATTCATGAGAGACTCATCAGTGAAAAGTAGGTTGAGAGAAGAACAGCAGAAAAACACAATGGGAAGAGGCAGGCCAACCATGTCTTTTGAACCCAGATAATTACTTCTGGCTCATTAAGACATCAAAACCCAAATGGAAGCCACTGGTCCCTGCGGAAAACTATCAAATCAGAAACATAATTCAAGTAATATACATAAAGAAAGCATAAAGAAAACCTATAGATACAACATTCAGAAAACTGGCTGCAGTTTTACAGTCACTAAGAAATAAACAACCTAAAATCATGTTTTACAAGTCCTATAGCCCTATTGCCATACACTCAAGAGAGGAAGACATAATATGCAAGGGGTATGCTCTGGGTAGGCTTTCTAGGCTACAGGTATACCAAGAGTTCCCCTAAGCCAGACAACTAGGTCAGGGTAAAAGATAGCTAGAGAAAAATCAGGACTCCTCTCAGGATGCACTTGGTGACTACTGGGAGGAGCTCTCAGGCATTGTAAGCTCAAATGTCTTTTTGGGTTATGGCTCCAGCAAGCGGCTTGCACAACAGAGAACATGGGGATGCTTTAGAAAAGCAGCAAGGCCACAGAATCAAATGCCATTGCTTTGTCTGCCCAGCGCACAATCAGGCAACAGCACCCAGAAAGAAAGTCCAACAAGAGGCCTCTTCACCCTTGAGTCCACCACTTTCTGCAAACACCTTCCGTGCAGTCTCATTAACGGACTCATGTACCACTTGAATCTGCAGTTGGTTTTGGTCTTGCCTCATTAAGGCTAAAGTTTTTGGTTTTTGCTTGGAAAGTGCTATTTTTTTTAAACCTTTCAATTCAATTGATTTCCAAAGGTGAAACTACCTTCAGCTAAAAAAAACACAAAAAAACCAAAAAACATCACTTTAAGCTTGGGAAATCCTTGAAGAACAGGCATCTGGTCGAAAGCGCTATTGAAAACATGACCAGATATAAAGTCCCATTTATCTGTACTTGTGGCCTTTATTAAAGCAGCCTAAATCCTTTGCAAATAAACTTTCCCAGAAAACTCGATCAATGTAGACAGGGAGGCAGGATTACCGGTGATCCTCCGTGCCCACTGGGAGAACTGGAGTACCTGAGGTGTTGGAAACCTGCAAAGACCTACTACTTCCTTCTTGGGTAGACACCTTCCGAGGCTATGACTCACACTCAGCTTCATTTGCAGATGGATTTGGCTGTTCACACAGGATCATTCAGTGCAAATATTCCTTCCCTGGCATCATGGCTCAGATGCAAAGGGAAGCTGAAAATCAGTTAGCCATAGAGGAGAGAAACAAAACAAAAAACATGCTATTCCAGTTACCAGAGAGGAATAATTGAATGCGGATTGCCTGTTGCGTCTTTAATTTAATTTGGAAGCCTTTCATCCTTTCCTTTCTTTCATTTGCAGCCAATACTTAGTGAGCTAATTTGTACCTGGTTCATTTTCCTCTTTTTATCTTGTCTTTTTTTAAAGCATGAACTGTGGAGATTAGAAGCTCTATGAACAAAAGATGAAGCCTGACTTGAGACATTCTTTCCTTACATGCTATGAATTACTTAAAAACGAATTTGTGCATGTGGTCAATAAAAAGGGCTGAGATACAGTCCTCAGATCTGTAGCCTGGCTTTCTCCTCCCCCAGGAGTTGCAGTGTTGAATAGTTTATGGGTTTTTCTCTTTTCTCCAAGGGGCTGGTGTCTAGACTATATTCCACCTCAAATCATTAATTCCAGAAGGGGTGCAGAGTGAGTCACCCCATCTATGAAAACCAAGTGCTTAAAGGGAAATAGACATTAAATTCCAGAAAATATAACAAGAGAATTCATAAAGCCCACTAATCAAGTTCACTGAGAGTCATGTCAAGATTGTAATAAAGAGAATAAAATATGTAACACACATTAATAACAAAGAAAAGTGTAATCTGTAAAAAATATACATATCTGAAAGAAGGGACAGGAGTGCTGGAGAAAGGTACTTGTCATAAGCTGCTCTCCTAGAGAGGTTCAGAAGATACAGTGTGTCCTGCATCTTACACTGAAAAACAACAATACACCTGCCATGTCTGTTGTGTCTCTCTATAAAAAGCTATACATGGTCTTAAAATATTTGTTGTGAGTAGTACACTATTTCTAATTGTACAAAATGTTAGTGCCTTAAAAGTTTCACTTGCTTTTTTAAAAACAATTTTCTTTTTGCCAATACAATTTTCCTTTATACTCTTTCCTCTTCCTTTTATTATCCTCCAGCCCCCCCCCCCCCCACCAAAGGCCAGTGGAAAAAAAAATCCACCGATTTTCCTTCTGCTCTTTAACACCCTCCACACAAGCCCTTCTTTCAGCAGGGGCGGTCTCAATGGAAGACTGTATCTAAATTGTTTCCCTGCCTGTGTGTGCCAACTTTTCTACCCCTCTAACACCTCATGCCAGCAGGCTGAACACTGGAATAAAAGCAATCCTTCCCTTTTCCCGGTTTAACCCCCTCAAATGTTAATTAACAGCAATGTGCACTATTTTTCTTAAACAAGACCACACGTCATAGGTAGGGCAACCTCAGAATTGGGCAAGAAAGTCTTGGCTTAAAAATAAACAAGCTTTTAGAGTTAAAGGTCCTTACTTCAAAACACAAGTCCCCCTTTTACAGGAAGAAGCAAGGAAACAACTCAACTTTGAAATAAAAGTCCAACTTTAAAATAATCATTTGCTAACTCTAATCACAGGCATAATAAAACCTATGCTATACACTAAACCAAGCTTATTTCTCTGGGGAAAAATTAAAAGCAAGTCCCATGGAAGGAGAGAATGGAGAACAATTATTGATTTTTTTATTTGTGGAGAGGGCAGAAATGAAGGTGGCAACTAACTTTTAAACAGATTTTTGAAAACCGTATAAGCAAAAATTAAACAGGAAGAACACAGTCGCTCTCCTGAGGCTAAGAAAGCAACCTGATGTTAGGAGAAGGCATGGAGGCCAGGGACAGACAGTATTTGATTGTTGGACAGTTATTTTATGAATTAACTATCCTGAACCTCCTGTGTCCTGAGGGAGTCTTTAGGAGGCTAGATGCCACGAAATTTTAGGTGGAGAACAACTGTTCCACCGGGCAAAGAAATTAAGGTTGTATTCAACTATAACTAAGTGCTGGGAAGGAAAAAAAGATAAAATCACCAACCCTTAATAGACCCGGAACGTTATCACAGAGCAGCCTCAAGAAAGGCCACATGCTCTACCCCAATTGCAGCATGCAGGTGGCCTTCCTGGGAACATTGGTCACTTCAGCAGCAGGGGGCGGAGCTCTAGGCAGTAATCTCTCCAAGCAAGAATGGCTTGCTTGATAAATTTCAACCCGGGAGGGGTCTCAGAGAAAGGTACAGAAAAGGGATCAGGCAGGCAATCCGAATGGTGTCTGGGGCAGTTAAAAAAAGAAAGAAAGAAAGGAAAGAGAGAGAGAGAGAGAGAGAGAGAGAGAGAGAGAGAGAGAGAAAGAAAGAAAGAAAGAAAGAAAGAAAGAAAGGAAAAGAAAGAAAGAAAGAAAAGCCTTATGGAAAGGGCAGAATAATTCTAACTCGTTTGTCAAAGGGTTAGGAAAAAATGAAAGGAGGACCTTCCTTCATACATGTCAGTGTTTGCAGTAAGGACCATTTTGCACCAGGGTGCTGGTTGTACTAGAAGAGACTGGTCCCTCAGCTGAGTTGTTAGTATCCCCTTTCTCCTACAAGGGACTCCATTGAGAATCACCTGTAGGCACTGATACAGTCTCCAAGTAAATCAAGCCCAGCTCCAGGTTTGGGCTCCCTCCAATTGGGCAAATCACCTGTGCTATTAACTGAGCCCAGTGTCCGACAGGGCAAGAAATCCCAGGGCAGACTCTTCCCACCCTGGACCACAGAAATGCCCTCCCTCCCCAGTACTCCTTCTCCACCCACGACAGCCAGCGGTGGAGGCTGGGGACTGCCCGTCTACAGCTGCTCCACGCTGAGTCCGGGACGCGGGAGAGGAGAACTGCGAACTGAAAAAGCGCACGCACGCGAAGCACCACTGTAGGGGACGCGGCCCTCGGAGCCCCACCGCCCCTGTCCCTCAGCGGGGACCGGGCCACTACCTCCTGGAAGAGCTCCAGACTGTAGGTGTTGTCGTCGTCGGCGAAGAAGAGCACGCCGGGCTGCGCGCTCTGGTGCTGGTGCCTCTGGCGCAGCCAGGCGAGGCCGGCGTTGCGCTGCTCGGTGGCGCGCGGCAGCCACGGCCGCTTGTAGCGCCGCGGCGTGGGGACATGCAGGTGCGTGCTGGGCAGCCCGGCCCGCGCTAGGAAGCGGCTCACCAGCTCGCTGCGCGTGGCCCGGTCCTCCACCAGGATCCAGTGTAGCTGCGCCACCTGGCGGAAGGTGTTGGCCAGGCGGGTCAGCTCGGCTTTCTGCACCGGGCGACTGTAGGTGGGCGTGATGGCATAGATGGTGGGCAAGCGGGGCTCCGGCTGCAGCGGAGGCCGAGACTCGTTGCGCTTCTCGGCAGCGTCACGCCCCGGGCTGCTCTGTCGGAAAGGGACTCGGGAGCCCCCGCAGCCCACTGCGTGGGGAGAGAAGTAGGGGCGTGAAGTGAGCTGGGGCGCGGGCCTGCGGGGGTCCACGTCCAGCATGATGATGACGATCAGGATCCAGGGCAGGAGGATGAAGAAGCGGCTGCACAGCGCCGACTTCATGGTGCGCGCTCCCCGGCGTCTCCGACACCACCCGGAGCAAGGACTAGCCTCGCGGTGGGGGAACCTCGGTGCGCAGCTCGGACAGCGGCGGCGCCAGCTGTCAGAGAGCGGCGGCAAGCGCGCGCCCCATCCGACCCGGGGCGTTGCGGGGACCTGGGCGTGCGGGGTCGGCGCAGGTGCAGGGCAGGCTAGAACTCCAGGGGGGTGCAGTCGGAGAGAGGCTGGAGCTGTGGGTCACTCTGGTTGAAGTCGGCGGGAACCTGGACGCAGTCCAGCCGCGCTCTGCTGGTCCCGGAGTTGTGCCGAGTGCGAGCAAGGCGGCTGTCCCCCCGCTGCGCTCTTTCCAGAGTGCGAGCCTGGAGCCCGCCAGCCGCTGTGCCTCGCCGCTCCCGTCCCGCGCCGCTGCGGGCAAACAGGCTCCGGCTGCCGGCCTCGGCGAGAGCTCTGGGACCCTTTTGAAGGCGGCGGCTGATGATGCTGGAGGTGGGGGAGGCTTTTCTCTGTCACATGTCGGCCGGTGCAGCTGAGATCCCGGGTGGACACCGGGGATGCTGCACCCCCAGCTTGGTTCGCGCTCCGCGGCAGAAAGCTGCGCTCGCGCCGGCTCTATCCTTCTCGGAACCTCTCCCGGCTCTAGACAGCAAGATCCCAAAGCAGGGAAAGAAAGAAAAAAGCGAGGGGGCGGGGGCGCTGCAGACTCCGGCGTCCTCCTAGTGCTCCTGTGGGAAGATAGCAGCGCCGCTACTGGCGGAGAGGGGCTGCGGGGAGGAGGCGGGAAGGGCCAGGGCTTTATGCGGGGGTCTGAGCGAGGTGCTCCCAGAGCCAGCACTAGGCGCTGCCCGCGGCCAGAGGCGGTGGAAGAGAGGATGGTCCCTGCAGGGCCTCCCGACCTCTGCCTGTGGGGATGCTGTTCTCAGATCGCAGCTCAGCACTCTGAAATGCTGCAGGGTCTTTGGAGATTAGCCAGGGAAACCCACTCCCAACTCCGAAGACCTAAAGAGGGGAGAGGGAGGGGGCAAGGAGGTCCCTTTCCTGGCTCCCAGCTTGTGGGTGTTTAGAATCTCGGCAATGCAAACCACTTTCTCTTGAAAGGGAGAAATCAAAAGAAGCCCACGGAGATAGAAGGGTGGCACACTATGCCAAACACTATGGTGTTCGGTCGGTTCCAGTGAATCAATGAACTGGTGCTATAGGGCCACAGTTGGATCTCAGTGGGAGAAATTTCTGAAAACTCCACCTGAGTATGTTTAACTTATTTGTGTTCATGTTGGAGCCTTCCCAGTTTGCAATCACAGGAATTGTTCCTGGTGACTCTCCTTTTGATCCTTTCAAGGAGGCCGCTGAAGTGGAGTCACCTTCATTTTCTGGATGAAGGAGTGAAAGACAGAGACTTGGAGGAATTTCCCGAGGTCAATGGTAACTGACCGCGTGGAAACAGATGTGGGTGTCCTAGATATAACCCACCACCCCCTCACTACACACCCTCTCGGCACAGCCTGGCTTCCAGTGTCTAGTCTTCCTAAATGTAAGACGATGCCATCAAATCAAGCCAGTCAGAGGATGACAAGCAGAGCCATGGCAGTACCTGGAAGTCACTCTCATAGGAAGAGAATCTATTAGCTGAACCCTAGAGTGTCCTTATGAAAGGGCATGCTGCTGGGCACACTCCAGGGAGTCTCAGGGAAGCTCCTCCCCCGCGCCCCACCACAGATAAGTCGTTTGAGTCTATTTTCCTTCACAACCTGACCTCAGTCTTACTTAGGAAAATCCTTCGGACTGCGTTCCTGGGGAGAAAGACCAGCACTAGGGTAGACGCCCCTCCCCAACAAAGCTCTGCCCTTCACTCTGGGCCTAGCATCTGGCACTGTCTGGCTGTGAATTTTCAGAGATGCTGTCTTCCACTGTAGGCTTTTCACCAGAGAAGACTGCTCAGACATGAGTTGAAGCCAATAATAGAAAGTCTTTATCAGCTAGAAGACTACACTGGGTGTTTGGGATCACAGTGTAACCCAGAGCCTTTCTCAGGGTCAGTTTTTAAACACAAAAAGCATGTTCTGGGTTGGCATACTTCAGTTAACAAGAACAATTAGCCAGAAGTGGAACTACAGAAGCTAAAAAGCAAAGTTAGTACATTTTGAGCCGTTTCCAGGACTGTCTGGACTTTGATGGGCTAGGCCTTTGTTTTAGTTTTAGCAGGTGGCGGTGTGTACATGCTAAGTTTTACAGCCTGAATGGTACTTCCACCATACAGTCAGTTGTGTCTAGTTGGTTGTAGGGGCCCTGTTATATGCTGAAAACTGAGAGTGAGTTCTCAAACATTGTCCCACAATCCAAGTAACTCCTAGCCCACAATCCCACATTCTCTGTGTCACCCAGAGCCCAAAGTTGGGGAGAAGGGTGAGTCCAAAATCCTAAAACAATGATTCCATTAGATTCCCCATCCATATTCTATCTCAGGGCATGATATCCTGAGGGAGAGAGAAGGGAGGGAAGTCAGTACAAGCTTTTCTTTTTGTTTGTTTTGTTTTTTTTTAGCTTTTATTTATTTCTTCAAGTAACGTCTCTAACTTGAAATGTTAGCTAGCATATAGAATGCACTGATATTAAATAACACCTAAGACATATTGAAGAACTGCCACTCTATCTTTTCCTACTGTCCTTGTGTTAGTTAGGGCCACTATACACCAGGTCACAAAGCAAGGTGGGGAGGAAATGGTTTATTTGTCTTCACTTATGTAATGTTGTTCATCAATGGAGGAAGACAGGACAGGAACCTGGAAGCAGGAACTAATGCAGAGACTATAGAGGAGTGCTGCTTACTGGCTTGCTCAGCCTGCTTTCTTATAGACCCCAGTGGTGGCACCACCCACAGTGGGCTGTGCCCTCCCCACCCATCACTAAACAAGAAAATGCCCTACAGGTTTGCCTGCAGTCTGATCTTATAGAGGCATTTTTTAAATTGAGGTTTACTCATCTCAAATAACTTTAGTTTTTTCAAGTTGTCATAAAACTATTAAGCACAGTCCTTATCTTGTGCCCAGTTTTTTCTCCACCCTTGGGTTTTTAGTTCCTGGGTTTGTTTGCCAGACAGGGAGCCTCCGAAAAGTCTGTTTAATTTTTTTAAACTATTTTTTACTTCTTGGCTTAGCCTCTTCTAGGTCGATGTATTTATTTAAGCACTCCCATTGCTCCCCAGTTGGTGGAGCTGTTTGGGAAGATGTGGCGTTGCTGGAGCAGATGTGTCCTGGGAGGTGGGTTTCAAGAGGAAAAGTCTAGTTTGTTTTGTCTACTTGGCTGCTTGTTGAGATGTGAGCCCTCAGCTTCCTGTTCCTGAACCCATCCCCTTCTGCTTCCCACTCACAACCTCTGGAAATAGAAGCCCCAATAAACTCTTCTGTAAGTCTCTTTAGTCATGGGGTTTCATCATAGCAACAGAAAAGTCAGTAAGACATATACAACAGAATGGGTTTCCTCATGTCTTCACTATACATATCATTACACTTTCTCATTCACTCCTCTCCCTCATGGCAACCCTCCCCCACACCTTGTCCCCTACTACTCAGACTCAGTTTCCTTATCTGGAAAATGGGGTAGTAATATATGTATAATCCATGGGATTTTGAAAGGATTAAAAGGGGTAAGTGAGGCAATCCCCCAAGGGAGGAGATAAAACTGGACACAAGGTATTTCCCCGAAGAACTGGCATTACCTGGGAAATCTCTGCGAATCATAATTGTCACAATTATAAAATAAAAGGTATTTCCTGAGCAAGACTGGCTATAGTTGTCCCCATGTAGGGAAGGGATTCCAGGTGGTGTGGTGTGGGATATGGAATATAAATTGGCATATAAGAATATGGGCCCAAATCATTCATGATCAAATCTAAATAAAGATATAAAGTTATTAAGAATGTCCATCAGATGAACAAAACCCCCAGGCTTGAACACTTTCTAGTATAAAAATGTATCACATTTAAAAAAAATGTAGAGTTTATTGGGTGCCAGAATGGAAATCACTATAGATAGGAGCTTAAGGGAAATGTCATGCTCATGGCATATCATTACTGGGTAGCTACTGTGCCTTGTAACTCATGCTCATGATATTCTTACATAAAACAATTGAAATTTGATCTGTGGCTGATAATGAAGGTTGGTGGAAGTCGCTAGAGTAATTAAAATGATTACCCAACTTCAGGGCCTCTGCACATCCTCTCATGTTTATTCTCATTTAATCTCTCTAATTATTTGTGTAGCAAAGGGAGGGTTGCTTCTCCTGCACTAATGAAGCCTTGGTCTGCAGGCATTTCTGCATTCACTTGTTCTCAAGCACACAGAGGTGAAAAACAATCCCATCTGGGGAGCTAACAGAAAGCATGGTGATGACCAAACATTTGCCTTTGCTGTGATGAGGAATCTACAGCTATGACTCCCAAAGCCCATCCGTTGTAGCATGATCAGCCCACCGAGCTGAATTGATGCCTTTTGACATTTGAGCCCGGGGTTTTGGTAGTGTGACTAAATCAACCTTCAAGTGAGCACTGGGGACATCCTTGATATTCTTAGTGAAGCAAGGAAGAGATCAAGAAAAAAAAATCTTCATGCAATTATGCATTTTTAAATATCGAATTGATGAAAGCTTGGTTATGAAAATCAGTTAGAGAGATTCAGAGCTAGCTCATGTGTGAGTGATGATTTGATATGAAATCGTTGGTACTGAGTCAGCCAGTACTATGCAGCAGACTGTCCTGGAACTCACAGAGATATGCTTGCCTCTGCCTAGTCATACACTATTACTCCTGGCTGTATCCTACTTTCTTTAATTATAAAGTTTTTAGTTTTTGACTTTATAACATATCATTTAACCCCTCCTTCCCCACTCCAACTCTTACCATGCAACCAACCCCTTTTCAAATTCATGGTGCATGCACCCACACACACATATTCTAGCCTCTGTGCACAAATACATATATGTATATGTATGTATGTATATATGTATACATATATGTGTGTGTATAAAACCTGCTAAGTCTTTTTAATGTTACTTGCAGGCATTTTTTCAGGGAAGACCATTTGATTTGGTATTTGAGTACTCAATTTATATGCTCCTCCCTGGGGAAGACTTTTTCTCTTGCTCTCGATGTTCATTAGTTGCCTGTAGTTCTTTGTGCAGGGTTGAGGTCTCCTTGTGAGATTTCTTCCTTTCACATTATCATGTCTATTGGTGTAATCTTTGTTCAGGTTTGTGCAAACTTTCAATATCCTGTTCTTTCTTTGATTCTTGTTATGACCAGTTTGCATATATATGGTGGATGTAGACAGGATTAACATTTCTAGTGTCTTTGTTTGTCTTTGAGAAAAGGTTTCTCTGTGTAGCCTTGGCTGTTCTGGAACTCATTTTGTAGATGAAGCTGGCCTCAAACTCATAGAGATCCACCTGCCTCTGCCTTCTGAGTGCTGAGATTAAAGACATTTGCCACCACACCCAGCTTTTAGTGTCTTCTTAAAGAAAATAGTACTTCTAATTCATTGTCTTGTAAACAATTCTTAGCCTCTATGCACAAATACATACTATATTAACAACTCACCCACAAAAATATCAGAACTAGAACAAGGGAATATGGTCTGTTTTAAGTTCAATTTCTTCTAATATGGTAGATTACTGGCTTGAATTAGTTTGTTTTCATTATTTATATAATATTTATCTATGAGCCTGCAGTTAGACAATTGAAATGCCAGCATCAATAAGCTTCTGTTTCTTCAGAGCCAAATTAAGTGTGATGTGGTCTGGGCATGTTTTTGGTGTCTAAGTGAAAGATGAATCCCTCTGAATGAAGAGAGGGTTGGTCTCCTTATTCCTCTGTCCATTGCTTTATAGCTGGGGTGTTTTTGCAGAAGACCTTTTAGCCAGAGTCTAGTTGGCAAAGGAGCCTAGTGAGAGAGTGAGATTTTACAGTAGAAATAGTATACAGGGCGTGAAATTGAGTCTAGTTGTTTTTCAAGAGACATGGCTCAGAAATCTATTTAAATAGAAAGCAAGCAAGCCAGCAAAGCCATCGTTCACAGACTATAGCCTTATTGCTGAGAGTCATACTTCAACTAGCACAACTTGAAAGCCCTCTCCTTCAAATAAAGGGTGTGTGCTAATCTACTCTCCAATAGCCCAGTCTCACCGCTGTCTCACTGTGTAGGATCTGGGCACTGGATTCGTTTGAAGTTGGTCATAAGAAAACACACAAAGTACAAGTGTGAACAGTGCCTGGCCAGCACAACTTCTGCAATGCTTAGAGACTCCAGTGAAACTCTTGAGTTGCAACATGACACCCAGGGATCAGGGGTCCCCATCCCACCCTAGATGCCCAACCGCTCCTTAGTCACCTATCAAACTTGCCTATACCCTTGATAAATGAACAGGATAAAAGTATTTTCTCTTGTTGCCCCTAACACCAAGAGATGCTTTATAAAGACTATCATGGAATAAAGTGTGCTAAACACACTTTAACACAACACTACAAAGCTAAAAGTAATGCTTTTCTTTTTATTCCACAGTCAACATTTCTTTTACTACTTTTACAACTATCCCCAGTTGAATGGATAATTGATCTTTAAATGTTAGTTGCTCAGCATTTGATTAAATGAGTTGGGACATAGACAACCCTTTCAACAACAATATAGTAAGTATCCAGGAAGAATTGACTGCTATTATTATCATCATCCTGAAAGGTATACTTATGGTCACTCAATTGGCGACAATTTGAATAGGACTGATTGCTTGCATTTTTAAATAATCAAGTAGTCATTGTAATGCAAAAGCACAAATTAGTGATGAAGAGGCCTGGATTTCCAGACAAAAGAATAAAGTACCATTCTGGCCCCTCCCGTTTTGTCTTTTATAACAGTAAGAAACAGGAGGAGCAAGGCAGTGTTTCTTGAGAATTTCCTTCCACCGTGTGTGAGTGAAACTCTTTTTGTAACAGGAATGATGCTACAAAAAACACTCATCCACATTTGAGGAGTGTCTTTTGAGTCCAAGGATGTTTCAGGACTTCATATTTCCTCTTTGTTGCTGTCCTTATCAGAGCTGGGGTAACTGGAGAGAAAGGGGGTATTTATGGTCCACCTGTAGCTGGTGTAAGATGGGAGACAAACTTAGGATTCCTAGGAATGGGTCCATGTGTGTCTTTCAGTGTTTCCTTTAACATGAGTTAGTGCCAACCAGGAGAAAAACAAATCCCCAGTGACACAAACTGTACAAGCTCACTCAGTGTGTTCTCTTAGGGGACATGCTTTGGGCACACACCTGTCATGCCTTTCTAGTGTATTTCTCTAATTTTCTTCTTACTTTTCTTCTCTTCTCTTTCCTTTGTCTGCAGGACCAACTTCTTTTCCACTTTTTTGTTCCAAATAAACTCACATAGAAATCAAAATTTGACATTGTTTTGGTGATGCAGACTTTATTTAATTTTTTTTCTATTTCTAATAAAATATTCAACAGTATTTATGCACAGGCTTTTCACACATGTAGCAGCTAATCTTGATTGTCAACTTGATTGGGGAAGGGATGCCAGGGAGATTATTAAAACATGGTTCTAGGTATGCTTGTTAGGGTGTTTCCAGAGATAACTAGCTGATGGAACTTACTAGAACGACCTATCTTGAACAGGGGCAGCATCCCCAGCATCATTCCCTACTCTGTGAGCTTAAGTGGAACAAAAGCTGAAGAGGGAGGAAAGCCTGTTATGCTCGCTCTCCATCAGTTTTTCAGTAGCTCAGTTCCAGATTGGTTACTTACTTTGGTGATAAAACCATACTGAATGGGCTGGATATGTGTCTCCCTTACTTTTGCATTTTCATGAAGATCAAGAGTAATTGGCTTGAGTGGGTATTAAATCTGAGCTTTCCTTTGTTTGTGTTGGGTGTTTCTTTTTCTTTCTTTTCTAATTAAGATCTAGTCTAGGCTTCCTAAGACTTCTCAGAATTTTAGCGTAGGAAGAAATGGAAAGGACTGTTTAACACTTGAGACTTACTCTTGGTTGTAAATGATAAAATCTAGAATCACCATGGAAATAGGATTTTCATTAACTGAGGTGCAAAGACCCTAAGTGTGGGGAGCAGCATTCAGTGGGCTGGGGTCCTTGGGAGAGTAATGAGAAAGTAAAGTGTGCTCCAGTGTTCAGCTCTTTTGATTTCTTAACTGCGGACAGTGCCAGGACTTCTGTGCCTTGAGGGACCATGTCCCCTGAAACCATAAGCCCAGATCAGCACCTCCATCCTTGAACTGCTCTTGCCCTGTATCTTGACACAGCAACAAGAAGTTGAACCAATATAAAGCCTTTCAGGAGAAGCATTGGGGTGCTACAAGGTATCTATCTGTGAATGGGTTTCTTCTATCCTTTGGAAGTTCTGCAGGGAATGAGAGAAAGCTAAATTCAACCCCTTCAAGACCCAGATTCACTCTCTGCTTTAGGCTTTGCCTTCCAGCAGATGTGTGGATCCCTTTACAAGATCTGCTTCTCTAGGATAGGCTCCATCTAGTCATCTTGTTTGGCCTTTTTGTTCAGATCCTCCACCCAGCCTCAGAAAGCACATGGATTCTGACCGAGGAACCTCCTCCTGGCTCACTGTTCTACTTCTATCTTATTTTTCCTATAATATCTTATAATCAATATTGCTTTCCTAGCTCACATGGGTGCCACTGATTGTGATTTACAAGCTAATGGGTAGTTGTCTAAACAAGATCTGAACACCTAGGACACTAGAGGAGATGCTGACATGGAAGGGGGGAAGCTTGTGAGGCTACAACCCTCGGCAAAGAGCTATGGGTAATACGGCAATGCTGAGAGCTGGAGAAATAGTCCTCCCTAGGGAAGAGCACACCAATTGGTTATGCAACACCAAAGGGTCAGCCCTCAGATCATATACTTATGGGTAACATACAGACTGAGCTACCTATATTTATATATTTAGGAATATATATATATAATATATATGCAATTAAAGGAAAAGATGCCATAAGTTTGAGAGAGAGAGAGAAAAAGAGAGAGAGAAAGAGAGAGAGAGAGAAAGAGAGAGAGAGAGAAAGAGAGAGAGAGCAAAGGGGTGTACATCAGAGGGGTTAAACAGAGGAAAGGGGGAAATGCTGTAATTATACTATAATTTTAAAAATAATTTTGAAAATTTATTATTATTTTAAAATCAGTAGGTGGGACTGTAGTTCATTGGTAGAGGGCCTGTCTCGTATAAATGAGGCACTGGGTTCAATGTCCAATACCATAAAAATAAAATAACATAACAGACTTCTTTATTCTTGCTACCTTAGAAGGTTCACAGTCTGGGAGAATGTATTGAATCAGACACCAATTACAAATTTGAAGATCCAATATCATCTCTGGCTTCAATTCTTTGGTAGAAGAACTTACAGAGCCCACTTAAATTTACTACACTCAGTTTCTGTTTACAGAAGCTAAAGATACAGATTAAAACAAGCTAAAATAAGATAGAGTCCAGGGAAATCTCAATGATAGTGCCCCCTATTGTTCCACCCCGGGAAGTCACCAAGTGTTACCTTCTCATAGAATACTCCCACCCACAGGGATGGGTGACCTCATCTCCTGTCACTTAGAGGTCAAGCAGATATCATGTGATATCCCCTACCCCATGTCACATTGTTTAGGTGGCTCAGAGTCCCCAGGTAAACAAGATGATATCCTTGGCTAGGATTCATGGTGCCTGATGACAATGAGGTTCCACCCCAGTCCAGCTTTGGGGTTCCTTTCAAGAGCATGGATAATGAATGGGGCGGGTGACTCACATCATCCAGCATGGTCGATGAGTTGTTGGAGCTCCCTGTCGTTCACACAATCAGCTTCAGGTAAGACTCTCCTTCCCACACAACTGTTTACTGTTTAGTCAGCTCCGGGGGAGGGGCCTTGAGAGCTTTGTAATTGTCTGAGCTCCCTGACTGGTAAGTTTCCCAAGTCTCATGAGCTTCCCCTCAGGAGGGACTCTTTCAGTCTGGTAGAAATAGCTACAAGGTAGAATGATTTAGAGGTGACCTCCAGGGGTCAAGGTCAAAGGCCAAGGTGAAATTTTTTATTTTAATTCATGAAACTGAATTTTGTTCATGTCTGCTACTAAACACAGAAATATCAGGAGGTGACAAAGTTACGTAATTGGCTTTCTGGAATCATGTTGTCCTAAGGCAGCCTGTTTCTATTTTCCTAAGGAGATGTGACACATACCCCAATCATGGTTGGGGAAAATGTGTTGAATCAGACTCCAATTACAAATTTAAAGATCTGATGTCATCCTTGGATTCAGTTCTTTTGGTAGAAGAACTTACAGAACCCAGTTAAATTTTCCTAAGTAGATGTGACCCTACCCTGTTCATGGTTAGAGAAAATGTGCAGAATCAGACTCCCAATCTAGACTCAGAACTAAACCTGGCTGTACAAAGTAAACCTCTCAGAGGATAGAACTTCAGGTTTCCTACCAATCAAATGCTCTGCTGAAAGTAAAGATGGCTGTGCAGGATAGCAAGAGAGACCGAGTTCATACAGAACACCTGGAGAGCTAGGCCACCCCTAGAGGCACCTGTATGCTGTGCCTCGGTCACACGGATGTGTAAGTTATAAAACATCTGTGAAGACAAAAAACCTCTAGAATCTGTGCAAACTGGATGCTTAGAATGGTACAAGCACCAGAGGAACCAGCCAATCAGAATAGCACATGTTCTGCTCATTCCCTAATCA
>CAJQZJ010032473.1:14127553-14164918 GCA_907164525.1 Lophiomys imhausi
CACACACACACACACACACACACACACACACACACACACACACACACCAACTCTCAGACCTGAGTAACTGATAGTGATGATTAAGTTAGTGCTACATAAGCAATAAGAACCACCTAAAAAGATGAACTTGTTGTTGTCAGGAATTGAAGATCACATTCATCTTTTTCATTAACCATATCTGGCAGAGAGTACCACTCAAGCAAAACTCAACCAAAGGGAAAAAATTTAAAAATCCAACTCAGATTTGTAAGGCTATAATATAAATTCTCTGTGTACAAGTAAAGCATCAAAAGCTTTTTCTCTTTTTCTTCTTGAGATAGGATCTCTGGCTATCCTGGAACTTGCTCTGTAGATCAGACTGGCTTCAGACTCACAGAAATCCACCTGCCTCTGCCTCTTGGGTGCTGGGATTAAAGACATGGGCCATCATCACTAACACTCACTATCTTTTTTTTTTTCCAGCATGGAGATCTAATCCAGGGTCTATGCATGACAGCACACACTCTACTGCTGAGCTACAAACACCATCTCCTTCACTAACTCTGAATTTTAAAAATGGCATTTTTAAGGAAATTTTTGAAGTAGCAATTGAAAACAGAGGGGTAGAAGCTTCCTGTTACTCACTTTCCCCGTGACCCATCATTGTTAGAACATTTGAGCTATACCTGCGAGTGTGGCCTCTGGCTTTCACAGCGTGCCTTTGCCAGGGTCAGGCCATCAGTCAGTCATAAATGTAAACTCACACCTGCCCCCTCCTGTGTTTGCTTTTACAACTCTGCCCTTTGCTGTGCTGTACCCAGTCTCTCAAAAATGTCCCTAAGGTGAGACCCCAGAAGTGTACTGTGCTGCTGTACAAATATTGTGGGGGGACACTGTTCATGTCACAGTGTTTTCTCCATCAGAGAGAGAAGGTTTCTCTGGTCTCCCAAACGTGGGAATGATTGAATGTCTCCAGGTTTTGTTTTGTTTTTGTCTCAAGGTTTGTTCCACGTGCTAAGAAATGACCTTAGAAATTATCATGGAAAATGATTGTTGATTTTGGTCATTATTTCTCTGTTTCAGAAATTCCAAGAAGAAACTGTGGGTGACTTGTCTCTGTTCCTTGATGTTTGAAGGCTCATTTGGAAAACTCAGAGACTCCAGGATATGAATTCTGTGTGTGATGTTTTATTCTTTATACATAATGATTGGGTTCCAGATCTGAGCAAAAAGGGAGGGGGTAGTGGGTATGGGAGAGGGACAAGGAGAGGGAGAAAGAGAATAGTAAATAGAAGTTGAATCATATTTTGTGACCCAGCTGTGAAAATCCCATACTAACATTTCTGTCTACTTGTTGAAGCATTCCCCAAATCATCCCCCAAGTTCAAAGAGAAGGAAGGCCATATTTTAATGGAAGAGGATGGGGGGCTAGAGATATTGCTGCGTTCAGTTTTAAAAGTCAGGATTTCCCTTAAGACCCTCTGACACAGACTGTACTCTATGTAATAATTCCTTAGAAATCCTAGAGGCAAAATTGAGGCTTGTCACTGTAAGAGTATGAAGACTGGAAGACTTCATGCTACATGTGTGTACAGACCTTACTCCTGCTTCACATTATTCCTTCCCCTTTCAACTTATTATATTTTCCTCATCAATTTGTGTGTGTGTGTGTGAATGTTTGTATGTGCACGTGTGACTGAATATGTGTATGCATGTTATGTGTGCGTGTGAGTGTGTGCATGTTTGTGTATTTGTGTGTGTGAGTGGGTGTATGTGTGTGTGTGTGTGTACGTTTGTGTGTAGGTGTGAACGTGTACATGCCATGATTGGGGTGCAGAGATCAGAGGACAACCTCAGGTGTTAGTCCTTGCCTTTCTTTCTGGCTCAAAGCATGGTCTCTTTCAGATGCTGTAAGTCAGGTTATCTGGCCCCTGAGGTTCTGCAGAAACCCTGACTCTGCTTCCCACTTCCCTTAGGCACACTGGGATTATAAATGCTTGATAGAATCTGGTTTTTACGTAGGTTCTGGGGATCTGAACTTAGGTCTTTCGGCTTGCACCACAAGCACTTTTACCTACGGAGCCAACCTTCCTCATCATTTTTTACTTGATCTTATAATATTTTACATAGCATTCTAAATTACTACAAATAATTATGGGGGAAAACTAGGATTTAAATAACTGAAATAGAGCTCCAGGAAAACAATGTCTTTGTACCAAATTTATCTCAAAATGAATAAGAATGAGCAATTCAGGAATAAAATCTCAACAAATACCCTGACATACAAATTCTTATCTTAATTTACACTGGTTTGGAGTGAAAAATGCAGAAGAATAATTCATCTTTTAAATAAAATTTCTGATACCTGCAATGACATGGTTTTGATCCATCATCTTGGAATGTATTTCATAATTGTAGTTTGGAAATATGAATTTCAAATAGTTCTGCTACACTAATTTCATCTACTTAAAGTATTTTGTATTATGCACTTAAAATTACATATTTCTTAAAAAGCTAGGCTAAAAATTTACTAAGATTCTAGGCATATATTTTTATAAAACATAATACTATTTAATTTTATCAATGAAGTAATTATGTAGTCTTCCTGTCTTTTCCACTAAGATGAGCTGTTATGGAATTTTTGCATGATGTAATTAACATTTTATTTGGCACATCTATATCAGGGATTTCTTATCTATGAAGAACAATGGGTTTTATTAAGTATGCCACTTACCATGTTAGATTTATTATAATCAAATTTCATTTCACTTCATTTGTTTAGCACACTACTTCTAAGCTGCAAAACCAATTTATTCCTCTGTGTATGAACTGATTATGTCATGAAAAGGTAGCTACTATAACTATTAAATATAAAAATGACCACAGAACAGCCTTCAATTGCCAAGATGAAATGGGGGATAATTTAATGGTTTGTGATAATTTCTCATGGACATTCAACATGGTGCTGGAAAGTGATAGCAGCTACAATAGAGGAATATTCTTAGAAACCATGACTATATATCTGAGCTTGTGATCTTACTATAAAATTAGAATTATTACTTAAGGTTTGATCAATATTTTATCAAGTTTTATGGCAACAGATTAAGCTATTTAAAAGAGAAGTTCATTAGAATAGCAATCATGTGACTATCTCACAACTGACATACTTTGCTGGTAAGGTGCAAATTTCTGTGTCACTCCTCAATTCTTGTTGAAGCAATCTCCACTGTGGTAGCATTAAGGGATGAAGCGTTTTGGTAGGTAATTAAGTCATGAGCAATCTGCCCTTATAAATGCATTTTAGAAAGTTATCCAGCTTTTCTTTTGCTTCCGCCTATCCACAAAGCCCTAGATAGCTGGCCCCACCTCCTGATCTGCCATTTGAGAATTCAGAAAGAAGGTGTTATCTTAGAAGCAAAGACAAAACCCTCAACAAACCTGATGATGCCTTGACCTTGGACTTCCCAACCTCTGATACTGTGCACAAAGAAATTGTTTCCCTACTCAGTATACACAGAGCAGGACTTGAATCTGTCTTTGCCAGTCTGCCTTGAAATGCTGTCTGTCCTTCTGTCAAGACATTTATTAAATCCCAAAGCTCAGGTCTGAATGAAAGACTACTGGATTTCTTAGTCATCACAGGTAGAATCTTTATTCAACTTCCACTTGGCTTGCGGTGTTTTTTAGTGTCTCCTCACCATAGTATTTTCTAAATATTTGTCATTTTCCCCCAACTTCCTTCCTAACCCTTTGCTATTGTGTGGGTTCCTGATGGGAAGAATATCTTAAAAATTACTCAATCCGCTTGTTATAGATCGTGAATCAAGTATGGGACTGTAACCTGGTGATGGAGCATCTATCTGCCTAGTGTGGATGAGGTCCTGGATTCAATCCCTAGCACTGGGGCAAAGAACAAACCAGAAAAGACAGTGATGGATTTTATTCAGGATAACATTGTAGAGAGGCTACAGAGTGGGGGAAAGATATTGAAAACTCTGACATGGGCAGGCAAGAAGGAATTTACAGCTAAGGAGGAGGCAGGGGCCATCGGATGGGTAACTGGTAAGAAGGTATGTGGAGGCTGCTTTTGATTGTCAACTCAATACACTTGGGAAGAGGGAATCTTAGCTGAGGAACTGCCTCCTCAGATTGACCTGTGAGGCATTTTTTTTTGATTGCTAATTGATGTACGAGGGCCCAGCCCCCTGTAGGCAGTATAAAAAAGCTAGCTGAGCAAGCAAGAGGGAACAAGGCAGTAAGTAGCTGAATAGAAAAAGGTAGCTGAAGCCAGACATGGTAGTGCATTCCTTTTCATCCTAGCAGTCGGAAGGTAGAGGTCGGTGGATCTCTGTGGCCTGGTCTACAAAGCAGGTTCTAGGTCAGCCAGGACTACACATTGAGACTTTGTCTAAAAAACAAGCAAAACAAAATAATACATACACACACACACACACACACACACAGAGAGAGAGAGAGAGAGAGAGAGAGAGAGAGAGAGAGAGCTGGAGAGAGAGAATAGCATTTTCTGCTTCTAGCTCCTACCTTGAGTTCATGCCCTTGCTTTTCTTGATGACTGACTGTAGCCTCTAAGCTGAGAGAAACTGTTTCTTCACCTAGTTGCTTTTGTTCATGCTATTTATATGATAAGAGAGAGAGCTGGAACGGTGTGTGAGCCTGCTCCGGCTGGTGTGTGGAGTGGTGATTTTGAACAGATTGTATATATTCTTCTTTTTCTTATCAGACTGACCTGAATCTGAGCCATTATAATGATCCTATATCTCAACAACAACTCTTCTCTCCTCTCTAAAAGCATATATAAAAACAAAAATTGACTCAGAGTAACCGGATGTGTTTGACAGATAGGCCCAGAGAGTAAATCTGTCACTGGATTCTCCCACCTCATACAGTTCATATTCTCCTTCAATTTTCTAAACAAATTACCATGGATTTTACTTCAGTTGAAAAGGAAACTAATAATAAAAACCATTTCACAGTAATTCCAAAAGCCCAAATTCCTCAAACTTAAACTACATCCATACAATTTGTGGGATGGCAGATAATAATCTTTTAGCTCCCCAGTTTCCAAAGGAGGGAATGGAGGGCAGAGAGCTTGAGTTTGAGATCACCCAGATCATCTGTGAGTTTAAAATCAAACGAAACTACATCCAACTCCCCTCTTTCAAAGCTCTAAAAAAAGTGTGTGCTCATTGCTGTGCACATTGTGTTCACGTGTGTGTGTGTGTGTGTGTGTGTGTGTGTGTGTGTGTGTGTGGTCACGTGTGTGTGTGTGTGTGTATGTGTGGTCACGTGTGTGTGTGTGTATGTGTGTGTGGTCACGTGTGTGTGTGTGTGTGTGTGTGTGTGGTCACGTGTGTGTGTGTGTGTGTGGTCACGTGTGTGTGTGTGTGGTCACGTGTGTGTGTGTGTGGTCACGTGTGTGTGTGTGTGTGTGTGTGTGTGTGTGTGTGAGTCAGAGGATAACCTCTGGATGCTGTTCCTCAGGAGAGCCATCTACTTCCTTTGAGAAAGGGTATCTTATTGGCCTGGTGCTGGCCAAGGCTAGGCTGGCTGTGGAGCCACTATGAACCTCATGTCTCCCCATTGCCAGGATTGCAATTGTGCACCATCATGCAAGTTTACAGTTGAATCCTTGGCATTTCATGGGGATTTTTGCTTTGTGTTGATCTGTGTGGACATTTTACATCTTCCTTGTTTATTTTATTATCCCCCCAATGCCTCATTACAAGGTAATATGTCAGACATTTTCATTTTTTGAGATGTGAAAGATTTCAAAATTTTTCATTTTCCCAACATGGGAAAACATCAAAATAACTACCCCCCCCTGTTTTCATTTTCTCTTGTAATATCCATTGCGTTGTTAATTACAGCAGTGGTGTTCTTCCTGATATTATACTCTGAAATTTGACTACAATTTATTGACAATACAATAAAGTTCCCTTCTAAGCACTCCCACTCCCACTCTTTAATTAAGCACCTAAGAAAATTGCATCTGCCATAGAAAAAGGTAAACTATCATTTGCCTGGTTTGTTTCACTCCTGTATCTCTTGTATTAGCTAAATTAGGAGATCTTTTCAGCAGAACCCTCCTCCCTGTGTACTAAAACACAGATTTAGCCCAAGGTTATTTCCTTCTAACACAGAGGCCTTCTAGAACCTGCACAACCACCAAAGGGATGATCTGTGGAAGGCAAGAAGGCAGATCGATTTAACCTGAATAAGTAGCTCGTGTTGGCTCAAACTTCAGGAGTCTGACCCCAGGTCGATTATTTTAGGCATATTTAAGCACACCACAATTTGGTGAAAACTTTTCTGGAGATAATTTAAATCAATTCAGTGTGTGCAATAAAGCGTACATAAGTCTTAAGGAACAAAGTAAGCTAAATAAAGATCAGACATGACTACACTGAAACTCTGCAAAGTACATGTGACACTTTCTATAAAGATGGGTGATAGAAAATGACTGAGAAAAGCAAGGTTATGGGAAAGGACTGGGGGAGGCCCCCCCACTATCTGGTGTGGTGGCCACACAGATAGTGCAAAGGTCACCAGGCTAGAACACATGTCTGCTCCCAGACTTCTGGGAGGATTACCCGTTACGCACTCCTACCCTTGAAGAAACAACCCTGTGTGCTAACATCTCAGGTTTCCCTTGTGCTCATCTGTGAGTACAAGGGCCTCTGTGCCTTGAACACATCTGGAGGGCTAGTGCCAGTCTGTATAGGAGGCTCTTCTGCAGCAAATCCAGATGGCGTGGGGTGGTCTTTGAAGCCCCAAATGCACGTGAATAAGAGCTACACAGTATTGGGTATGCATTAAAATCATTAAGGGACAAGTGGAACATGGGTTGCTTTTTGAGCTTCATGTCAGACACGTGTGCTCCCTTGAAATGCTCTCATCTTGCTGCAAACAGTGGCGTCAGGGTTAGGAGAAATAGCTGTTTGAAGGCATCACCTCTCCTGCCAGTGCCTGTAGTTCTATTGCCTGACTGTGTGCATTGTCTCCTCTTTGTTTTCTGCTGTTTAGGCTACAAGGACCCTGCCTTGCCCTCCAGATACCCTGAACCCTTCTTCTCAGAGGAGGACATCTTAATATTTATATTTTAGGTGAAGGTAAAATGGATCTTATTTTGACTATTAGTTTGTATTAGATTTTTGCCACTTATTATTTAAAACTACTTATTATATATTTATGTGTATGTGTGTGTGGGTGCATGTGCACATCAGTATGAATATCTCTGGAGCCCAGAAAAGGATGTCAGATAGCACAGAGGCCCTTGTACTCACAGATGAGCATAAGGGAAACCTGGGATGTTAGCACACAGGATTGTTTCTTCAAGGGTAGGGGTGCATAACCGGAAATCATCCCAGAAGTCTGGGAGCAGACATGTGTTCTAGCCTGGTGACCTTTGCACTATCTGTGTGGCCTCTGACAACGTTCCCTGGAGGTGGAAGTTGTAAACTGACCAACATGCTGGGAATGGAGTTCTGCTTGTGCACAGGAACAATGTGTTCTCTTGGTCACTGATCCACCTCTCTCGGCTGTGGCATTTTCCCGGTGAGTCTGGTTTTGAACTTAAGAAACACAGGTGAGCTACGCTGCTCTACACTGAGGCTGTTCTATAGTAAACAGTGCAGAAGACCCATACAGTGTCTCTCTCTACACCTCTTCCCCCCGGGCCTTAGCTTCTCAAGCCCAGTAACTGGGATCCCGCTGACTGGCTTCTGCAGCCTTCAGTATCTTGCATCCAGCTCACACGATGCTCCTCAGCATTTTATGATATGAAACATTGCCATCAAGTTTCTGGGAAATGAAGAATTATAGAGCAAAGGCATGCTTGCTAAAAGGAAGAAAAAAAATCATGGCTTCCATTGCCCTTCACATGAAGGGTTTTAATAGCTCACATTTTTTAATGCTTCCTTCACTCAGGGTCTTACGTTTCCAGCTTTTGCTAAACTATTTCTTGTATTTATAAACTATATTAAGTTGATTTTCTCTTCTTTGACATGCTGGAAATTTCAAGTCAATCAAATATTTTCTGGCACCATGTAGGATGTATCTCAGAAGGCCACACAGTACAGTAGGTCTTAACATTTGAGACCCATATGAAATATTTTAAAGAAGAAAAATAAGCACAGGATATGATAGGGTTTAATCAAGAAGTGGTTCGGGTTACCTGGACTCCGAGGTCAGCACAGAGTTAATCAAAGGTGGTTGTGGTTCAGCTCTTGTTAAGAACTATCCAGCAGTTTTATTGCTGTTGTTATACTTCAGTGGATGGAAGGCACAGAACATAATTGATTTTTTCTTAGGTGACTGAGGCTCTTGATGGCTGAAGGCTATCATTGTGCACATCAATTTGAACCGCAACATAATTGGATATATAGAATGTTCCAGGGATGAGGTTGACTTCTTATTGAAGCTGCATATATTTTTTAAGTTGATTTAGAGAAATCAAATATCTCATCTCTCTCTCTCTCTCACATACACATACACACACACACACACACACACACACACACACACACATGCTGTGGTGGTAGTGATTTAGAGTAAACAAAAGCCTCCAATTACTTCCATACAAAGAGAGGCAGACATTTTAGTAGAGACTTCTCGTTAAGTTCAGTTTGCCTGACTAATTTGATTACTTGTTGATTGGGACCTTATCATTTATAGTTCTGGGGGTATGTCACTACAATCAGGAGTGTGTGACTTTTTCCTAACCTGGAAAGAAAATTTGGATAACTCTCACACTGAATTTGCTTCCAGAAATTCAGCAAAACATGGTTAAAGAACTTTTAAATGAAGCAAATCAATTACTTTTGGTAGAAAGAGTACATTAAAATTGTGTGAAAGGAAAGAAAGAAAGGTGGGAGGGAGGGAGGAAAGGAGGGAGGGAGAGAGGGAGGGAGGGAGGGAGAGAAAGAGAGAATGAGCTCATTTGCCAGTTTATAGGATGATTAGAACCTAGTGAGAATATTTAATTTTAATAAAAGTGTTATTTCAACTGAATTACTGGGTGGAAGTAGAAAAATCACGCTCCATCTACCTAGTGGTGGATAGCTGAGATCTTTAATGGTTCCTGAAATTCCTATGTATTTAAAGATAGGAAAGGCCTTTTTGGGTGCTGAGGAAAATCCACAGGCTGGGATTACAACCTGCCTTAGAGCACACTTAGTATCTTCTCAAACTTGCTTTACTGGGCTTAGTTATTCACCTTCTCTGGTGATCCTCAGTATCTTCAGCCCAGCCTTGGTTTCAGAAGGCAGGTAATTAGACGTAAATGAGGAAGAGTCTAGAGTCCAATGTATGTGTGTTATACTGAGCATGAAATACAAAGAGAGGTCAGGGAGCAAAGGTACAGTGTTCAGGGCTTCACTGGGAAGCTGGCATTTTGAGAAGTGACAGCCATTGTGAGAGAGAAACTCACCGACTCCCAATTATATAAATATGGGGAATGTATTTACATTTTTATTAGCACTAATGGTCATGGCTTGGAATCTAAATGCCGTGCACTGAAACTAATGTCTATCATGGCAACACAAGACATCAGGCAAAGAAAAGACAATATACTTCTTTTAAGAAATCAGAAGTATCATACAGTTTAGATGGACTTCTTTCTATAATGGGTATACCTGTCTACTTAAGTCTACCATCCATCTTTTATCACATCACTGTGATAAGCATACTGTGACAGCAGCAACTTAATGGAGAAAAGGCTATCTTAACTTAACAGTTCTTGGTGGGGAAGTAAAGGCAGCAGGCACTGGAATTATGCCCACAGTCAGAAGAGAACAATGACTGTAAACATGCTAGTGCCCAGTTAGCTATCTTAATTTCACACAGCCCAGGAAATGGTCCTGCCCATAATTAAGAAGGTCATACCCACATCAGCCGATAGCATCAACATAATCTCCCGCAGGCATGCCTAGAGGCTTAGGATCCCAGGTGATACCAGATTCTGCCAAATTGACAACATTCACCATCACAGCACCTCAGGTACAAGCTTAGCTTTTCTGGAAAATTGTGTACCAAATCGTAACTCTTATAATGAAAGTAAATGCATAGAATGGATGCATTTGCCAAGGTGAACACACCGCATATGTATCGTTTGCATGCATATATGCTGAAGTGACATAGACCACACATATACTTTCCTACATGTGAAAAATATGAGTAGAGTGCATAGTCAGTAAAGGTCCCTGAAAGGAATGTTCATTCCTATTTTAATGCTGAAGAAAATATGCATGAAAAATATGCCTTAGTTTTGTATCCATTCCATAATTAACTACCCAGTTATGCCTGCTTTTGCTGCAAATCTTACCTAGCCATGCTAAAAAACGTTCCCCAGATCCCCTCTTAAAGATGCCACCATGCTTAATGTGTGCAGAGAGAGCAAGCCAAGAAATCACTGTAGAGCCACCTCTGCCAGGCATAATTTAATCTTTTATACTAAACATTCACCTTGAATTTTGGAAGCTGGTGTAATCTCTAGGGAAAGTTTCTCTTCGCTCCTTTCCAGGTGAGCTATTGCAAAGGCCACCAAGAGGGTTAACAACATGGACTTGAGGTGAGCTGGTGACCAATGTTCATTTAATCAGAATGTACTCTTTGTTCCCCAAGCTTCTGCCTGTGTTGAAGTTCTCCATTCTGCCTGATAAACACAGTGTGCCCTACTTCCATCTGCAAAAGCTACCACTCTAAAACGCGTTTGATATTTTCCTTTCATATAATGGAACAGTGATAATGCAGAGGAAAACAAGAGCTCTCCCTTTGCTTCACCCACCAGAAAGCTAATTGGATAAAGTACCATGAGAACTCAGAGGGGCTAATCATGAGAGGTACTGAAGTTAGCAATACCTGCATATACATAGGATATAATTTTTGGCAGGTGAGCATCCTCTCCCTCTTCCTGTGTGTGTGTGTACATGCAGTACATTCATGCTAGTGTATGTAGGCCAGAGATCCTAAATTGCTTGTCACTTTTTTTTTTTTTTTTTAGGTTTTATTTTGTACTTGTGTGTGTTGGGGAGGGGTGTGTGCATGTGAGTGCAGGTGCCTGCAGAGGGCAGAAGAGGGTCAAAGCTCCTAGAGCTGGAGCCACAGGCAGGTGTGATCCACCTAATATAGGCTCAGGGAACTGAACTCTTCTGAAATGGCAGCGAGCTTTCGTAACCATTAGGCCATATCTCCAGCTCAGCCTCACTGTTTGTTTGTTTGACATGGACTCTCACTGAATCTGCTGCTCACCTCTTTGGCAATTCTGGCTGACCAATAAGCTCCAGGATACTCCTGCCTCTACCTCCTGAGAGTGCTGGATTGCAGGCTTTTAAATGTAGGTGTTGGGGACCCAAATTCAGGTCCTAATATTTGTGTGACACTCACTTTCCTGACAGCCGTCTCCCCAGCCCCTATGTTGTCACTTGGGTGGACATTGTTCAGATTACAAATGGGAGGCAGTGGTTTCACTTTGCTGTGAGCTAATTGAGATAAAAGGGTAAAAACAACATTTTATGATCTCTATAAGGTAAATGAAGCCAAAAATATTTGTGCGAAAAGAAGAAATGAAATTGGAGTATATATACACCAACATCCCCGATAAGCATGGCATCTCTAAAATAGAATGTATGATTATAGTGTAATTTAATTCATTTCCTCATATACATAGCCAGAATTTAGACCTTGTATTAGTTTGCTTTTCTATTCCTGTGATAAAATGCCATGACCAAGGCAGCTTATAGAATCAAAAAGGCTTATTTTCCTTACAGCTCCAGAGGGATAAGCACCCATCACCCTCACAGCAGGGAAACATGGCCCAAAGCAAGCATGGCCACTGGAGCAGCTGAGCGTTCACATCTCAGACCACAAACAGGAAGCAGAGTGAGCTGGGACTGGTGTGTGTCTTTGAAACCTCAAAACCCACCCACCAGTGACATACAAAGCCCACCCCCAAGTGACATCCAAAAAGCCACACCTCCTAAACCTACCCAAACAGCAATAACCCACTGGGGACCAAGTATGCAAATGCCAAAGACTAAGGGGGACAGGGCATCTCATTTAAACCACCACATACTTCAGTGAACTTTACTGCCTTTGGACGTGCAGCAGTGTGGGCAAAGGAATAGTTTCTTGTAAACTCAAATGTCTAGGCCAGGATTCCATCAACTCCCTCACTATGAAGGCACTGGATCTACCTGGGCCTCTGTTTAGTCAGTTATTACTTGGTCAAAACAATATCTTTGTTAATAGAGGCTTGAAAGCTAAGAGAAATGCACTAATGGGTACTCTTTAATAGTCAACAAATACGAGCACCCCAGGGGCTGAAGGCTCCACAGTTAGAGCACAGTTAACAGGTTACTCCTGGTGTATATATATATTTTAACGGATTCATTAAACCTCTCTACCTCTCTTCCAACCCTCTTTCCTTCCAACCCCCCAACACTAGGTGGGAGAGAAAGAAGGTTACAGTTGAAAGGGGCATAGGTCTCTCTGAGCTACTTCCTATTGATTAGGGTCATCAGGTTCTTTGTGACAATACCAATCTCAGTTGTTAGGATATCCAGCAGTCCAGAAAAACCACCAACAGCAAACATAGCAGAAGGATGAACCAGCAACAGCTAGGGAGAACCAGCCGCAGGGAGAAGCAGCAGCCACTTCCTTCTTCAGAGCTACTCTGTCTCTGGGCTCTAGCATTTATATCCTCTCCAGAGTCCTCAGAATTTAAGCTATCTGTAGGTGTCAAAACCTCACCCCTGCTAGAGCAATCATAGTTAACAGCTGTGGAAAAACTGAAGCAACCTCCATATCCCACACCTGGGATTAAAACAAAGGCATATTCACATAACTGAGTTTCTTTTATTTTTTGTTTAACATCTATTTATTTATTCAAGTTACATCAAGATCACATCTCGATCTATAACCTCCCTCCACCCCTCCTGGTCTCACCCTCCCACCCTCTTCCCCATGTCCCTCCTCTTCTCCTCCCCACACCCATCAAGCGCCCTCAGTTCATCAGGCACAGGAGAGAGCTAAGAGCTTCCTTTTGCACTGGTGCCCAACATGGCCGCCCAGCTAGGGTAACGTGTTCCACAAACAGGTGCCATAGCCCATGATAGACACTGTCCTCCCACTTGCTAAGGGGCCACTTGTATTAAGGCCAAATAACTGAGGTTTTTTTTTTTTTTTTTTTTTTTTTTACAGAAACAAAAACTGTCACCACAGGCTTCTTTTTCAGAGATCTGGGTTCAAACCCTAGCACCCACTTGGGTCTCACAACGGACTGTAACTCCAACTCCAGAGAATCTGACACCTGTGGTCTCTACAGGTACCTGAACTCACATGCATACGCCCACGTGCAGAAATGCCCACCTATATATAATTAAAGATAACAAAAATAAATCCAAAATAATAAGTAAATAAAATTTAGAATCTTGCTTAAAATAAAAAAGAAAACACTCTATTGTATTTACATATAGTAAGGAGTTGGCTTTGAGTACTTGAGATCAAGTGAGGAATAGAGAGTAACAGAGAACAAGAGAAGTAATTTTGTAGCTATCTCAAGAGGCTGGATTACATTTATTTCAGTTCTATAACCCTATTTGAACACTTGGCACCTGCTGAATTCGTCGTTTTTTGAATATCAAAGTTTTATTTTTAAAGGTAGACTTTTGGCCACTTCCAAGAGTATGTAGAGTAAGTTTGTCTCTGTTGTTTATAATCAAGCTTGGGAAGGTCAGTCTTGGTGACATCACCCAGTGTGTGCGTGCATACATAAATCATATCCGCAGTCTAGCCATAGTGAGACAAATCTGTGTGTCTTTCAAATGACTTCTTAGGTTATTTCCAAACAGAGCTGTCTGTCTTTCCCATGATGCTGACTTTGAAGGATCAAGAATTTAACTGCAGGTGTACCTTTTGGTTTGTGGAGAAATAGTCAACTTTTGCCTCTTGTTAACATCTATGGCTTGCCATGAAGAACATTCTGAGGTGCTTCTGGCTGTGCTGCCAAAGATTCAAAGGCTGTGGTTAGTGCACATAGGCTCATCATCCCTAATTAATATTCATTGTTGTAATCAAGTTTCTGTGAGTAACGGGGGCTGATGCCATAATGCAGTATAAATAAGAAAAGAATGAATCTTTGCATCTTGCCATGACACAGCGGGAGATCAAATTGTGTGAGCATTTCATTTTCGTGAGGGATGAGTACTGGAGACTTTGAATGAGAAACAAGAAACTTAAATAGCTTTGGGCTGTCCATTACTCTCTGGGACACAGCTTGCTGACACATCTCTGAATGCTTCTTTTTAATATTCTGCTATTGCCCTCCAACATGCACCTGCTAATTTGTAGCCTTAAGTGTTTATAATTGTCAGGTAGTTCAGTGAAATCTTTGGTTGTAGAGAAGCTAATTTGTTTTAGGTCCTGACGGAGAGTCCATCTGCATTTCAATAGTGTAGAGTGCCACAGAACAGAAGCAGCACTTAAAATATACGTTCTTCAACTGTAGTGGGTTAAGTCTCATGTTTTTAGAAGGGAAACTTTGGAGGAGGGGCATGACAGTGGCTTCCGGAGCAGTTCCCTCATATGTGAGAATGGTGAGGGCTGGAGAGATGGCTCAGAGGTTAAGAGCACTGGCTGTTCTTCCAAAGGTCCTGAGTTCAATTCCCAGCAACCACATGGTGGCTCACAACCATCTACATTGAAATCTGGTGCCTGGGCATATATGTAGAGCAAATACTGTATACATAATAAATAAATAAATGTTTAAAAAAAAAAAAAGAGAATGGTGGTAATGGCACTTGATATGTCTCAGAAGTTCACTAATGGGCTTGTAAATGGTTGCAAATGATATAAATCTGAAATAATAGTGGGTCAAAAATGATTTGATATGTACACACTGTCAAGAATGCCAGGGCAAGTGGCAGGGATTTCCTAGGACCAGGACAGAGACATCCTGGATTAGACTAGCTGGGTTTTTTGCTGTTACATCTTTAAGAGGGGTCCTCATTCTCATGAGCACCTCTAGTTATACCATGTTTTTTCTGACAAGGTAAGCAGGATGCACGTGTGCTCTAGGTGCCACAATGATGACAAAGCAAACATAAAAGAAAAGCAGATGAGCATGGGAGATTGTGCTTGTGATCACATCGAAAGCCTGCACTCCCACCAGCAATGGAGGAGGGTTCCCCTTTCTTCACACCCTTGTCAGCATGTGCTGTCATTTGAGCTTTTGATCTTAGCCATTCTGGCAAGTGTGAGATGAAATCTTAGAGTGGTCTTGAGTTGCATTTCTCTGATGGTTAAGGATGCTGAGCATTTCTTCAAGTGTCTCTCAGCCTTTAGGAATTTCTCCTTTGTGAATTCTCTGTTTAGCTCTTTTCCCCATTTTTTTTTTTTGATTGGATTATTTGCTTGTGGAAGTCATAAGAGGATATTAGGTCCCCTGACACTAGAGTTATAGATTATTGTAAGCCACTGTGTGGGTACTGGGAATAAAACCCAACCCCTGCAAGAATGACAGGACCTCTTAACCACTGAACCATTTATTGCAGCTCCAATGAAGTTATTTTTTTCCTTTATTTTTTATTTCTTCAAGTTACATCTCAATCACAGTCCCCTCCCTATACACCCTTCAGTCCCACCCTCCCACCCTCATCCCCCATCCTCTTCCCTTTTTTTTCTTTTAAGTTTAAGGTATATCTTATTTCCCCCTACAGTTTCCTCTTTCAGTCCAACAAATGGCTCTTTCTCTTATAATAATAAATACAATACAAAACAACAGAGGTAATTAGGCCACAGTTATGAGGGTTATATGGCTTAGCGTACATTCCCAATGTCCAGTCCATATGTATTTGGTACCTGACTTTAACATTCTACTATCTAACCATCTCCATGAGTTTAAAGTTCTATATCTGACTCAACATTCATACTAACTTGCAACACAATTTTAAAAGTATCTTCTTAGATCTATAACACTCTCTTGACTCCTAAACAACTCAAAATTTAATTATGAGACTCTAGATATTGTCGGGAGCCGCAATCGCCATTACAAGATGGCGCCGGCTTCCTGCTTCCTGGTTCTTCACGGAGGTGTTGTGCCAGTGTGCGCATGCGCAAGGCGCGTTTCTTGGCACTGCGATCTCATGCTAATTAGGTGATTCTGTATGAGCCAATGAGGGTTCGACAAGTCTCCCTATGTGCTATATAAGCGGCCGCTTGCCGGAGCTCGGGGTCCCTCTCCACCATGCTATCTAAAAGAGCTGTTCAATAAATGCTGTCAGAAGAATCCTGATTGTGTGGCGCTTTCCTTATCGGTGAGGCGGGCGCGACAGCTGGTGCCGAAACCCGGGAACGAGGCCGAACGTCTCGGGAGCTCCGGTCCAGCTACGAGGGATCCTGTAAGCTCGACAGAGGATTCAAAACTGACGGCGGAGGAAGTCTAGACGCTTTTCTGCAAGGTATGGTGAATCCCCTTTGGCTGGCTCTTGTTCTTCCTGTTTGGGCGGTAGTGGTCATTATGTGTTGTTTTTGTCTTAATTGCCATCAACAAGGGAAGGAGTGTACCTGTCCTCCCTGTTTACCGGAACCGTAAGCCACAGGTAGATAACTGTGCAGGTTCGCCTTGTCCTGTAAATAAAGGACTATAGGCAATCAACAGATGAAGCCGCTCCTTTCAGCAATGCGGGCGTTGTTGAAGGAACGCGGACTAAAAGTTCCTGAAAGAGTTCTATGCAATTTTCTAAAAGAAGTAGATCGAGTTGCTCCATGGTTTGTCTTGACCGGATCCTTAACCAAAGGGTCCTGGGAAAAACTTGGAGTTGATTTCAGTAATGAAAAAGATGGAGGGAGGCTTAGACCAGGAACGTGGCCACTGTATAAAATGATTAGAGTTTGTATTGATGACTCTAGATGTCAAAAACAGGTTCGGGAAGGACAGAGAGCATTAGCAGATCATCAGGATAGCCTATCAGAAGCAGAAAAGGAAAAGAGCGCTAAGATTAAAATTAAAAAGAGAATAAACAGAAGTAAAGAAATGACAAAAGAAAAGGACAAATTGTATCCTGTCCTTGAAGAGTTTAAGAATTTAAGGGTTGGAGACTCGTCCTCAGAGGAGACCTCTACAGAGGGTGAGGAAGAGAAAGAGGATCCAACATCTTCCTCGTCAGAGGAGGGTGTGTTGGATTCAGATGATCAAGCTGAGTTAGAAGAAGAGGCAGCTCGATATGAGGCTGAGCGGTATCAGCCTGACCCATATGCTCCAGGGTCAGTTCCATCTGCCCCGCCATTAATAGAAGTAGTAAAAAAGAAGAAAAAACCGTGAAATTAAATTTCCTGGACTTTGTGTTACCTCTGTCCAATATGAAAATTTTACTAAAGCAGCTAACTTGTCTAAGATTTTATCTCAACAGTTGCAACAAAATTGGACTGCGAAATTTGAACAGACCTTAAGGGAATTGCGAACTGCTATCATTCAAATTAACTCCACACAGCTGGATCTGTCCCTAACAAAAGGATTGGCTTCCTGGCTTCAGTCGGCTTTCTCCTACTTTAAGGAATGGGTGGGAGTCGGGTTATTCGGCTGCTTTTTAGCGGGGGGAATGTTGATTACCCTCTGGTTGCTCTGCAAATTTAAAAAACAACACAATAGAGATAAGGTGCTAATCACTCAGGCCTTACTTGCCGTGGAACTTGGAACTTCTCCTAGAGTTTGGTTAAATATGCTAAAACAATGAGACACTGTCATCATAAATTTGTCCTGAGGGCTCGTGTTCCCATTGCACCAGGTGTTTTGATGACAGTCCTGTGTGCCTCCCAGGGCTCGTGTTCCCATTGCACGGGGATTCAGGCACACAGGGTCTCTAGTCCATTTAACTACCTTGATCGCTTCACTGGTAGAACGGTGGGCTTGATCGGTGACAAAGTGGACTGTTGTGTTTTGCTATTTAATAAAGAAGGAGGAGATGTTGGGAGCCGCAATCGCCATTACAAGATGGCGCCGGCTTCCTGCTTCCTGGTTCTTCACGGAGGTGCTGTGCCGGTGTGCGCATGCGCAAGGCGCGTTTCTTGGCACTGCGATCTCATGCTAATTAGGTGATTCCGTATGAGCCAATGAGGGTTTGACAAGTCTCCCTATGTGCTATATAAGCGGCCGCTTGCCGGAGCTCGGGGTCCCTCTCCACCATGCTATCTAAAAGAGCTGTACAATAAATGCTGTCAGAAGAATCCTGATTGTGTGGCGCTTTCCTTATCGGCGAGGCGGGCGCGACAAGATATCTGTTCTTCAACCACCTCAGAGACCTGAGAGGGATAAATATATTTGATTTTATAGGAAGTACAGGGCCTGCAGCTTCCCAAACTAAGAAATGACATACCTGTGGCTGCCTGGACAGTTCCCATTTTCTCTCCATATGTTACCACATCGATCTTCAGTTGTTTGGCCCCGTTTCTTTGACAGACATGGATTGTAGAGCAGGGGTTGTGAAGGACTTACCTACCCTGTCTTGGCAGAGCTAGGCTGTCGACTTACCTGCTTCCAGGTTTTGTCCTTTTTGGACTGCATTCTGTGTACAGTTGGAGCAAGGGGCTTTTCCTACCAAGAGATAGGCTTGCGACTAATTCAATCATCTCCCACTGGAGATTCTTCGATGTTCATCTTCTACTTGGAGGAGAATAGGGGGTGCTGTCAGGAGTTGATATGTCTTGATACAAAAAAATCTAAAGTTATGAAAACATCTTTGAATGGCGTATTCTGCAGATCTCTTGAGGTTTTTGAAGAGGCCCTATCTATCTCTTATATTAGGGTAAGCAGATGTTGCTTGTCTCTTAGCAGCTTTATTTCTGATTAGCTTAGCAAGTAACTATAATAGGCTGTCATAGTACCTAACAGAATGACTGGCTTGCATAACCATTAGTTTGCATTTCTTAATTATCCTAAACAGAAGCCGGGCGGTGGTGGTGCACGCCTTTAATCCCAGCACTTGGGAGGCAGAGGCAGGCGGATCTTTGTGAGTTCGAGGCCAGCCTGGTCTACAAAGCGAGTCCAGGACAGCCAGAGATATTCAGAGAAACCCTGTCAAAAAAAAAAAAAAAAAAAAAAAAAAAAAAAAAAAAAAAATTATCCTAAACAGTTTATGACAATTAGTAGTAAAAGGCCGAAACATCACATTTCATTTTTTTTCTTTACCTCCTAACCCTTCCATCCCATTTCTCTGGGATGGGGTGTCCTTATATAACAGTCCCTCTCAGTTGAGAGGTCGTATGAGGGCCAAGAGCCTCCTCATTCATTGGGGGTCTACGAAACAGTACCATCAGTGAAAAGTGTCTCATTGCCCGGGAGAGAGAACTACTAAACAAGCAAACCAATAAGCAGACAAATAGATAAAAAAGACTAAAAAATAGAAAAAAATATAAAAAATATATAAAAAATAAATAAAAAGTCTATGTCCAAGTAACCCTTGGGTGTGTTAGTTGTAGTATCAATACCTTCTACTATATAGCTAAAATCCTACTATAAGTGAATAGATGCCATATGCGTCTTTCTGAGTCTGGGTTAGCTCACTCAGGATGAGCTTTTCTAGTTCCATCCATTTGGCTGCAAATTGCATAATTTCATTGTTCCTGCGAGCTGAATAGTATTCCATTGTGTAGATGTACCACAGTTTTTTAACCCATTCTTCAGTTGAGGGATATCTGGGTTGTTTCCAGTTTCTAGCTATTACAAATAAGGCTGCTATAAACATAGATGAGGAAACTTCCTTATGATTCCGTGAAGAGGCATTTGGGTGTATACCCAGAAGTGGTATGGCTGGGTCCTGAGGCAAAGCTATTCCAAGTTTTCTAAGATATCACCATACTGACCTCCATAGTGGTTGCACAAGCCTGCATTCCCACCAGCAATGGAGTAGGGTACCCCTTTCTCCACACCCTCGCCAGCATGTGCTGTCATTTGAGCTTTTGATCTTAGCCATTCTGAAAGGTGTGAGATGGAATCTCAGAGTCGTCTTGAGTTGCATTTCTCTGATGATTAAGGATGTTGAGCATTTCTTCAAGTGTCTCTCAGCCATTAGGGATTCCTCCTTTGTGAATGCTCTGTCCCCCATTTTTTGATTGGATTATTTGGTTTCTTGGCATTTAATTTCTTGAGTTCTTTGTAGATTTTGGATATTAGCCCTCTGTCAGATGTGGGGTTGGTGAAGATTTTCTCCCAGTCTGTAGGCTGCCGTTTTGTTCGAATGACAGTGTCCTTTGCCTTACAGAATCTTTTCAGTTTCATGAGGTCCGACTTATTGATTGTTGATCTCAGGTCCTGAGCTGTTGGTGTTCTGTTCAGGAAGTTGTCGCCTGTGCCAATTAGTTCGAGGGTTTGTCCCACTTTTTCTTCTAGTAGATTTAGTGTGACAGGTCTTATGTTAATGTCTTTGATCCACTTGGACTTAAGTTTTGTACAAGGTGATAAGTATGGGTCTAATTTCATTCTTTTACAAGTGGCCATCCAGTTGGACCAGCACCATTTGTTGAAGATGCTGTCCTTCCATTGTGCTGTTTTGGTTTTTTTTGTCAAAAATTAGGTGGCCATAAGTGTGTGGGTCTATTTCTGGATCTTCAATTCGATTCCATTGATCTACTGGTCTGTTTCTATACCAATACCATGCTGTTTTTACAACTATTGCTCTGTAGTACAGCTTGAAATCTGGGATGGTGATACCTCCAGATGTTTTTTTATTGTATAGGATTGATTTAGCTATTCCGGGCTTTTTGTTGTTCCATATGAAATTGAGAATAGCTCTTTCCAAGTCTATAAAAATTGTGTTGGTATTTTGATAGGAATTGCATTGAATCTATATATTGCTTTTGGTAGGATGGCCATTTTTATTATGTTGATCCTACCTATCCATGAGCATGGGAGGTCTTTCCATCTTCTAAAGGCCTCTTCCATTTTTTTCTTCAAGGGCTTGAAGTTCTTGTTGTATAGGTCCTTTACTTGCTTGGTTAGAGTTACCTCTAGGTATTTTATGTTGTTTGTGGCTATTGTGAAGGGGGTTGTTTCCCTTATTTCTTTCTCAGCCCATTTGTTTGTTGTATAAAGAAGGGCTTCTGATTTTTTTGAATTAATTTTGTATCCAGCCACTTTGCTGAAGGTGTTTATCAGCTGTAAGAGTTCTCTGGTGGAATTTTTGGGGTCGCTTATGTATACTGTCATATCTTCTGCAAATAGGGTAATTTGACTTCTTCATTTCCGATGTTTATCTCCTTTAGTTGTCTTATTGCTCTAGCAAGAACTTCAAGTACTATATTGAAGAGATATGGTGAAAGTGGGCATCCTTGTCTTTTCCCTGAGTTTAGAGGAAATGCTTCAAGCTTCTCTCCATTTAATTTGATGTTGGCCACTGGCCTGCTGTATATTGCCTTTATTATTTCTAGGTACGGTCCTTGTATGCCCGTTCTCTCCAGAACTTTTAGCATGAAGGGGTGTTGGATTTTGTCAAATGCTTTTTCTGCATCTAGCGAGATTATCATGTGGTATTTTTTCTTTCATCTTTTTTATATGGTGAATGATGTTGATAGACTTTTGTTTGTTGAACCATCCCTGCATTCCTGGGATGAAGCCTACTTGATCATGGTGTATGATACTTTTGATGTGTTCTTGAATTCGGTTTGCTAGTATTTTATTAAGTATTTTTGCATCTATGCTCATGAGGGAGATTGGTCTGAAGTTCTCTTTCTTTGTTGGGTCTTTGTGTTGTTTAGGAATCAGGGTGACTGTGGCCTCATAGAATGAGTTTGGCAGTGTTCTTTCTGATTCTATTTGGTAAAAGAGTTTGAAGAGTATTGGTGTTAGCTACTCTTTGAAGGTCCAGTAGAATTCTGTGCTAAAACCATCTGGTCCTGGGTTTTTTTTTTGTTTTGTTTTTTTTGGTTGGGAGATTTTTAATGACTCTTTCTATTTCCTTAGGGGTTATAGTGCTATTTAATCTGTTAAACTAATCTTGATTTAGCTTCAGTAGGTGGAATCTATCAAGAAAATTGTCCTTTTCACTTAAGTTTTCAAATTTGGTGGAGTATAGATTTTTAAAGTAGGATCCAAATATTCTCTGGATTTCCTCAATGTCTGTTGTTATTTCTCCCTTTTCATTTCTGATTTTGTTGATTTGTGTTTTCTCCCTCTGTCTTTTAATTAATTTGGCTAAGGGTCTGTCTATTTTGTTGATTTTCTCAAAGAACCAACTCTTGGTTTCATTGATTCTTTGTATAGTTCTTTTTGTTTCTAAGTTGTTGATTTCAGCCCTAAGTTTGATGATCTCCTGCCTTCTGCTCCTCTTGGGAGGGTTTGCTTCTTTTTTTTTCCAATTCATCCAGTTTACGTGTTAATTTGCTAATATGAGCTGTCACAATTTTCTTTTTGAAGGCACTTAGTGCTATGAACTTTCCTCGTAGCACAGCTTTCATTGAGTCCCATAGGTTTGCATTTTAAAAAGTCTTTTATTTCCTTTTTTATTTCTTCCCTGACCCAGTGGTCCTCTAGTAAAGAGTTGTTCAATTTCCATGTGAGTGTAGACTTTCTCTTGATTCTTTTGCTATTGAAGTCCAGCTTTATTCCATGGTGGTCTGATAAGATACAAGGGGTTATTTCAATTTTCTTGTATCTGTTGAGGCTATCTTTGTGTCGAACTCTATGGTCGATTTTGGAGAAGGTTCCAGGAGGTGCTGAGAAGAAGGTGTATTCTTTTGTGTTTGGGTGAAACGTTCTGTAGCTATCTGTTAGGTCCATTTGTTTCATGATCTCTGTTAGACTCATTATTTCTCTGTTTGGCTTCTGTTTTGATGATCTGTCCATAGTTGTGAGTGGGATGTTGAAGTCTCCCACTATTAAAGTGTTTGGATCAATGTGTGATTTACGTTTTAGAAGCGTTCTTTTATATGTAGGTGCCTTTGTATTTGGGGCATAGATGTTCAATATTGAGATGTCCTCTTGGTGGATATTTCCTTTAATGAGTATGTAATGCCCTTCTCTGTTTTTTTTTATTAACTTCAATTTGAAGTCTATTTTGTTTGATATTAGAATGGCTACTCCAGCTAGTTTCCTGGGTCCATTTGCTTGGAAAACCTTTTCCCAGCCCTTTACTCTGAGATAGTGTTTATCTTCAATAGTGAGGTGTGTTTCTTGTATACAGCAAAAAGATGGGTCTTGTTTACGGATCCAGTCTGTAAGTCTATGTCTTTTTATTGGCGAGTTGAGTCCATTGATGTTGATGGATATTAGTGACCAGGGGTTTTTATTTCCCATTATTTTGGTATAGCTGGTTGTCTTGTGTTTCTTTTTTGTTTAGTTGCTGTGGAGGTTTCTATTTCCTCTGTTTTCTTGGGTGTAGTTATCTTCTTTGTGTTGGAATTTTCCTTCTAGGATCTTCTGTAGGGCTGGGTTTGTGAGGAGATATTATTTGAATTTGATTTTGTCATGGAATATCTTGTTTTCTCCATCTATGTTGATAGAGAGTTTTGCTGGGTATAGTAGTCTGACTGGGCACCTATGTTCTCTCAGGGCTTGTAGGACATCCGTCCAGGCCCTTCTAGCTTTTAAAGTTTCTGAGGAGAAGTCAGGTGTGATTCTGATGGGTCTGCCATTGTATGTGACTTGGCCTTTTTCTCTTACAGCTTTCAATATCCTTTCTTTGTTCTCTACATTTGGAATTTCTATTATTATGTGGCGAGAGGAGTTTCTTTTTCTGATCTAATCTGTTCGATGTTCTGTAAGCCTCTTGGATTTTTATTGGCATCTCTTTCTTTAGGTTTGGGAAGTTTTCTTCTATGATTTTGTTGAAGATATTTCCTGGACCATGGAGTCAGGAGTCTTCTCTTTCCTCTATGCCTATAATTGTTAAGTTCCGTCTTTTCATTGAGTCCTTGATTTCTTGGATGTTGTGGGTGAGAGATTTTTTAGGTTTCTCATTTTCTTTGGATGTTGTACTGATTTCTTCCATCGAATCTTCCATGTCTGAGATCCTGTCTTCCATCTCTTACATCCTATTTTTGATACTCACATCCATAGTTCCTGTTCTCTTCCCTTGATTCTCCATTTCCTCTTTTATCTCTGACTGTGTTTTCTTTATTGTTTCCATTTCTATTTTCATGTCTTGAATGGTATTGTTCGTTTTGTACATTTCCTTCTCCAGTTTGCTTGTTTTTGCCTGGAAATCTTTGATTGTTTTGTCCTTTTCCTGTTCAAGCTGAGTCACCTTGGCTTGGAGCTCTTTAATGGTGTTATTCGTTGTTTTGACTTGTAAAATTGTGGCCTCTTTGAATTCCTTCATAGTTTTAAGTTCTTCCTGAAGGGACTCTATCACTTTCCATAATGTAGAATTGTCATCATTTTCATGTGTTTCAGTTGTGGTGAGGTGGTTCAGGCTGGATGGGATAGTGTTGCTTTCTTTCGTTGGAGACATTTCACTCTGTTTTTTTTTTTTTGTCTGGGGTCTCTGGCCATGTGGAATTTTTTTGCTGTCTTCTGGACTTGTGTCCAAAGGGGTTGCTTTGGTATAGGATTCCAGTTGCCTTATTCCACTCCTATAAGATGAGTCAATCAGCCCCGCCTCCTAGGTGGAGACCTAATTAATCCAGGTGGTGGAGCTGTGTACAAGTAAGTTCTGGTTCCCTGCCGGAAGGGCCAGTACTGGCACAAAACCGATATATACGACGGTTTCAGATATCTTGCAGTTTGCCTAGGGTTGGTTCCTGTAGCAGGTAAATCTGCCATTCACCTCCAATAGCCTTGCCGCTCCCACGGCTTGTACACTGGCCAGTTTCATCACAGACTGCGATTTGCAGTCTGAAGGCACTTTGCAGCCGAGCTGAGCTCACTTCCAAGGGTCGCAACCTTTCGCCAGATAGTTTGATCGTCTGTGCGAGATCTGGGGTGCCCAGCAGGGTGGAGATTATCTCTGTGTGGGATCTGAATCTGCCCACTGGGTATTAGGTTGGAACTTACCGGGAGTCTCTCCTGGTGGGGGGATGGGTGATCCTGATTCCCGGGTCCAGAGACTTCCTTGCGTGTCCGAGAGTGGGAAGGGGTGTCCTGCCCAGGGATCCTCTGTGGTCCCTGGGTATCTGGGTGAGATTTAGAAGGGGTCATGCCCTTTGTACAGCATCCTGCAACACTTGCCACTTTGTGACTGTTAACCCCAAAATAAAAATACGTCCGCGCAGGCCGCCACCATCTTGGATCCCCATGAAGTTAGCTTTGGGGATGGTACCTCTGGGATGACTATATTTTGGAACTGTCCCTCTCATGGATCTGGATGTTTATGCTTCTCTCAAGGCACAGGGAATCATGAGGAGTTATTCTATTAAGTAAACTTTCTATTCTCTTCTCTGTTCTTTCTTCTGGTAATCCCATAATGCAAAGCTTTTCACACTGACCAGTACCCATAATTCTGTAGGCTGTCTTTGCTCCTTCTTATTCCCTTTTTCTTTCTCCCACTCTGACTGAGTTATTTGAAAATACTTATATTCAGGTTCACAGACTTTTTTGTTTTGTTTGATCTTCTCTGAGGCTGAAATGTACATTATATTGATAAACTGTCATGTGTTGTTTGAGCTCACTGAGAAGCTGTCTGTAGAAACAGGACTGCACCCTACCCATTTCAGACCCAAGCATATTTGTCCCAAAGTATTTCTTAAGACCTTTTGTTTAGGTTTGGGCTGACCTCCGCCCACTGCCAAACGACAACAACAACAATAACTCAAGAGTAAAAACATCATGCCTTTGAGAATAGCTAGAACGTAAACCATTTCCAATAGATCCCAACAGATGTTACTTTTGTTTATCCCATTATACAACAAGTGCCTGTAGTGGGAAGAAGCTGGAAGCTCATCCACATGATGCCTAGTCATGGAAAAAAAGGTCGATCAGGGATTTCAGCTGGTTGCCTCAGTCTCCCCAGTTGGTTTCTACTGGGTGTTCTGAGCACTTGATGATGTTCTTTTCATCTGTTGCCTTTGTTCTTTTATTTGGAAGCTTCACTGCTCTGCCCTAGACGACTATCTGTTGGGAACTTAAGCCTCTGTCTTAAAGGGCTTCTTCCTCTGGGATTTCTGCTAGATGTTTTGAGTACCTGTATTGATGATGTCTGTCTATCTATCTATCTATCTATCTATCTATCTATCTATCTATCTATCTATCATCCATCCATCCATCTATCTATCTTCTATATCCTTTGTTTTGTTTTGTTTTCAAGACAGGGCTTTTCTGTATAGTCATGGCTGTCCTGGTACTCACTCTGAAGGCAAGGCTGGCCTAGAACTCAAAGATCAGCATGCCTCTGACTCCCAAGTGTAACAGTAAATTTTTATTTAACAAACATATATTTATTAATACTTAACAAATACCTAATATTTACCTATGTACTTAACAAATACATAATATTTACCTATAAAGTTCCTAAATCCTAAAATTCAGACCCTAACTCTAAAACCTAACCTAACGCACCCTAACACCTATCATATGAACATTTAACACTAACCTAAGATTTCTCAAAAGATATTTTCTCAGATTAATCCTCTGGGCGTGAATCTGTATAGATGTCTGGTTTTCACCAAATCTTTCAGTCTTAAAGTCTATGAGTTTTGTTCATTAGATCTTAAGGCAGTTTATAATGACCATTGAAGTGGGGAGGCTCTTATAAGAATTGTCTCTTCAGTCCTAGGACCCACTTATTTACAAGATGAAAAGTTTATTAGGCTCATCAGTCAGATGCTTTGGGCCTCCAAGGGTCTTGCTCCAGTGCTCTGTCCAATCCTGGTGTTTTGGCTGTACAATACTTTGGAAATCCAAAGTCTGCGGCAGTTTTCAGAGTTGGACTAAAATGGTCCAACTCTGCCCAAAGGGCATATTCTGTCACACTATTCATCTATGTGAATCACTGATCAGGAGCACAAAAAGATGAGGTCTCTCGGTAGATGAGGCAGGAGGAATGATGTGAAGCCTCTCAGCAAGATGAGGAGGAAGGCCCACCCGGCCGCATACACTCGTGATTTAAATCCTATGTGTTGTAAGGCATTGCAAAGATCCTGGCTTGAACTCCGGCCTCTCACTGCCATGGTTCTTGGTGGACTTTTTCAAGGAAAGACCAATCCCTGTCCAAAATTCCTATGATCAAAAACGTCATCTGCCTTTGGCAGGCTTTCCCAGGAACGACCTTCAATGTCAATCATATCCAGATATAACCGGATCCACTCATATCCTTTTACTGGAGATTTTGCTATTCCAAAATCCCTATGCTGCTAAATGCTGTCACTAATCCCACCACACCCAAGTGCTGGGATTAAAGGCCTGAGCCACCACCGCCAGCATCTGTCTATCTCTTGTCTATGATATGCTTGCAGAGTTAGCATTTCCAAATCTAACATTCTGAGTATCACAAGAGGAAGCACACCTGTGTATGGGTCTAAGGGCGATGGCTTGCAGAGTGCAATGGCTCAGGTTGTGTGTGAGGACAGTCATGGGTGCATAGCCTTGTGCTGTGTCCCCATGTGTGGTAAATAGTGATGACCATGGATGCATCAGTGATTTAGGCTGTGGGACTCTGTGACAGTGGCAGTCACTGCATAGACTTTTTGGGTAAGGTTTTAGGGATATGTTTGCTTCTGTCTTCTTGCAATGGGGAGCGTTAGCCGAACATGTCCCCTCAGGTGCTGCTCATACATCATCACAGCAGCATTGCGGTCCATGGCACAGTTGCTCAGAGTGGTTCTGGAGCCAGACACCTGTGCTTCGAGTCTCTTGGAACTACTGCAACTACTGCAGTCCTTGGACACTAAAGTGCAGTTTCACGCTTTAAGGAACAATGGATTCAGTTTTCCAATTAAGTCAAAAGGTTTTGCTACAGGCATAGCTCAGATGCAAGGAGCTGAAATGTACCCTTAATTCTAGACCCAAGTTATATCAACAATTAGGACCTGGAACCAGAAGGACAGAGTGGCACCTTGGGCTCTGGGATAGGAGGACTCATTCACTGGTGGCATTGGGCACTTAAATGGTATGGCATTGCGGTAGCCCAGGCTCTGTGATGCCAGGTACATCAGCAGCAAGGAACCAGGGATGGCAAGATGCCACTGTGACTTGGTACCCAGGGTGTGGGGAACAACACAATGACATTGTAGAAACTTTCTCTGGGGAGACATAAACAAGTGACTATCACTTCCTTATAGGGCTCCAGAAATAAACCAAAGTGTATCCCTCCAATGTGCATGTTGGGCAACCCAATAAAGACCTTACTAACAGAGCACAGGTAAGGGATTATTTACAGGAGTGACTTTAAGACAGCCACATGACAAAAATCTTACTCAGGCATGGATGATAGTTTCCTCATAGCTGCATAAATGGAGTCCCTCTTCAATTAACCTTCCATGCCTTGCATATTGTAGCACCGGCAAGACCATGAGGCCACAAGCAATTCAGGCATAATTATACACACTGGCCAGGAGGTATATGAAACAATAGCCAGAAACTCAGTGAGGGTCCAATGACCTTTCCTACAACACCCTTCTATGAGCCTTCCCTAGAGGAGCTGACTCTCCATTCTGTCTTCTGTGGCCCATGGTGCTACCATGGTGAACCATGTAGAACTGAAACCTTCTTAGAGATACACTATCCCACTCCCCCAGCACCTGAACTGACACAACCCTTCCTCCCCTCGGGAATTGAGAGATCCCACTAAGCTTTGCAGCTTCAGTTTCGGGGGCAGGGTAGACATGATGATGCTTCATTCACAAGGAATCAGAACTTTGAGCTGCACACTCCCCTAGACAGTACAGCCATAGTGCCCCACCTATCTGGGACTGGAAAGGCTCTGCAGTCTAAGTTGCTGCCTCTCTAAGGAGTGGATTGATCATTTGTTGTACAGCAGCATCCTCTGAACACAGCACCATCTTCTTTACCAGAGCAGTTCTAGGTACTGAAGACCCTCAGTATCAGGCTTGCTCGCTCTAGCTCTAGGGATGGCTCAGCAGGGAGTGGGTTCAGAACCTGAGGACCACTGATCTTCTAATTAGAAACCCCTGCGGTGACACTTGTTCAAAGATTAAACATTTTTGACTCCTTGGCCACATGGACAGAAAATACTATACAAATTAAATATATGCTGATAATAAATCATAAAGAAGCTTATTTTAAAGCAATTCTTTGTTCCATCTGTAATTTTCCCACTCATTACAGATGAAAGTCAAACTGCACACTAATGAAAAGTATGTTCTTATTAATATTTACATACAGAATTAAACTTTGGTTGAGTATTTGACCCCACAGGATGTATGTGAACATCTTCAGTGTATTTGAGAGGTAGTTGGTATCTTGTTTTTATTATTGTCTGTGCTGAGTACACTGTTTGCCACAAGTACCTAGTATGAATTGCAGAAGCATATTTGAGGCTATTTCAGAAATTGCTGGTAATTCTGTCCTCGTACCAAGTCAAAATTCATTTAGAAATGAAACTCAAGTCAGCGACTCAAACAACAACTTTTAAAACTTAAATATTCTAATCCAGCCCACTATTATGCTAACTTGGCACTCACACAATGAGGGATGACAATAGGAAAACATTGTCTTTGTATTTGGCAGTTGGCCATTGGGTGTCTATAAGAGCAGAAATGAAAGCTCACAGTGAAAAGGCCGAACTTTAGAACGTCTGGAGCCTGAGCTGAGGTGCAGGCCACAGGGTGTGTGGGTGTGCTCACCGCACAGCTTTACATGCTGTGAAGGCTGCCGTGACACCTGTGATCCAACTGGGTGAATGCTGCCAGGAACATCTCTAATTCATTATGCATTTGATACTGACTTAGTTTTCAGTCACCATGGGGGGGCGGGGTGGTGGTCAGAAACCAGTTGTTGTCACCACAGTTTCCATGGCCCCATTTAGTTACAATGACTTCATTTAGAGTCTTGACCTACAATTTAAGAAGGCGGGCTCTTCTTTATCTCTTCCTTGGACAGAGATGTGCTTTTCCTGGTTTCCAATGTGTTTGACTGGGGGATGCCACACTGGGGGGCAGACATTTCCCTCTGCTGGCTATGCAGCAGTCCAGGGGTTCTTGGACTCTCCAGTATTTCTGCTGTTACTGTTTTCTGGTGCTCTCCTACCATTACTGTGTCAGTGTTAGCTCGTTTATTTCTTGTTTGGGGATTTAATGGTAGGGAAAAGCACTGGAAGTAGTCAACAGTCTTGCTAAACTCTTAACTTGCAGACATTATGGTGGTCTGATTTCTAAAAATTTGTAGACAGTTTAAACATAACTCTGGGCTCATTTATCTAGATATGGGCCTAAGATGTGTGTTCTGAGCCCCTTGACTGAGGCCCAGGAGCCCCAGTTAGGATTCTGGGGATACATCTGCAGTGCTTCATTTTTCTGGGATGTGCTGAGAGACAGCAGTTGAGAAACCTGGGACTTGAGAAAGTCAGTAACCACTCTGAGAATAGCTCACAATTTAACTCTCTATAGATTTCTCAGCTCCTTTGCCCTTCTCCACGACTGTCTGTCACAATCACAATACACAATGTGCGCATACAAGCACACATACATATATATACACGAATACACAGACCCCACACAGATACACACACACACACACACACACACACACACACACACACACGGATACACAGATACACACACACAGCCACACACATATAGATAGATACACAGGCACACACAAAGACACATATAGATACACAAATATACACACAGACACACATACTGCACACACACACAAACAGACACATACACAGATAGACACAACACACATAAACAGATACAGACACACACATCCACACAGAGACACACAGACACACACATTGTACACATAATACACACACATAGACACACATAGATACACAGATACACACACACATACACATGGACAAACATACACACATATGGACACACACAGACACATAGTCTTTTTCTGGGGTACCAGAGAATGCTATATCAGAAGCAGGAGTCTGATTCCTGGCTCAGCTATTTTCTGGGTCACCTCCTTCCTGCTCCTCTGGTGCCCCATTTTCTCAGGTGCCTTGTTAGTCCCCTATTCCTTGCCTTCTTCATTCCTTTTTTTCCCTGAGAGGTGAAAACATCCCAGAAAATTTGCGTGTTTGGCTGTAGTCAGAGGTTTTGGACAGGCTTTAGTGACTGGGTTGGAATCATTTTTTTCCCTCTCACTAATTCATAGACAGGGCCTGGCAGTGGGGGTGGGGTGGATTTTCATCAGTGCCCCCAAGAGGGGGTGAATCAATAGGACTGTCGCTGTTTCCATCTGTCAGGATGACATGCCAACTGGCTAATGCTGAATTATTGATAGTCCTTCCCGAAGTGAGTTAACCAAACAATCCAAAATCAGTGAAAAGGGGGTGGTCAGTCGCAAATGAGGTTAAATCCATTTTGTCCCAGGAACAGGAGGATGATGGCTGCCTCCAAGGCAAATCTGCTTGATTTATGTTACTGCTGAAAGGCCCGTGGTGCCACAAAGGGAAATGAAACAAGACACAACAGAACTGCAAAATTAGCCTCATAAAAGAGGCTTCAGATTGCTCTCATTGACAGGACACCTCCCCTCCGACACCCAGCAGTGGGATTCCTACAGAAATAACTAGAAAGGAAGTTCTTTCGTGGTCAAAAGGAGCACCAGGATTTCCTTGTGTGATTAGGATATCTTCCATGACTTTGACCTTCACTTTTGAAGGTTATGGCTGGGAACAGAATACTCAGTAGCAAAATTCTCACTCTAGACCTCCTGTTGGGTGTTGGGATTGGAGTAAAGTTAATGAATCTGAGATATGACAAGCCACTGATTTTACTGAACGGTTTCTTGGGAGATCACAGGCTTACTTCTCATAAGGTCTATCTATTGGGAGAGCGTATTATTGTTATTCACCTGATAAACAGCTGCTTTAATTTAAAATAGAGGTACCAAGAGGGACTTGTCCTGAAATCACGGGTGCTCCAGGCTGCCAGGGGCAGTAATTACATGGAAAAAGCTGCCCTAAGTTGGATGAGCCTTTTATTCAAGTGCCTGTTAAGATTTGTGCAAAGAGCAGAGCGGGTAAAGGCCTGAGTTCCACAAATTTTAAGCATTCCACAGCATCCCACCTATCTGGCTTTTTTTTCTGCCATCTTTCCCCCAGCCCAGTGAAGTGTTACAAACGTGGATCTGCAGCACCATCTAGTGGACAGGAGGAGGGGGCAGTGCAGAGAGGATAGGCTCTAACATTTGAAAACCAAAGATTGGGGCATGGCTCAACCCTCTTGTTCGCTGGGGATTACCCTGGACTCATTTTGGACGTACAGGAACTGCTGCTGTGGTGTGGCCGGGGCATCCATTCCTGGAGCAGGCAGAGATGAGAGGCTAACGCCACAGGAGCAAGCATCGATCAGTGCATTTCGATCACTGGGGAAATCAGTTATTAATCAACAAAGAGCTATTGATTTCCCAGTGCCATCTCAGCCAGAAGACGGTGTGTCCACCATTACTATTAACGATCAGAGTGCTGGGAAGGTAACCACTGGTGACTATGTCCCTGACTTCAGCAAGCAGATTATTAAAAGATGAGAGTCCCTGAGCTCTCAGAGGGTTGGCTGGACAAGACTAAGAAATTTTAAACAAAGCGTGAAACTCATTTGCATTCTGTAGTTCAAAATGAGGGGAGCCATTAATTCTCCTTTCATAAGACCCATTTGAAAGCTGCGAACTTACATACCGCGAGAGTTCTTTTGTTTAACTAAAAATGTAGTTATTGAAGCCAAGAAGGAAATCAATAATAGACAGATGTTTAGCAAGTGATTGCTAGAGCCAGACACTCCTCAAGGGGAATAGACATTCAGCTGCTGTCCTTTGGTTTGTAGGAGATACTTGGTGACATATGGTGTTGACACCAGATACTGCCAAAACCTGGAACCAAAATTTCTCTAATTTTATGTAAATACATGTTAAAGTTACATTAAAATACCAGTAAGGCCTGAGGAATGTTCCTGAAGAGAGCCACAATACCCAAACTTACTTAGTGTAGCTGTTGGCTTTCTTGATCCAGTTTATATTAGTAGGATTATTTTTACTGATGTCATTAATTATGTGGGTGTTCAGTGTGATTTTCCTATGAAAATCATCCTTTAACCCAGAAGTTTTAGATTAACATCTATGCAGTCCTTTAGGACTTGAACCAAGGCCAGGTACCTAAAAGCCTTACTCCACGGGGATCTGGTCAAGGGCAGAATTGATGTTAGATGATGTCTGCCTTGTTTTCATAGTCAATTTGTACAAGAGCAGCTAGTCGACTCATCGACTATGGGAAAAGGTTGACATCTTTTTGGAACCTGGTGAACTGGAGGAAGAAGAAAAACAATAGCCCTGCCCCTATAGGGACTTGAACCTAGGGTCTTCCCATATCTACACTTCTCAGGTGCTTTATCATCAAGGTACATACCTGACCCTAATTTAGTTTACCTAGTGTACAGGTAAGCCTAGAAAAACAAACAAACAAACAAACAAACAAACAAACAAACAAACAGTAAGCACCAACAACTGAGCGTAGTCTTTAAAAGTTTTTATTATCTATGGAAATCAGTCTGGTGATATCTTAGGAAACTTGAAATAGCTCTACCTCAAGACCCAGCCATACCACTTCTGGGTATACATACAAATGATTCCTCACCAAACCACAAGGACATTTCCTCATCTATGTTCATAGCAGCCTTATTTGTAATAGCTAGAAACTGGAAACAACCCAGATGTCCCTCAACTGAGGAATGGCTAAAACAAAACAAAACAAAACAAAACAAAAAAACCCAAACCAAAACAAAAAAACTGTGGTACATCTACACAATGCAAAACTACTCAGCCATCAGAAACAACAAAATCTTGCAATTTGCAGCCAAATGGATGTAACTAGAGAAGCTCATCCTGAGTGAGCTAACCCAGACTCAGAAGGATGCACATGGCATCTATTCACTTATAATCGGATTTTAACCATATAGTACAGGATAACTATACTACAATCAATGCAAAAAAGAACAGGAACATAGACTTTGTTCCTATTAATTATTAATATTAATGAGACACTTTGATCTAGTGGTACTGCCTTGTAGGCCCCCAGTGTATGAGGAAACTCTTAGCCCTCATATGACTGCTGAACTGGGGCAGGGGACTGATATGTAGGGACACTCCACTTGGGAGGAGTAGGATGGAAGGGATGGGGGTAGAGGGTGGGGGGTGGGGCTGGGAGGGGTGGAAAGAGGGCACTGTGATGGAGATGTAACTTGAAGTAATATTTTAAAAAAGTTTTTATTGTAAAGTGTTCTGACCTCTGTGAGTATTTCAAATGAAACACGCATGTCTGAGGATTCAGTGCTAACATCCACATATGAGGAATGTCCAGGCTAGTTTTATGTCATCTTGACACAATCTAGAAGAATCTGAGAGGAAGGAACCTCAACTGAGAATGTGCTTCTATAAGATGGGGCTGTAGGGCATTTTCTTGGTGACTGACTTGGATGATGCCATCCCTGGGCTGGTGGTCCTGGGTTCTATAAGAAAGCTGGCTGAGCAAGCCACGGGGAGCAAATCAGTAAGCAGCACTCCTCCGTGGTCCATATCAACTCCTCCCTCCAGGTTCTTGCCTGGTTTGAGTTCCTGCCTTGGCTTCCCTCAATAATCTGTGATTCTGTAAATCAAATAGAATCTTTCCTCCACAAAAATGCTTTGTGATCATGGTGTTTCATCACAGCAATGGTAACCCTAGCTAGTTAGCTTACTCAGAGTGAATGTGTCCAGCTCTATCCAATTACCTATGGACAAATGAATGAATACATAAATTTGTTTTTTTTTTCTTAACAGACAAATACAATTCCATTGTGAATACATGTCACGTTTTCATTATCTATTAGACAGTTGGTGGACACCTACTTAGGCCATTCCCATTTCCTGGCTCTTGTGAATAAAGCAGCAATGAAAATGAATGAGCAATGAAAATGGGTCTATAATATGATATAGTGTTCTTAAGGTATATGCCACAGAGTGATATAGCCAAATTATAAGGGAGATCTCTTTCTAGCTTTCTGAGGGATCTCCACCCTGATTCCCAGAGTGGCTGTACCCATTTGCACTCCCATCAGTAGTGATTTTGTTTCTCTTTCCTGAGATCCATGTCAGCATTTGTCACTTGTTTTTCTCCAGATTTATTGATTATAATTGTAAAATTCATATATATATATTTATGACACATGATGTGATTTTTCTGATACCCGTATATCATAACATGGTCATAATCAAGAAAATTAATATAACCATCAGCTCATGTGCTCATAATTTCTTTTGGTAAAAACATTTAAGATCTACTTTCTTAGCAAGTTTCAAGTACACAGAACACAATTTTATTATTTAAACACAAAACATTTATTTTTGATTAATCACAGTCACCATGCTGTACAATGTATATCTAGAACTTACCCTGACTGACATCTCTCCATCACCTCAATTTTTGTTTATTATTCCATTTGGAGACATGGTTGGTAGAGTGTTTTCATGTTTCAGACACTGGAGAACCTAAGATGAATGTGGCAATTTCCCCATGTGTTAGGCTTGTCTCTTCAAGGAGGTAGAATTGGTCCAGATAATCACAGCACATCGTGATGGGATGTGGCTCACCATCAGCCTTTCGCAGTTCTTAAACTTGAACATTGAGATATTTGGTCTTACTTGTCAACTTGACCAAGACTGGGTCGAAAGGCATCAGGTGAAAAGATTTGTATTCCTGAGAGATGTCATCTGGCCTCAATGATGGAGCATCTTCCATCTGGCTGCCCGAATGAAAAGGAAGTTCAAAGGAAAGGCAGGACTTGCAAGCTTTTCTTGCCCCTGAGTGTGTACCTGTTGCTGTCGCTGTTGCAATCCTCCACTGACATCATAATCCAGCTTCTGCCTCTCACTATGCTCAAACACCATGTACTTCTATGGAACTTCAAGGCTTGTGGTACTGGATTAGGAGTGTTGAGCTTCTTGGGTTGGGTAGTTAGTGGGGTCTTTGTCTCTCCAGCTCTAGGGGATCTGATATGCTCTTTTGGGGTCTGGGGGGCACTTGCACATATGTGGCATAAATACACACATGAATAAAAATAAAAATAAATCTGACAGCGGCACAAGAAAGCATATTTAGGGGTTGGAGAGCTATTCAGGGACACTAGAAGGCTTGAGGAGGACAGAGGGAGGAGCCCCAAACTTCAGGCTTTGTGTGGGAAATTAAGTAAGTGTCAGGTTATCACAAATGTTTCCCGGGAAAGGAATATGATTGGATCTGTTTCTGTAACAAGAAGTTGTCTATCATTTGAAGAGGCAGGACAAACAACTAGAAGGTGCTTCCATGGTCCAGGTGACAGATACTAAGGACCTCTAGTAAGGCCAGGGAAATGGGGATGGGAAGCCACCTGCAAATGGAAAAGAGATTTAAGAGGCAGACACATTGTAATTAGCGACAGATGTAAATCGTAGAAGGTGAAGAAAGGGGGAGACCTGAGGATGTAGTCTGTGATTCAGTGCTGGGGTCCCTGTGTAGGAAGTCTAAGCTAACAGACCATGCCAGGTGGCTTTTGAAGGAAAATGGCTAACTCAGTTTTGGCAAGATTGGATGTCAAGGGTTGTTGTTTTAAAGAAAAAAGAAAATGAATGGGAACAGGTTGTTAGTACCTGTGTCAAACAGAATGGGACTAATGCATCAGTAATGAAATTGATTCTATATTTGTCCTCCAAATGTTAAGCAAAGGCATTTTGCTTAAAGGCAAACAAAGATAGACTTACATACTTTTCCTCATTATTTCAATATAGGCAATTGAGGTCACAGTTCTGGCAATCAAGGATACTTAAAAGTTATTCAAGCCACTGTGCAAATATAGACTACTTCTAATGTGGTTGCAATATGTTGGTAGATGAAACACAAATACTTGAGGTGATAATAAGATTATCTTTAATAATTAAGAATTATCAACTAATATTCAATTATTTAATATTTAATTAACGATTGATTATTTATTTATAATTAACTTTAGATACACATCAATTGAGTGATTGGGATGAGTGGAAATACTCAGAGAGAGCCCCCCAATCTTTGCTTTTTCTGTTCTAGTTTCATTTCTGCTATCATGACAAAATTCCCTATTAGAAAATAGCACAGGGGGTGAAAGATTTGTTTTAGCTCACGATTTGAGGTTACGGTGCTCTATTGTAGGGAAATCAGAGCAGCAGGAACTTGGGACCAGGTATACCAATTCCATCCTTTAAGAGCAGCTTGAAATGAGTGATGCACACTCTCTATGAGTGATGCACACTCTCTATGAGTG
>CAJQZJ010032473.1:14164928-14207073 GCA_907164525.1 Lophiomys imhausi
ATGAGTGATGCACACTCTCTATGAGTGATGCACACTCTCTATGAGTGATGCACACTCTATGAGTGATGCACACTCTCTATGAGTGATGCACACTCCTCTCTAGCTTCCTTGACTGTGCTCAGCTTGGTCTTTCAATTGTTACACAGTTCAGAACACCTTAGGAATGGTGCTGCCCACTCTTCCCCTGGGTCTTCCTGAATATTCTAAAGCAACCAAGACAATCTCCCAGCGACATGCCCACAGGCTAACTTTATCTGGATGATTAATTTTTTAAAGTTTATTTTTAGAATTTCATAATTAGTGCTGTATTTACATCATTTCCACCTCTCTCTCTTCCCTCTCCAACTCCTTTCATGTCCCCTGACTCCCTCTAAAATTCATGACTTCTTCTTTAACTGTATTATTTTACATATATACATGTGTATAAATATATTCAACCTTAGTTATATTTAGTGCTGCTTATATGTGTACATGTTTATTGCTGACCACTTGGGATTGGATAACCTAATCCCCTGTTGGGGAGCTCATGCTTGGAGAAGACTAATTCTTTTTTTTTTTTTTGCTGGCAAATGAGGGAGGCAGTGCCCTTTATTAAATGCAAATTTCTCATGCATTTCTGACTCAACCAAGGAGGTGAGGTACACATCTTTAGTTTTCCATAGCAGACTAATAGGATACAGGATTTTTTTTAAATACTTTATTTTTTTTCTTCAAGTTACATCTCAGTCACAAACCCCTCCCTATTCCCCCTTCCAATCCCACCCTTCCACCCTCTTCCCCCCAGAAGTTTCCCCTTTCAGTCCAACAGATGGTTCCTTCTCTTATAACAGTAAGTATTATACAAAACAACAGATATAAATATGCCGTATTGTTTAGGATACAGGATTTAAGCATCTTTTACATCTTTCTTTCCCGAATTGATCCTATTTTCCCCTGGCATCTTTCACATTTCTAAGACAAATTCACTGGTAGTGCTATTTGATCTTCCTCTAGGTCTCAAAGCTGACAATGTTGCCCATTTGCTTTTCACAAGAGCCAAATTCTTATTCTAAAAAAATGCAATAAGTAGCAACAATTGTGTGACCACTGTAGTTAATGAACCTAGACTCTGAAGCTAAATAAACCTTTTAAAGAGAAACACCTGAAACGGTACAGAAAGGAAAAAGGAAAGAAAGTCTCTTCTGCTTCATGACGTGATTGTTATCTTTAAACATGGTGTGAAGAACCAGCCAAAATTTCTATCTTTCTTTCTTTTGTTGCAATATAGGGAAACTATTATGGTTTTTGTTATTTTTTATATTATTTATTATTTTTTCCTTTATTTTTTATTTCTTCAAGTTACATCTCAATCGCAGTCCCCTCCCTATTCCCCCCTCCAGTCTCACCCTCCCACCCTCATCCCCCCATCCTCTTCCCTTTTTTTTTTCTTTTAAGTTTAAGGTATGTCTTATTTCCCCCTACAGTTTTCCCTTTCAGTCCAACAAATGGCTCTTTCTCTTATAATAATAAATACAATACAAAACAACAGAGGTAATTAGGCCACAGTTATGAGGGTTATATGGCTTAGCGTACATTCCCAATGTCCAGTCCATATGTATTTGGTACTTGAATTTAACATTCTACTATCTAACCATCTCCATGAGTTTAAAGTTCTATATCTGACTCAACATTCATACTAACTTGCAACACAATTTTAAAAGTATCTTCTTAGATCTATAACACTCTCTTGACTCCTAAACAACTCAAAATTTAATTATGAGACTCTAGCTATCTGTTCTTCAACCACCTCAGAGACCTGAGAGGGATAAATATATCTGATTGTATAGGAAGTACAGGGCCTGATTGAATTAGTCGCAAGCCTATCTCTTGGTAGGAAAAGCCCCTTGCTCCAACTGTACACAGAATGCTCTCCAAAAAGGACAAAACCTGGAAGCAGGTAAGTCGACAGCCTAGCTCTGCCAAGAAAGGGTAGGTAAGTCCTTCATAACCCGTGCTCTACAATCAATGTCTGTCAGAGAAACGGGGCCAAACGACTGAAGATCGATGCGGTAATATATGGAGAGAAAATGGGAACTGTCCAGGCAGCCACTGGTATGTCATTTCTTAGTTTGGGAAGCTGGAGAAGACTAATTCTTCCTCTTAGCAGACATTAATTGCAGGTGGCATTTCCCCCATTCACACTGGCCTGCCACCCAGTGTTGTCATCACACAGATCTTACTTAGGTAATTCTATTGTTGAGAGTTCAGGGGGCAGCTTCCCTTTCACAGGTAGAAGTCACATCTCACAGTAGACATCCTGTCATCTGGCTCTTACCATCTTACCACCTCTTCTGTGATGCTCCCTGAGACCTGGAGCACCTTTTCATTGACATTCTCTTCCCCAGTGATTCTAGGTTGTGTCAAGTTGATAGTGAAAGCTAATCATCACGCCTTTATCAGGTACTTCCTTCCTCTTATGCTTCCTCATCCCCCACAGTTGCGTAGAAAATATCATTTTGACACAGATGAAATGTGAGTAGTCCCAGAAATTCTCACCAATGGGGTCAGATGTCAGAAAGTGAAAGCAGGTGTTGCACTCACTGAGAGATCTTAAACCCTGAAGAATTTCATTCCCAGGCATTCTGGAGATTCTGTGTGTCTTTGTATTTAATTAATTAACTAGTTAATTAAGAGGAAAAGTTTCACTAGGTAGCCCAGGCTGACCTTGAATTCATAGCAATTCTGCATCATCTCCACCCTTCCCTAACCCCATTGCTGGGAATATAGACATGAGACAGCATGCTCAGGTGGAAATGTATGTATTTAAAAAATATATTCTAAAAGCATAAGTTGACATAAAACTAAAATAAACTGTTTGACAGTTTCATGCATTTATACAATGAGTTTTATTCATTTCATTTCCCACTTTCTCTTCTCATCTTCCCCCTCCCTCTCCTACTCATGTTTATCTTCTCAACAGGTTCCTTTCCTTCTTTCATGTCTCCTTTTTGTGTGTGGCTCTCATAGGGTCTCTATTGCTGTGATGAAACACCATGGCCAAAACAAGTTGGGTAGGAAGGAGGGTTTATTTGATTTACATGTCACGGTCCATTGAAGGAAGCCAATGCAGGAGCTCAAACAGGAGCTAAGAAACATGGAGTCCTGCCAACTAGTTTTTCCTTCCTGGCTATCTCAACCAGTCTAGGGATAGCCCTACCTACAATGGACTGGACCCTTACCCATCAATAATTAAGAAAATGTCCTACAGCTAGATCTTAGGGGGGCATTTTTCTCAACTGAGGGTCTTTCCTTTCGGAAGACTCTAGCTTGCATCAAATTGACAGAAAACTAGCCAGCACAGTGGCCCACTGGGTTTAATTAGAGTTTCTTGCCTGAGCATGGGAGAGAGGTTATTTAGTAGAACACAGGCAATTTGTTAATGGCTACAGTACAGAAAAAAATGACTCCTCCACCAACAGTTGTTAATTGTCACTAGTCCCTCCGGGGTTGGGGGTGGGTAGGGCTTCTTGGATCTCTCCTGCATCCATGTTGGAATGTTGAGGGGTCCAATCTTGTACAGATATTTACACATCCATTGATTTCATAGTGCAACCTAATCACTATTAGATCATATTTAGAAGATACCTTTTTTGCTATACATTTCCCCACCCTCTGGCTCTTATATCTCCCTGTCCCCTCTTCCATGATATTCACTGAGCTTTGAAGAGCTTGATATAGCTGTAATATTCAGGGGCTGATCACTCCCCCATTACTTATTCTTGGCACTTTGGCCAGACACATGTTTCTGTATTAATTGCCACCCACTGAAGCAATAAGCTTCTCTAATGAAGGCTGGGTACAGCACTAATAAATGGGTATAAACATGAGTATTTAGAAGGCAGTTTGACAACATGGTCATTTTGCAAAAAAGTAGTACATTTTCCACTAGGGACTCTTGACTAGATTTATAGAACCAGGCATGGATTTTTTTCCCCTATGCAGTACACCTCAAATCAGAAAGTAGTTGTTTACTACTATAACATTATGCCATTATTGCACCAATGGATACTTCTTGCCTGTGGGGTCATTATTGTAGTTCACAGTTCTGCAATACTGTTCATAACCTCTCTCCCCCAGCAATGTGCATAGCATCTTCTGGCACTGCGAAGGCTAGTCTGTATGGAGTAATCATCAAGGGCCCCACAATCCTGCTTTACCTATGAAATTACATTTCCAGTAAGCCCTTAAGTGATACCAAGTGGTTCTGCTCTGTGCCACATTGAATTGCAAGATGCTAAGGCATCTTTCCATCACAGGGGTGAAACAATTAGCTTTGAAGCTAGACAGAGAATATTGCTTTTGTCAGTTGTTTGAAAGTTGACTGGTCTTGTCTTACTTACGGATTTTAATGTCCACCACTTGGACAGCTGGATTACTTTCCTAATTGCTTTAAGTTTTGATTAATTTACTTCTATGATAATACTGTGCTTATGAGGCCAATGGTGCCACTGTGTTTTCTGGCATCCTGGTTCTAGAGGACAGATTTTGTGGACAGAGGTGACTTCAGGGACTATTTGGGTCTTAAGGTTAAGCAGTTTGATTAAAATTATGATTGCAAACATTTCCCAGCTCTGACTCAAGCAGATCTCTGTGTTTGAGTCTCAACTTTGATAATCACTAAGTGTATAGCCTGGGGCTGCTCACAGTTCTTGGACATGTATCCATTAAATTGCTTAATCTTCAGAGCTGCATGTTGGTGTCAATATTATCCCTAACTAAATGCCCAGTTTCAATTTCTTTTACCTGGAAATACTGTTAAGGATATGAGGAGTACATGAGCTAATGTGTGAAAAGCTTGTAAGAAAAGCTTTTGAGATAAAACAACAATAGCAACAACGTTTTAGGGGTTAGAGAGATAGCTCAGAGGCTAAGACCACTTGTTGCTCTTCTAAAGAACCCCAGAGTACCCATGTCAGGTAACTCCAATACCAGGGAATCTCATATCCCTTTCTGTCCTCCAAAGACACCACACATGCACACAGTGCACAGACAGACAGACATACAAGCAAGCACCCATACACAAATAAAATATAATAAGACACTTTAAAACTAAAAATCCCATTAGATTTCTGTTTATAAATCTAGTACATTTTAGTGGTCATTTATAAAGTAACATTTACAATCTAAATAACCCTGGCTTTAAAACACACTTACAAATCCAGTGTTCAATATTTCTCTTAAGGAATTCATTTTTTCTAAAAAAAAAAAAAAAAACCACAAATACAAAGCCAAAACAAACAAACAAGAAACCCCAAGCAACAGAAACTACCTAAACAATTCTCATAATCCAAAACAATCATTCAATAAATACAGAGACCTTGGGATGTTGGCATAGTGATAGGAGTAGTAGGTACAACTCATTCTGGCATAGAGAAAGGCATAGAGGATCTATGGAGAATATACACATGGTGAAAGGGGCGAGGTGGGTAGGGCAGGGATGTAGCTCTGTATGGAGTACTTGACTAGTGCGTGACTAGCCTGTACTCCATCTTAGGCACTGAAGAACAAAGATAAAAATCCCATTAGGGGCTGATTGGTCTGCCTATCATCATGTCTGACAAAATCCTTCTCTAAGCTGGATGGGTCACTTCTGCAGTCAGCATCACTTGGTTCAAAACTGCTTTAAATGTTAAGCATTTGAAGTTGTCCACAGGATAACATCTTGGCTACTCTATTTTTCTCATTAATATTATAAACAATTAAACTACAGAAATTTGCCACTTATTCCATAAACCTAGCTTAAGATATTGATACTATAGGTTTAATTTGTAGCTGCTTCATGATGGTTTGCAACCACCTCTAATTCCAGTTCAGGGGATCTGACACTCTCTTTGGAATGCTGCATCCAATAGGCATGTATGTTCAGGCAAACATTCATACTCATAAAAATAAAAATAAATACATTAAAGAATAGAAGTAGATCCTTCTTTCCTTTCTGATGAGTGTTGCCTGCTTGCTGGAGAAATGGGCAAGTTCACAAAACCCAGGAAAGTGGTGCTGGTCCTGGCTGGACGTTACTCCCGACACAAAGCTGTCATTGTGAAGAACATTGACGATAGCACCTCAGACCACCTTTATAACCATCCCTGGAAATTTACAGCTGCCATGGGAAAGAAGAAAATCACCCAGAGATCAAAGATCAAGTACTTTGTGAAAGCTTATGACTAAGATCACTTCATGCCCACAGGTACTCTGTGGATATATCCCCTTGGACAAAACTGTTGTCAATAAGGATATCTTTAGAGACCCAGCTATGAAAACCAAGGCCAGGGAGAGGCCAAGATCAAGTCTGAGGAATGATGCAAGTCAGGGAAGAACAAGTGGTTTTTCCAGAAGCTTCGCTATTAGGTATATTTTTTGTTTCTATCACTAAAAGTAAAAAGAAATAGTAATAAATAAAAAAAGAAAGAAAAAGAGAAGAAAGAAATATATTTGTGGCTGGAGAGATGCTCAGCAGTTAAGAGCACTGGCTGTTCTTGAAGAGGACCTGGGCTCAGGTCTCAGTTCAGAAATGACTATTAACAACCACCTGTAAATCCAATTCCAGAAGCTCCAACCCCCTCCTCTGGTCTCCATAGGCATTTCAGGCACATGGTTCACAAACACACATGTAGGCAAAGAATACAAAGAATACATACACATAAAGTAAAAACAAATACAATCTCAAAAAGACATAAATGTATTTTACTAAACAACTTAGTATTTGTTAAAAATCCACCGACCGTATGATCTTGAGTCTATATCTGAATGTTCTATTCCATATTTTTTTTTTGGTAGCCTGTTCGTCCATATTTAGACAAATACCATGGTGTGTGATTACTGTGGCTTTCAACTAAATTTACAGCTTAATAAATGTTCTTCAGTCTTGTTTCTGTTTCCAGGATTGTTTTGCTAGCCTATGCTGCTAAAGCCCTCTAGATATAAACTTTTGCTTGTGGAAGGGGTTTAAATTTTAAACTCAGTTTGTTTAACAGATATGATGAGATTCATGTTTTATTATTTAATTTCATTTTTAGGGCTTTAAAAATTGTTTATTGAAAAAGTTTTTTCATGCAATATTTTGTTCGTGTTTTTCTGCTGCTTTATTTCCTCCTAGATTCTCCCCACCTCTTGAGTATGTGTAGCTCAGGCTGGCCGTGAACTTTTGGTAATCTTCAATCCTGAGTACTGGAATTAGAAGCATGTACTATCACACCTGTCTTTCACATTTTAAAAGTAAACTTTTCTCTAATTTTGGTAATTTGACTCCTAGTTTATTGATATATTTATTGAAGCCCCTAAATCTTTTTTAGCAATGCATTGCTTCAGCAAATAGTCCTTGGCTGTCATTTTGGGTACTAGTAATTTGTATTTTGTTTATCGATTGATATTACTAGGTATTTATACATTTTGTTAATATAAAAGAAATGATATTTTCTACACTAATTTAATTTTTTTTCAGTGTTGTTTATATATTGACAACTGCTTTCTATTTATCTACTTCTTTCTGTTCATCTTGTGTTTAATGTATTTTCCTTCTTCTAAGTTTTGAAGGTCAAAGTTAAGATTATTAACTTTAATGGAGCATTTCATGTTTTGAATATAAACAAGTAAACTATAAATTCCTCTCTAAGTACTGCTTTAGCTGTATCCCATGAATTTTTACATATGCTGTTTCATTTTGATTCAGGCCAAAAAAAAAATCTTTCCAAATTTATCTTCTTATTTCTCATATTGATGGGTTATTTTCTAATTAATGTATTTTCTCTCCCTTTGGACTCTGAACTTTGTCCCACTAGGCAACCTTTGCAAGCCTTTCTGCTTACTTCACTTGCAGTGTTACATGCATTTTCTTAGGAACAGAAAGGCTAAGTTGATGGTTTGAGAATAATTATTGAGATGATTATTCAGTTGTGATGAGGTACTATAGATAGAGAAATTGCTCTGTATTCAAAAACACGATTTATTTTATTGCTCTGTAGTACAGCTTGAAATCAGGGATGGTGATACCTCCAGATTTTTTTTTTTATTGTACAGGATTGATTTAACTATTCTGGGTTTTTGTTATTCCACATGAAGTTGAGAATTGCTTTTTCCAGGTCTACAGAGAATTGTGGTGGTATTTTTGATAGGAATTGCATTGAATCTGTATATTGCTTTTGGCAGGATGGCCATTTTTATTATGTTGATCCTACTTATCCATGAGCATGGGAGATCTTTCCATCTTCTGATGTCCTCTTCAATTTCTTTCTTCAAGGACTTGAAGTTCTCATCCTACAAGTCTTTCACTTGCTTGGTTAGAGTTACTCCCAGGTATTTTATATTGTTTGTGGCTATTGTGAAGGGTGTTGTTTCACTAATTTCTTTCTCTGCCCATTTATTTGTTGTATAAAGAAGGGCTTCTGATTTTATTGAATTAATTTTGTATCCAGCCACCTTGCTGAAGGTATTTATCAGCTGTAAGGGTTCTATGGTGGAATTTTTGGGGTCGCTTATGTATACTATCATATCATTTGCAAATGGAGATAATTTGACTCCTTTGTTTCCAATTTGTATCCCCTTGATCTCCTTTAGCTGTCTTATTGCTCTAGCAAGAACTTGAAGTACTATGTTGAAGACATATGGCAAAAGTATACAAACAGATCAGTGGATCAGTGGAATTGAATTGAAGACCCAGAAATGAACCCACACACTTATGGCCACCTAATTTTTGACAAAGAAGCCAAAACGGCACAACGGAAGAAGGACAGCATCTTCAACAAATGGTGCTGGTCCAACTGGATGTCCACTTGTAAAAGAATGAAATTAGACCCATACTTATCACCTTGTACAAAACTTAAGTCCAAGTGGATCAAAGATCTTAACATAAGGTCAGACACACTAAATCTATTAGAAGAGAAAGTGGGGAAAACCCTTGAACTCATTGGCACAGGTGAAAACTTCCTGAACAGAACACCAACAGCTCAGGCTCTAAGGCCAACAATAAATAAATGGGACCTCATGAAACTGAAAAGCTTCTATAAGGCAAAGCTTTTCTGTTTGTCATTCAAACAAAATAGAAGCCTACAGACTGGGAAAAAATCTTCACCAACCTCACATCTGACAGAGGGCTAATATCCAAAATTTACAAAGAACTCAAGAAATTAAATGCCAAGAAACCAAATGATCCAATCAAAAATGGGGAACAGAACTAAACAGAGAATTCACAAAGGAGGAATTCCTAATGGCTGAGAGACACTTGAAGAAATGCTCAGCATCCTTAATCATCAGAGAAATGCAACTCAAGACGACTCCGAGATTTCATCTCACACCTGTCAGAATGGCTAAGATCAAAAACTCAAATGACAGCACATGCTGGCGAGGGTGTGGAGAAAGGGGAACCCTCCTCCGTTGCTGGTGGGAGTGCAGACTTGTGCAACCACTTTGGAGGTCAGTCTGGCGATATCTTAGAAAACTTGGAATAGCTCTGCCTTAGGACCCAGCCATACCTCTTCTGGGTATACATCCAAATGATTCCTCACCAAATCACAAGGAAGTTTCCTCATCTATGTTCATAGCAGTCTTATTTGTAATAGCTAGAAACTGGAAACAACCCAGATGTCCCTCATGTGAAGAACGGATTTAAAAACTGTTGGAATACTACTCAGCTATTAGAAACAATGAAATCATGCAATTTGCAGCTGAATGGAGGGAACTAGAGAAGCTCATCCTGAGTGAGTTAACCCATACTCAGAAGGATGCACATGGCATCTATTCACTCATAATTGGAATTTAGCCATATAGGACAGGATAATTATACTACAACCAAATGCACCAAAGGGAACATGAATATAGACTTTTTTCCCTGTCAATGAGACACTTTGCCCTAGTGGCGCTGCCTTGTAGGTCCCCAGTGTATGAGGAGGCTCTTGGCCCTCATATGACTGCTGAAATGGGGTGGGGGACTGTAATGTAGGGACACTCCACTCCAGAGAAGTGGGATGGAAGGCATAGGGGGTAGAGGGTGGGAGGGCAGGACTGAGAGGGGTGGAAAGAGGACACTGTGATGGAGATGTAACCTGAAGTAATAAATAAATATTAAAAAAACATTTATTTAAACAGCTGCTTCACACTAGCCTCATGGATAGAGGTGGAAGGGCTGTTTCTGGCAACTCCAAGGTAAAATGTTACATTGAATGGTATTCTTGCAAAGGGTTCTTGTGGTTCAAATCATGGGCATGCTACCAGTCCTAGCATTATTTTCTAAAGATATGGGGACACAAATTCTAATAACTTAGGAGATTTAGACTTTAACTTTCTTCTTCCAGTGGAAAGAAATCCTGATACAACTAAGACAAATCAGAGGACCTGTGATTACTAGTCCTATAAGAAGAGTAGTGAGTACTGCCAATGGTTACTGTGCCAATGTTCTCGGGAAATAACACATATCTTGAATAAGCTTCCCAAATTGCCCATATTGTGGACCTTTTGATAAATTGAAGAGGCAGTTATCTAATGTTGAGATGCCCAGTGGGGAACATCTGAAGGGCTTGCCTGGAGGATTCTGCTTTAACATCTCTCCTGGGATTCTGGGAAAATAAAAGTAAAGGGTGACTGACAAGGGATATCTAGGGTGCCTCAAAGTGTTCTGGTCAACTGAAATAACAGCTAATAAGGATAATAACTAACAACGCCTCTTGAGAGGTTTCTCTGTATTAGGAGAATTCTGTCTTGCCTTTTGTATTTAAATCACACAAAGGCCATATGCTAAATACGTTTTAAAAAACTAAACCTCTGTGCTTTCCTCAACTCACTTAGAAGGGCACGTTTGTACTCCAAACAGCTTATCAAACATAGAGAAACTTGGCCCTCCACTGTGAGCATCTAGTGGCTTTCTGTAATAGAGCCAGCTTTATTTTGTAGGCAACTGGAAGTAGAATGCCTTTTGAAAAGCTCTCAGTGGACACATCACAATGATTGAAACACTCTCTTCCCATCATGTGCTCTCTAGAACCCCACAAAACAAATGATGCAGAGAAACCAAGACATTTTGACAAGCTTCACTTTGACAATGGGAGCCAACAGTTCTTCCTAATCCTCTCTGTTTTCCACTGAATACTAATCCCAGAATTTATCAGTTTGAATAGATTCCCTGAAGACTAACTCTTGACTTAAGCATTCACACTCAATTCTTCAGGGGAAATTTCCATAGCCTGCATTAATAATCATAAGAACCCAGAAACAGTTACTCAGAGCATGAGGAAGACTGTCCTGTTCTCTCACACATAGACAAGTTGCTAATGAAATGATAAATTAGGATCTGGAAAAAAAGTCAAAGTTTACAGCATATTCCCCTGTCTTTTAGACATGTTTTCAACCGATGACTCTAATCATGCACCCCAGAAGCATTTATTGTGATATTAAGCAGACAAGGAAAGTACTGGTGAGAAAGAACTAGCTATGCAGTTTCTCCTTTAACAGTAGACAAGATGCTGCACGGGCTTCTTCGACATGTAATATATACAGAACACAGCCTGTGCTCAGAATGGCCCTACAATAGATTTAATGCATGCTGTCATCAACATAGACTTCTTAATAGTTTAATTGCCTAATGTGCTTTTTGTAAATTAAGGTTGAATAAATGAAGTGTCAGTTGAGCAGAGATGGTAAGTATGCCCACTATGCCTTTCCATAATGTTTGCATGTAGTGTTTATGATGTGTCCTGGGCATTGAATTATAGTGGATTGGCATACATGAGGATTTCTCAAGGTAATAAAACCAGGAATGCTGTGTGTGTGTGTCTACCTTCCTACCATCTATTTTATTTATCCATCCATCGTATATATGTATGCATCATAACAACCATTCAATTACCTATCTATCTATCTGTCTGTCTGTCTGTCTGTCTGTCTATCTCTCTAGCTCTCTCTCTCTCTATCTATCATCTATCCATCTATGCATCTATCATCTATCTGTCTATCCATCCATCTATCCATCTTTAAATGTACAGAGTCATAGTAAAAAAATTGAATGAGAATGAACAATGAATTAAAGAATATCAGTAGTGACAGTCCTAAGAAGCCACACTTTCCATTTGAACCAGTGTGTGTGAGTGGTGGGGGAGGTGATGGCTGTCTAAGAGACACGAATGACCAAGCATTGCAGTCACATTCTTTCTCATTCATGCCACTTTTCTGTATTAGTCAACCACTTACAGAAACATTGTGGCATAAAGAGGGAGAAGCAGGGAAGCCTACATTTCCTTTTCCTTTCAGTCTGTCTTTACTTGTCAATAAGCTGAAGGCAAAGTATGTTGGCAAAATGAGTGCATATTAGAAAGTAAAGAAGCAGTCAATTCTGTGCAGTATTTCTACTGTTCTGATAAAATTAAAATATACATGTGTATATGAGCTTCAACATATGAACTGTATAATAGCTTGGTTCTTGTGAGGTGAATGTATTTAATACACAATATAGAGATGAGTTTTAAAATTTATGCTGATAAATTAAAAATGGATTTTTTTCTTTACTTAGACTGTTCTTCCATAGGAAATGTAAATCATGACAAGTTAAGGGGGCTGCAGAAGGACAGAGCTGGGTTCTTTATATTACCTTTCCTAATGGGACACTCCCCTGATTTTCTGAGCAAGGAGCCCTATGTATTCTTGTGCTGGGCGTCATGAATTGCACGGCACACCCAGGTTGGGTAAACCATATCTGTGCATTGAAATAGCAATGATTAAGTTATTTTCTTCATTTTCCTCTCCACCCAGCGATTCCAGGTTTTTCTGTCTGACCACACTTAGCTGTGAAGTTGTCTCTGCCTTATCCTGGAAGCAAATGAGAGCTTTCTGATGATGATGGGAGTGGTTGATGTGTGGAGCCTGACTAAATCCATCTTAAGAGAAAGATTCCATTTTGTATTAAGTTTGACTCAGAGCTGACCTCCAGTTCCAGAACAACAACAAAATGTACCCAACCTTGCATTCCAAGGGTTTTCCCTCGTCATCACCGGACAGCTCACGCTGAGAAAGCACCCAAAAAGTCTAAACAAACTTTCTGGTAGCCAAACTGACTGCAGCTGGTTAGTCAGTAACAACGAGCCAATCAGAAATGGACATGACTAGTTACCCAAATGTCATCCACTCATGATTAAAACAAAACAAAACAAAACAAAACAAAACAAAACATAAAAAAAACAAACCTGTTTCTTTGTCTGAGTCTGTATATAAACCCCATGTTTTCTGGGTTCAGGGCTCTCAACTCAAACTGCTGTGTTGGTGAGCATTGAGAGTCCAAGCTCTGAGCTTAAATTAACAACCCTCATGCATTTACATCGGAGTTGACTCCTGGGTGGTCTTTGGGGTCTCGAGAACTGGGCAGAACAGATGGTGTTGTTGGGGTCAGACCACCTGCTTTCTACTTTTCACCTCATTTGAGTAAGAGCATCCAGCCCTACTGCGCTCCTCTAGTTACAGACCTGATGTCCACAGTTACATTGGTGTGTGAGTTTTCCTACATTCCTCCTGCCTGTGTCTGACTTTGAAAAGATATATAAACTCTACTGATCCCCAGATTTTAGGTTTTTGGGTTTCCCATAAGCAATGATTGCTTACTTGTGAGAAATTACTTTTTAAAAAAGCAAGTCATATACCCACATGTACAAAACTAACAAAAGATACAAAAGTTTAGAATGAAAAGTAAAAACCTCTAGACCTTCCTTTGGCTCACTTTTACTCACCCCTGAAGGTAGTTGCATGTGCATAGTCTCCAGCAGCACTCTGAACAGAACGGCATAAACAACCTTGTGGATGGATTGGTGGCATTGAGAAATGAATTGTCAGCCCCAAACTACTTCCTCTTAATTTCCAATATTTCAGGAACTAAAGAAATACAGTACGGTTTATACCAGGATATTGGTCACTGTAGGGAGTAAATGCTGAGTGAATGTGTGCTGTTGGCAGGAGCCATATCAAGGACTGACCCATAGGAGTGGCAAAGCCTTCCCTGGGTGAGGATCAGAGGGATGGCAAAGTTTTCTTATGGACCATGTCCAGATCTTAGTAGCGTGTGAGGAAAATATTCACCACAGCAACCTCCACATCCAGTGCAGAGACTGTTTCTACTGAGGGTAGCTAACCCTGTCTCCTGTTCAGCTGTATGTAATATCCTGCCTCCTTGTTCAGCTGTATGCAATAACCTTGCTTCTCTGTATATGATAAACACGCTGAGCTTCAGGGATGCTGTGGCTTCTCTGTGTGAGAACCTAGCCCCCAATCCCAGCTTTCCTTTGTGTCCGTGTATTTATCACTTCTTCATTCCCTCAATGCCCCACTTAGGTCAGTACCTGAAGCCATGCAGGGTGAGACAGACTATGATGAGGAAGGATGGAGAGAAAAGCAGCTGAGTAAGACCAGGAATTAGTTAAGAAGGACAGAGGAGGAAAGGTAAGTAGAAGGGTGGAGAGTTGAGATACTGCTAAGGTAACCAGAGCTTAAAGATTGTGAAAGCTATCAAAAATTAGGATTATAAAGTCTATGGGGGGCTTGAGAGATGTTCAGTGTTTTTTCCCAGCTTGTTTTTGTGTGAACTTTACAAAAGCTAAAGTCAATCATGTGAAAGAAAGGAACTACAATTAAAAAATTGTCAGTGTTTGAGACACTTTTCACTGGTAGTGCTGCCTTGTAGGTCCCCAGTGTATGAGGAGGTTCTTGGCCCTCATCTGACTTCTGAACTGGGACGGGGGACTGTTATGTAGGGACACTCCACTGCAGAGGAATGGGATGGAAGGGTTAGGGGGTAGAGGGTGGGAGGGCGGGGTTGGGAAAGGGGGAAAGAGGACAATATGATGGAGATGTAACCTGAAGCAACAAATAAATAAATTTATTAAAAAAAGAAATTGTCAGTGTATGAGGAGGCTCTTGGCCCTTATATGACTGCTGAAATGGGGCGGGGGACTGTTATGTAGGGACATTCCACTCCAGAGGAGTTAGATGGAAGGGATAGGTTGTGGAAGGTGGGATGGCAGGACTGGGAGGGGCAGAAAGAGGACACTGTGATGGAGATGTAACCTGAATAAACAAATATTAAAAAAGAAAAAAGAAATTGTCTCCATAAGATTAGGCTATAGGCAGGGAAGCCTGTAGGACATTTTCTTAATTAGTGATCGATGGGTGGTGCTATCCCAGGCTAGTGGTTTCTGGATTTTTTAAGAAAGCAGGCTGAGAAAGCCAGTCAACAGCACTCCTCCATGTCCCTGCCTGGTTTGTGTTTCTGCCTTGGCTTCCCTCGTAGACTGAGATTCAGGATATGTAAGCCAAATAAACCCTTTCCCCACAAGGTGCTTTGGCTACGGTGTCTCGTCATGGCAATGGTAGTTCTAACCAAGGCAGTGGATAAAAAGTGTGTACCGCTCTTCCAGAGGACCCGAGTTTGATCCCCAGCATCTCTGTCAGGTGGCTCACAAACACCTGTAAGTCCAGTTCCCAGGGAATCTGACATCCTTTTCTGAACTAAATGAGCACTTACGTTCATGTGCACTCCCTTCGACAGATGGACACATAACTAAAAGTAATGAAAGTAAGTGGATAGGATGGGGGAGAGACAAAGGAGAGGAAGTGAGAACAGGAGGGAAAGCATACAGGTAACAGGTAGTAAAATAGTAGAGGGAGCACAATAGAGTGAGTGTTCAAACAACATTAAAAAACACCCCTAATCAAGACCTATAAAAACCTCAAACAAAACAAACAGTCATGCAGGAGTGAACATTAAAACAAAAAACCAAGTGAAATAAAGTAAAAGGAAAGATATTCTGTCATGAAGAGCCAATATCTCTCGGTTGTTAATAGCTTCAGACAATGTTCCCTGGATCCCTTAGTTGCTTGTGGATTGAATTCTGCTGGGAAGTGTATACTGTTCAAATCTGTTGAACTAGGTTGGTCAGTCTGCAGTATCTCTGTAGAGACTAAGCCTGTGTGGGTGTCCATGGGAGTCAGCCCTCGCTCAGGAGTTTTCTTGGGTACTCTGCATGGGGTATCAACTTAGGATACTTCCCACCTGGGCAGAAACTGTTTCCTGAGTGCGGTAGATTTTGGTGTCTGAGGTCCTGTGTGTGCCTATGCACCAGGTGTTTTTTGTCTTGCCAGCACTCAGGCTGCTTGTGTCTAGGATCTTAGCTTGAATGTGCTTGCCACAGTTCAGAAGAATGTATGAAATAAAACCATATATATTTAAAGGTTTTTATTATACTTATTTATTTGTGGCTAGCATCAGTGTAGAGGCCAGAAGATAATTTGCAAGAATCATTTCTCTTTTTTGACTGCATGGGTTCCCAGGGATTGAACTCGGGTGGTCAGGCTTAGAGGCTGGTTCCTTAACATGCTGAGCCATTTTGCCTGCCCCTTGCCATATTTTTTTTAAAAAGTCAATACAAGTGAAAGTACTGTTAGAAATACACTAAAAACAAGCAAGCAAGCGAGCAAACAAACAAAAGGAAAAGTATATAGGAGAAAATGAAAGCAAAAATAAATAAACTAATTAATTAAAAGATAGATTATTGGGGGTGCTCCTTCTGGGTCCTTGAAGCTTAAGGACTGCTGGTTATAGGAATGAGGGTGGTCAGCTGTTCGTGTGTATCCTTCACCTTACTTGTGGTCTATACTGCAGCTGAGTCTGTATGGGCAAGTGTTCAACGTCCACCAGGGCTATCCTCACTTTAGTAGTAGCTTCCCTTCTTTGTGTACCAGGGCCTTCTGCTGGCCAAATTTAGTACTGCAGTCTCGAGTTCTCTCACCCCACCAACATCCCTGGCGTGGCTAATGTTCTGGGTGGGAGTGTAGGAGGCAGTCACAACACCACCGAGATCTGTCTAGGCAGAGGACCTGGCACTGTATTTTTAGTTTTTAAAGAGTTTTCTTAGACTATGATATAGTTGCATAGTTTTCTCTTACTTTCCTCTAACTCCCTTCCTTGTGCCCCTTGCTCTCTTTCAAATTTATTGTCTCTTTTTCCTTAATTGTTGTTACATATATACATGTGTGTATTTCTGCATACATAAATACAACCTGCCCATTCTGTATAATGCTACGAATATGTATATGTTTTCAAGGCTGGCCATTTTTATTGGACAACCAAACAACTGTAACTTTACTAAACCAACATAATCACTAACTATAGTCTAAATATTTGTCCTTATACCCACAGATAAGTGTAATCCTCACTGCTCATCAAGAAAACGTCCCTTTGAACAGAACAGAGGCCATTACAGCAAACCGCAACCAATCAAAATGCAAAGTAATAGACCGGAGCCCCAGTGGATACATCTACAACACAATCCTTGTACCCAAGGCTCAGTGATCATTGTGGAAGGGGGAGGGAAGAAAGATTGTAGGAGAAGCAGGAACAGGAAGCTTGCTGTGAGGTTGTATCTCCTAGAAATGTGAGAAGCTACACCCATTAGGTCTTAACAACATGACTGCCTAAACAGGACCTAAACAGGGATGATACAAGTGGATGGGAAGTTCACGAGGACTCAACCCTACACAAAGAACTACAGACAACCAAGGAATACTGAGAGCTGGCATTGTGTTTTTAAGGTCGAGTATTAATTACATGACGTAGGGAAGCAGCTGTGGGTGTGACATTGACCATTCAGTGTGTTCTGCTCTGGAGCAGAGAGTGGCAGATACGCAGCTCCGTAGACGGACCTACCTGCTGACTTCAGGTTCCTGGCTGTCAAACCTAGCGTTATTCTTAATTAATGAGATTTGCTCTAAGCCTCTGATGGCAGGGATACCGGTCCTCAGGCACTACTATCTGAGCCGGGCCTCCTACTCGTTGCATGATTTTGTTTGTCAACATTCTGTCCACCTGCCCTCCATCGCTGCCTCGCAGGATGCCTCTCATCCTAGGATGATTGTGGCAGGTTAGAGTCAGGCTCCCTGACTTGTGGGTGTTCCCGATTTTAGTTCCTCGGTGCATCTCAGTCCTAAACCATAGGTTCCCTTCAGAATGGTGCTCATCCACCTCCCTCTGAGTCATAAAGAGTAACAAAACAGGATTCTTTCTCACTGAAATCCTTCTGCTAGAGGAAGAGCCATCTTCGAACCAACACCATCCAACACCAAACACAAAAATAAAAACCTGCCTTCTTGCAATTAGACATGAAGGTTATTCATCTGAGCTCATGGGAGGATAGGACTGCTAGGATAGCCTTACCAGGACCACCCTCCTTGTGTTTTAGGTGAGGGGTTTCCTCCTCCACAGCCAAACTGTATGAGCTCATCACCATCGCTGAAGCCTGGCGAAGTTCTCTTTATTGTACCACTTACCTTTTTCTCTGCAGTTTTCAGGCATCCTATTGTTACTTTTAGGAATTTCCAATGTACTTCCTCTCTTTGGAATAGAGTCCATCTTTTTCTTACTGTGCATTCCCCATTAATGGGTCTGTGGAGGCAGTTTTTTGTCTGCCATCTTATCTGGGATTGAGTTTTATTTTTTAAGGTGCAAGAAATATCGTGACCACACGCTTGTGGATTATATGTGCTGTTGGGATCCTTTCCAGCTGTGCGACTTCATCTTTAAATTGTCCTTGTGGTAATTTCCTATGGATGGTTCTTAATTTTAAAATTGTTTAATAGACTTGAACTTTATACCTTTTGTGGTTACTTATGAAATCCCATCACTGCCCAGATATAAAAGACAGATTCTTTATGTTCTAAAAGTAGAGTTTTATAGTCCTGCCTTTTGTGTTTAAGTCTTTGATGTGAATGGAGTCACATTTTCATATAGAATGGGATGGGAATTTAATTTCATGTGTACTTTATGAATGACTAACTGGCCGTTGCTTCTTTACTGTGCCGCTTATTACATGCTTTCTCCTTTCTCCACTGCTCTGTCCTTCTGTTTCTGTGGTGGGTTTAACTTCTCACACATGTCTGCCCTGGGCTCTCAGTGCTCTCTGGTGACCAGCCTGTCTGAACTTGTTCCAATTCTGGCCCATCTTAATTTTAACCTAATTAGTATTATATGGTGAATCTTCATATCTTGTAGAACCATTTCCTCCACCTGTTCTTCTTTAGTGGTTTGTTTTTCCATATAAATTTGAAGGTTTTTTTTTTTTAAGACTTAGAAAAATGTCTTTTGGGTTGTGACTGGAATTTAAGTTTTTAAATTGGTAAATATTGTCTTCCCGTGCAATCATATATTTTTCTTTATGCTCTAAAATAAAATTTCATAATTTCCTTCCTAGTGTTTTTTGCATGTTTATATTTTTATGTATGCAATTATATCTTTGTTACTAATTGAAAATGATATCATTAAAAACCATTTCTATTATGGCCTGTGAATAGAAGAGCAATCGACTTTTTAATATTGTCTTAGAGCTTTGTGTGTTATGTTGTTCTATGTTTCCTATGAAGAGAATTAAGTACTATTTAGAAGGAATGATAAATTTGTTTCTTCCTAGTCTCTCTCATAAATATTGAATAAAAATGATGATAGTGGGCATCACATCATTCTTTTCCTTTCCTTCCTTCCTTTTTCTTTTCTTTCTTTCTTTCTTTCTTTCTTTCTTTCTTTCTTTCTTTCTTTCTTTTTTTTTTGAGGCAGGTGTCTCAGGCGATCCTTAAATCCACACATGAGCTAAACATGACTTGAACTTCAGATTCCTCTGTGTCCACTGCCAGAGTTCTGGGATTACAGGTGTACATCATGCGCAGTTTATGTAGTGCATACTACATTAGTTAGCTCTCTACCAGCTAAGCTACAACCTCTTGTTCTCTATATTAAAGAGAATTATTTCAATATTCCTGGATAATGTTTCCTTTTACATAATGTATGAATAAATATGTTGTTTAGCACTGTCACTATGACTGAATGTGGGAAATAAAACCACTTTAAAAGGAGGTGAGCTTCATCTTAGCTCATGCTTTAGAAAGGTTCCTGGTCAGTTGTTTAAATCACTTTGGACCGGTGGTGAGGCAGAGAACATGGTGGCAGGGCATGTGCTACAGGGGACACTGGTCACCTCATGGCTGCTGGAAGCAAAGGAGACAGAGTGGGGCTGGGATACCCATTCCACCTTAATTTTATTAAAGATTTATTTTATTTTTATTCATCTATGTGTGTGTGTGCCCATGTGTGTACTCCATATGTGTGCAGGTGTTAACAGAGGCTAGAAGGAGGCATCAGATCCCCTGGAGCTAGAGTTACAGGGGCTTGAGGGTCACTGGGTGCTGGGAACTGAACTCACGTTCTCTGACAGAGCAGACAGTGCTCAGAGAAGGCCGTGCTATGGAATCCCCCTGTCCCCTTCTGTGCCGTTTTTTTTTAATAATTTATTTTTTATTTCTTCAAGTTACATCTCAATCACAATCCCCTCCCTACTCCTCCCTCCAGTCCCACCCTTCCACCCTCTTCCCCCTCAACCCCCCCATCCTCTTCCCTTCTTTCTTTTTTTTTAGTTTAAGGTATTTCTCCCCCCCCAACAGCTCTCCCTTTCAGTCCAAAAAATGGTTCTTTTTCTTATAACTATAAATACAATACAAAACAACAGAAATAAATAGGCCACAATTATAAGAGTTATATGGCTTAGCATACATTCCCAATGTCCAGTCCATATGTATTTGGCACCTGACTTTAACATTCTACTATCTAACCATCTCCATGAGTTTAAAGTTCTATATCTAACTCAGCTTTCATACTAACTTGCCTCACAATTTCAAAAATATCTTCTTAGATCCAGAACACCCCCTTGATTCCTAAACAACTCAAAATTTAACTATGAGACTCTAGCTATCTATTCTTCAACCACCTCAGAGACTTGAGAGGGATAAATATATCTGATTATATAGGAAGTGCAGGGCCTGCAGCTTCCAAAACTAAGAAATGACATACCAGTGGCTGCCTGGACAGTTCCCATTTTCTCTCCATACATTACAGCATCAATCTTCAGCCATTTGGCTTCTGTGCCGTTTAAAGGCACGCGCTCGGAGATCTAATTTCCTTCTGCTGGGCCCCATCTGCTAAAGCTTCTATTTCTCCCCCTAGCAACACAGGCTGAGGATATGGCTTTGGCATGTTGTTTTCTATTCTTCTGTTGGAAAAGATCTTTGTTTTAATGTTCAATATCTTCGTCATCTCCATTCTTTCTGTCTTGCATCTCCCACCATTTTTGACCTTTAATTATGTTTACCATCATGTATATTATAATTATCCTTACTAATTTAATATGCAGTTTTCCTCCCGATCCATCAAAGACTAAGTGTTCACTGTACTATAATTATAATCTCTCTTATCATTTGTTGTTCCTTTCCTCCTTTACTTTATTCATTACATCCTGAAAACAGTTTATATTTCAGCATTTGAAGTGTGCTCCTTATGGTCTCTGCTTTGTTTTAGGTTTCCTCTGAGAAATAAGCTTAGCTCTTTATGCCAGCCTGTCCTTTGGAGCCTGGCCCTCAGTTTTAATGAGCTGAAGTAGGTCTTGTAGTAGTTTCTCCACTTGAACAATAATTTGAGGGATATGAGCTCTTGGACCATGTACTCTCAATCCTACTTCATGAACAGACTTTTAGATAGATTTAGGGCTTATCTGTAGGATTCTTTATCCATAACCACATTCTAGAATTTTCTTGGTGCCAGGTGAGGTTGAGGTAAGATCCTGAACACCCTCCCCATGTATCCACCCTTTTATTCTATCCAAGGGACTGTGGAATTTGTCTCTTAGCAAGTGCTGCTCACATCAGAGAACTGTGTCTATCTCTGGGTTTGAGTCTTTAGCGTCTTCTTCCTTTAAATCTACAGATAGAGCTTGCATCCCTGTCTCATACTGCTTACTGCCTTCAAATGATATTTTGGAGGAGAGGAAAAAGCTGCAGTTTATACTTGGTCATTTAAAAGCTTCAAAAGTGGACCTTTCACTTGTCATCTTAGTCCTGTTCCTTCTACACTTATGTTTCTGTGGCATTTGGTACAAACTTGTCATGAGCACAGCCAAGTGATGGCTTGCCTGATTATGCTCTTGAAGGTCTTGTATTAGAACCAGAGATAGATTACATGTGATTCCTGTCAACTCAGCCCTGGAACTACATGTATACATTTGTGAAACTTCTTCTCCCCTCTGCATACGCCCATCCTCTTTCTTTCCTACCATGAAGAAAATCGAACATTTCCCCCCCAGTCATTTCATATCGAGAAGTAAGATGATTGTATGCTTTTTTGGCAGCTTGTTCAGGCTGGAGGAGTGGCTCACTGTTTAAGAGCCTTTTCTGCAATTCCAGAGGACTGGAGTTCATTTCCCAGAACCCATATAGGGCAGCTCACAACCACCGGTAACTCCAGCTCTGAGGGATCTGATGCTTCTGAACTTACACACACATGACTGTTCCTATAATTAAAAATAATACAAATATACCTTAAAAATTAGTGACTTGTAGCCTACTAAGCACATTTGCTTACCTGTATCATGTATTTCTCACAGCAACTTAGTGAGGGATATAGGTAATCTTTTTCTGATTTGGAGAGAGAAAGCAGACGTTCAGGGATGTTTTGGGTTGACCATTCCAACCCATCTGGTAACTAGGAGAGTGGGAAGTGGACCCTACCCTCTGACTCCCATACCAGTCCTTTCTGTGCATTGCTTAGCCACACAATCCAGCAAACTTTGGGCAAAGCTATAAAGATGTAAACACCCGCTTAGGGTTTCCACCACACAAATATGAGAATCCAGCTGCATTTTTGTGGCAGTACTGATCAATGACCCACTCTGCCCAATCCTTTAAAGCTGTGGTTTGAATACTGATGGCGGTGAGCTCAGCAAATTACAGGGCAGAGAGCAGCAAATACACTGGGCCCATTAAACATGAACAAAATAACTACTTCTGAAATCTGTTTATGGGTCTCATAGAAGCCCAGGCAGATGGATAAAAGAAGACCTGAACCAGTAGCTTACTTTAGCAAGCCATCAAGAAAACTTACCTCGGGCAGACTGTGGTTTCTAACAGAGAAAGATTAAATGTCAGTGCCTCTTCCATCATTTTTCTTATCCTACCAGATTTGGCCTCCTTTTCATAGCATAGTAGTTAATAATTGTCTGTGGGTTTAAAAAAAGTAGGTGATTTTTTTTCCTTGTTTTGTATGATCATTTTTATTTGGACACAATTTATGCATATATATATGTATATATACATATATATATATATTTCCAACCTTCTTTGGAGTATTTAAAGATACAGTCCCAAGCTGGGAGTGGCAGCACTTGTCTTTAATTCCAGGGAGGCTGAGGCAGGTGGATCTCTGAATTTGAAGCCAGACTGATCTCCAAAGTGAGTTTCATGACAGTAGTTAGGGTTACACAGAGAAACCCTGCCTCAGAATAACCAAATCAATTAACAAACAAATATAATAAGTATAAATTTCCAGTCAGTTGTGATGGTGATGTCTTTAGTTCTGGCACCCTGGAGGCAGAGACAGGCAAATCTGTGTGGATTTGAGGCATCTTGGTGTACATAGAAAGTTCCAGGCTATCCAAGGTCTACACTGTGAGACCCTGTCTTAATAAACAAACAAATCAGTGAACAATGAAATAAAATACAGTTCTAGAATAAATGTTGGTCTAAATCATGGCCCTCAGCTGTGCCTAAATATTCACATTTTCCACCCAACTGCCTGGAGATGGAGAGTGAGTGATTCTCTGGCTTTGCATGAAGTAGCTTTATGAAAATCAATAGAGTGATTACAACTATCAAGTGTATTACTGCAGTGATATTAAGGACCATAAATAAAACGTGTCAGCTGAAGAATAATGGTGATATTATGTACAAACAAGAAAGCCTGATGTCATCTGAGGAAGTGGCCACATTCCATTCTCAGGCTTTCTAAGTGCTGAAAATAAGTTGTTTCTCTCTTTGGTTTAGCATCACCTTTATAGCAGTTTGCCACAAGCCCTACAGAGCAAAACGCACGATTTTGTAGTCACTGACAGGCAGTTGGAAGGGAGAAGAAATCTAATCATACTGAAAGATTTGGCTGGAATTGTCTCCACCAAAATGCCGGGAGTTCATTAGTCAAAGCTGTGTACTCCCACACAGCACAAAAGAGCTGGGATATTCCAGTACGTCGAAGGGCCTGATATGCTAAATAATTTGTGTCTTAGAATGATAGAGTTGGATGCCTGTAGTCTTCTCCCATCTCCGGCTTGTTCAGGCCCGAGAAGCTTTCTCTCCTGGAGTAGCATGTTCTATTTAGAATCCAATTTTGATGGGGATCAGTTTTGTTAGAGCCACAAGGCATGGTATCTGAAGATTGCCTTCATGTAGATGGCACCTAAGTCTTTTCTCCAAGGCGAACACTAACTATTAGCTGTCTCTCATATTTCACAATTCCCAGCCCACTGCTTTACTATTTGGGTGTGAGCAGGCATGCACCAGCATCTGTCCCTTTCTCGAAAAGTAGTGCCTGCACACAAAAGGGTCCTATGCAAGACACAAGTGAGCCAATACCTTCTATTTCCTAGAAGTTCACATTGTGTGACTAATTAGTGTTTTTTGCTCCTATATCCCACTCTATTAATTTATCTACCCAGTGCTTACTGACATTCAATATGTGCCAGTATTTTACTGTATAGAACCTGTAGCTTCTATAATAGGCTGGTAATTGCAGACTAGTAGTTAGTTCCCTTTCCATAGGTGGAGCCATCATCCAACTAACACACATCTTGATCTAATCATGTGATGGTTCTTTGCTTGTAAACCTATGGAACAAGTGGGAATTCCCTACCATTTTTAGGTTAGACACTTTGTACTAGTTACTTGTCTTGTTGCTGTGACAAAACACCTCAACAAAAGCAAAAGCAACCTAGAGAAGGAGGGGTTGAATCGGGCTCACAGAGCCAGGGCCTAGTCCATCATGGTGAGGAAGCATTAGCGCAGGGACTTGAGGCAGATGGCCAACACTGAATCTCCAGTCAGGAAGCAGAGGGTGACCCACGGTATTGCTCAGTTTGTTTTCTCCTTCTCCTTTAGTAGCAATGAAATGTTACTCCCACATTTGGGGTAAGCCTTCCTATTTTAATTAACCTAGGCAAGTTATGAGTTAACTTACAGACATTATTCTTTTCCTAGGCAATTCTAAGTTTTGTGACATTGACAACCAACGTGGACATCATGCTGCTGTGACAGTGAGATGATGGTTCTTGTGACTTTGATTTGAGTCCTCTGATGTTTAGTGAAGCTGGGTATTACTTCGTGTATTTTTGCCATCCACACGCTTATTACAGTGTCCTTCATAGTAACTGGAGTATAGAATCACACCATGGGTGAATGGATAAAGAAAATATAGTGTATTTACATAATTGAACACTACTCAGTCACAAAAAATTGAAATCTACTGTAATCCTTCCTATGCAAAACAATATTTGGATATGCTTTTTTTCTGTTATATGATAATTCTCTAATATTTTTTTAGGCCTAAATTAAGTCACTCCTCTGTGGGGTGGGAGAAACCAGAATGAAATCCTGTTATTTGATCCAATACAGTTGGGACTGGAGAAGATCATGGCAGATGAAAAGCCATACTAAAAAGATAATGACCCCCGTAGGTTTATTATATTTGAATGCTTGGGGTTTGCAGTTGGTGAGACTATTTGGAAGGAACTAGGAGGTGTGGCCTTATTGGAGGAGGTGTGTCACTCGGGGTGGGCTTTGAGGTTTCAATAGACTTGTACCATTCCCAGTACTCTTTCTGCCTCTTGCTGTGCATTAAGATACAAACCTACAGCTATTCCTGTTGCCAAACCTTTGCTCCACCATCGTGGACTTTAACCCTCTAAACCCGTAAGTCCAGTTAAATGCTTTATTTTATAAGTTGCCTTGGCAAGGTGTGTTATCACAGCAATAGAAAGGTAACTAAGACAACCTATTTGCAGCTCCAGGTGTCACACAATGGACAGTGTAGACAGGGTACAAACTCTGGGGTCCTCTTCTTGATCACCAAACTCATAGTAATCAAAGTATGGAAGAGGAGAGAGGGGGACCCTTGAAAGAGTAACCCAAGGGATGAATACAGTATTATATGTATGAAGATTCATAATGAGACTCTTTATGCTGCACTATCAACATATACTAGAAAGCCTTTAAATACACACTTTACCTAATTACTGTCGAAGAAGGGAGGGGTCATTTTGGTTAAATAGGGAGTTGGGTCTAGAATCTATTCTCAATGCTGACTTTTTTGTTTTGTTTGTTTGCTCACTTGTTCTGTAGAATTGAAGCAATGATTGGCAGTATGGAATAAATAGGCAAACTCAGAGGCAGGCTTTTATAATCCTGAACAATTCTCCAAACTAATATTTTTCATTTTCCCACTTTGTTTCTAGGATGTTACCAGTAGTGAGATTGTATTTATAGCATTCCTGTTTCTCCCTTTTCTACAAGTGTCTCACGGGAAGCTTTGCTAAGGCTTCCTCAGGTTGAGCTAAAGTACTGAGGACACTTAAAGTCTGTTAAGAACCTTACATGGACAGTTCTCTCCTTAATCCAATACATGAATTGACTAGGGTGGTAGTTTTAGTGTCTCCATCCAGTGGTTGAAAAAAAAATGAAGCTTAAAGGAGATAAGTAATTGGGAAAGGTCATAGCAGGGAGGAGAGGAGACCCTAGGGATTCAGTCCTAAGTAGAAAGACTTCAGGAACCTTGTTGCTCACTCTGCTGAGCAGCTTTGAGTTCCTTAGAGGGGCTGGCATGAGAATGTGTGGGTCGTTATATCACCCATATCTGTTCTCTCAAAGCCTGGGGACACCCCAAGAGTGCTACTGCCTGGGTGCTAACTTGCTGTACCTTCTGGCTTGGCTGACCCCCATGTTTTCTCACTGGCATCTTTCTCTAGAGTGTGGTCAGCACCCTGTGTGCCCCTAGGCCAGGGTTTGGTGACTGGCACTCCCATTCTGGAAGATTCTGGGATCATCTCCTCTCAGCTGAGAGATTGGAGCTCACTACTGTTCTCCCAGTTACTGGGCTCAGAAACACTACAACATCTCGCCTCCGTAGGAGCTAGTCTTTCTCTCTTTTTCCAATTGGACTTTCTCTACATGTGCCCCTTTTCAACTAGTACCTCTCCTGGCCTTGCCTTCTTCTTTACTCCAGCTTCCTTCTCTAGATACAGCACCCTTATCTCTGAGATCATTGCTATTACACAGATCCAAGATTTATGTTATATCTGCTTATCATTCTAGTTACCCAGCCACACAGGAAATGCAGCCTTCAAGTTAACACATATTCTCAATGAAAATCCATCTGCTTCCTAGTGGCTCAGGGTTCCTTTCTTCAGCCTCCTCAAATTACCCTTTTCAGAATAAATCTTAGAGTCTCCTCCAGTTTAGCAGGGATCTTAGTTTATAGAATTTCTAGTTTTGACAATAAGCAGAACAGCATTTGTACATGCCCAAGCCTTTTGCCCAGGCAGTGTCTCAGAGACCTCACCCATAGGCTCTTCTGTGCTCTGGTGTGTAATTCAGCAAGACACAAGGCTTGTAGCCCCATCTACAGTGGAAAGAACCTATTCAGCAATCACCCCACTGTTTCAAGCTTCCAGCCCCTTTCTTGTCATTTATTCTCTCTTAAAACATCTGCAGGTCATTCCTGTTGGCACCAAGGATGGGGGCTTCAAGAATGTGGAGGGCCACATCTTGTATCAGCCAGCATTATTACCTTTTCCAGTAGAGATATATCATTATGTAAGTAACCCTTAACGTTGCCTAAATTTTTTTTTCATTTTCACCTAGAAGTAGTTTGTAGAAACTAGAGCTAAAAGTCAGTTCTATGTATGTCTTTAATATTTGAGCTATAGTTTACTAATATGCACTAGAATTGAATAAATAAAGATTAAACATATTATTGTGACTTGAAACATTAAAAGTACTTTCTAGTTTTTCTTAGTTACTTTTATATTGCTATGATTAAAAACCATGGCCAAGGCAACTTATAAAATAAAGCATTTAATTTGGGGCTTATGTTTTTAGAGGGTTAGAGTCCATGAGTGTCATTATGGGGAGTATGACAGAAGGAAGGCATGGTGCTCTATCAGTAGTTAAAAGGTTATATCTTGATCCATAAGCAGGAGCCAGGAAGAATACTTAAAATTTCACAAATCTTTTGAAGCCTCAGACCGCACCCCCAGTGGCATACCTCTTCCAACAAGACCACACTGCCTAATCCTTCCTAAATAGTTCCACTAATTGGAGACCAAGTATTCAAACATATGGGCCTTTGGGGACACTCTTATCCAAAACACTATGGAGAACTTTATTATTTGAAAGACTTTGTTTAGTATACTATGACAAAATCAATGTTCTGTAGTTTGAACTTAAAAAGTAAATGGATCAGAGAGCCCTTAGTATGCTGTATTTGTCTCCAACCACATTTCCATACTAAAATCCTAGCACTCAAAGTTATGATATTAGGAGATAGGGGCTTTTAGAAGAAGTCTTCTTGAATGAGTCCCCTGAGCAAAGAGGTTTGAAAATGTTGGTTCATTTTTCTTCCCAGTGTGAGGACCTTGAGGAAGCACCATACCACTAAGTATTTCAGTGACTTGAGCTTGGGTTTTCCACCTTTCAGAAATGCAGAAAACAAATGTCAGTTGTTTATAAGGCAACCAACTGTATAGTACTTTACTGTATCAGCCCCAAACTTACACTCCATCCTTTAAAAACAACTTAAAAGAACCAGCATAGCTAAACAGGGATATAATAAATGTTTTATTTAAAAATCATGCACCTTAAAAACTGACCATTCACAAAACAGCCCTTCCAGAAACAGGAGTGGTAAAGATTTTCTCAGTGGGTTTGCATTTGGATGGGCAGAGAAGCCCAAGGACAGACTGGTGCTGACAGTTGATGGGGTTCCTAGCTGGTGCTTTCCACAAAGGCCTGTTCAGACCACATGAAGCTGACCATTCTGGGTGAGGATCAGAGGACTTGTCCAGAGGTAGGAAGAGGAAATCTGAATCCTGGCAGATACCGCACAGAGTGGCTGTGACCACAGAGCCCAAGGGACCCTGCCCACCATGCACCAATCAACCGAGAGCGTTATCAATTCTACTTCTTCATGGGTGAGAGTTTCATTTTAGTTGAATTTTATTCTTCAATACTTATTGACTTTTCAAGTAATGGGAGAGATCGGTGGAACAGATTACACAAATAAGCTAAAAATCCATGACATTTGGACCTCTGCAGGAGGTGGAATTTTCAATGGTTCTCACAATCTCCCATCCCTACTTGTTATTACACTACATTGCCTGGCAAGGGGTTGTTTCAGATGCAATTAAGGTTACCAATCAGCCAGCCTTAAAAAAGATTATCCAGGTAGGCCTGACCTAATTACATATACCTTTTAAAAGCAGAGTTTTATGTGGCTGGCATCAGAAGTGAGAGAGATCTGGGACTCAAAAGGAATGAGGTGGGGGACATTCTCTCCTGTGGAGTGGGAAGGACCACACAACTTGGGTCCTGAAAACAGCTGTTGTCATGTGACACAGCGGACTTCAGTTCTACAGTCTAGAAAGTGAATTCTGTCAGAGACCTGAGTGAGGCTGGATGAGAACTTTCCTCAGCAGAGGGCTCTAGACTTGATTAGACATCTTAACTGCAATCCTATGAGACACTGAGTGGAAGACAGAGCTGAAAATCTTTCTAGGTTGAGACCTCGAAATGCAGTTATCCTTCAGCATCTGTAAGATGGATCCAGGACCCCACAAGGCCAACAGATGCATAGATGCTCAAGTCTCTTATATAAAGTAGTATAGACTTTCCATATAGTTTACACCCCCTTTAGAGAACTTTACAACAGACATGCTCTACGTGTAGCCCATGGGCCACAAGTCTAGAATAGCTATAAATGTAGGTAACATCTTATCTCAGTGTCAAAGGTGTGGAAATCTCTTCAGTTAATTATGGATTACTTCACCTAATACAATGTAAGTACTCTGATAAACAGCTGCTGGGTTCTTTTTGTTTAGTTATTAATGATAAGACAGAGGTTTATATGAGTCTAATGTAGGCGAAGTATAATTTTGAATAATTTCAATTTATAAGTGGGTGAATCTGAGGACAGGGAACCCATAGATACAGATGGACCACTATACTGAGACAATAGGAGAGCTGCTAAGTTTGTGAAAGTTTGTCATGTACAAATAGAAAACAAATATAATTGTGTTCTGGGATGGCCTCTAAAATGAGTTGGAACTTAATTGGGCCATTTTACATTACTTTGGGTCTACTGGAGGGATGAGGCAGCCTTAAGGCAAGACCCAGTGACAGCTTGGGTCTTAGAGTTGGCAGGAAACCTGCACAGCACACTGTAATCATGTTATCAGGACAATGTGGTGATTGTGTACATGTCTATTGGGATCCAGATGTCCCATTGCTGCCTGGAGACACTGGTAAGGTTACGTCAGAAATACTGGCAATCAGGACACACATATTTACTTTGATAGTTGGTGCAGTTGTAGTGAAATGCAAAATCCTTAGCACTGTGCCTGGCACACAATGACTACTTGGTAAAACAGTCACTATCAGCACTCTAATTTAAAACAGGAAGGTAGGTGTTAAAGGACCATGAAGGCTAGGGGACAAGGGGAAGGGAAGGGGGAAACACAGGAAGAAGAGAAAATGTATCTAAATGCAATCCTCTGCCTGTGTGTCACACAGCTGTAGCAGGTACTCAGCAGCCAAATTTTATTCATGGCAAAACCTTCAAAGAGCCTGGAGGTACAGCAAGTGGCTTTTTTTTTTTCCTCCCGTGAAATAGATTGCATCCTCAGGTTGTGTGTCAGTCACCCAAGGCTTATTCAGACTCGGTTCTTGTTTTGAATTTAATGCTCTGCCTAGCTCACTGAACCTGAGGCCACTCAAAAGTGAAGCTGGGACTACATAAGATCAAAAGTGAAATGCAGAGGAGAAAAATGAAAGGGCGTCACGTGATCTGTCTTTCAAACCTGACTTCCCTGGTGGTCCCTCTGGGCTTGGAAGAACAGCAGGTTCCCTACTGCAAGGCTCACTGTGTCCTCAGTAACAGTGAATGCTTGCTGCCTATTTATATGAAACTTGAAACATGCCAAAGGAGAGGGAGAAATCAAATATTGCTCATATAAATTATTTTCCCCTTAACAGATCCTTATATACTACCTTAGGAAACACTGGTATGGGTAGCATCAGGATGGTTAACTTCACTTACACTTGATGCATATATATTTCTAGATAGAATTTGATTCCAAAATGGAGGTGACACAAATGAGATTTAGGGGGCTTATTATTAGACTCTCAAATAGAAAGTGAATTGTGTATATGTGCAGTTTTCTAAAAAACCTTGTGTTATCTGAGCTCCATAGGCTCATGTGTTTGAATGCTTGGTCCCCAGGTGGGACCACACTTGGACAGCTATGGAATATTGAGTAGTTGGGGAATCCCTAAAGAAGGAAGTGGAGCTACCTACCTTAACTTTTACCAGCTGGCCCCACTCCGTGTTCATTGTGCTTCCTGTTCTACCAAGATTGAGGAAAGGCATCCCAGCAGTACATGCCTTCCTCTACGGAGGAGCCATGTTTACCTTTCTGTGATGGATTATTTTTCCTCCAATTTCAAGACAAAATGAGGATTTCCTCTTTTAAGATGCTTCACATTGGATATTCAGTCACACACAACCAGAAAAATAAATACTCAAAGATGTTAAATTATTATTTTCTAGTTTTCAAATACTTAAAAAAAAAGGATATCTATACTATGGATGGTCGCCATAGCAATATTCACATATTTTTCTCAAAGGTCAACAAACACAGGAAAGAGACATAACTTTAACATTTTCATCTTATACAAATTCAGTTTTTCATTTGGAGTCATTCTTTAAATAAAAAAAAGGCATTAAAATTATGGGTCTTATGTATCTTGAGTGTGTGTGTGGATTTGTTGTCTTTGTGGGTCCTAACCATCCCATGGATGCTGAGGAACACTGCATTTCCAGGGGTCAACTGAGAAAGGTTTCAGTTGTGCCTTCTACTCAGTGTCTCATGGGGCTGCTATAAAGATGTTGTTACTTCCACCGCCATCTTGAGCTTTATTTAGGAGTAGACACAGTAGTGGCCAATAAATATTTGGGGGAAGGAATGAAATATTCCAGACTCTTACCTTAGAAGCAACTGGCTTGGTGGAAGAGGAGCTGGAATTAGACTCAAAGCCCAGTTGCCACCAGCTCCTGATTCAGCAGGGGCATTTCTCCTATGGGCTGCTGTTGCCTTGTGTGAAAAACAAGTTCTTTTCCTTTCCTGTTCTCACATGTGTTACTGGGATGAGTCAAGGGGACACTAAAGCAGGTAAACAATGCTTTGTTGAACAGTCAAAAGGATAAATACTCAAGTAGGTAGACTTTTAGTGCACATGTGGGCATCTTTATGTGTGTTAGAACATGCACGTGTGTATTTCAGGGCTCCAGGCTGACTCCTCATATTTTTGACAAACCTTACTTCCCATATGTGAAAGCTATCAAAAGTACTTGGGGGGGGGGGGCAAGATGGTGGCGAACTGCACGGACGCATTTTGAATGTGGGAGAGAAGAGCCATAGAAAACACAGAGTTGTGGGACACTGTGCAAAAACCGGAGGGTCTGGCCTCTCCGGGAACATGCACAGCTCCCAAGGGACTGTTAAAAGTCCCAGGGCAAGGCTCTCCCCCCATCTCTCACAGACCCAGAAGCCACTAAATCCGGGATTCGGGAACTCCCATTTGGAGAGGCGCCTGAGAAGATCGATCCCAACACACAGCAGGCAGAATCAAAGGCCACATGGCGATCGCCCACTAGCCTACTGGGCTTCCCACACCTCAGGAAGACCTTATAACTACTTAGGAAACTGCAGAATAGTTGAAGTCTTAACAAGGAAGAAACAGGGCACTTGCCGGGTGATCCGCAGCCGCTCAAGCGGAGCGGGAGGTGGGTGGGCAGAGCAGTTGGGGAGGGAAGTGGGCACAGGCCAGTGGGGCTAGTGCCCGGCGCACCCACGGCAAAGCAGCTAGGGAAGGAGGCTGGCTCAGTCGGCGGGAGGGGCCGAAGCCCCACTCACCCACGGCAAAGCAGCTAGGGCAGGAGGCCAGCTCAGACAGTGGGAGGGGCCGAAGCTCCGCCCACCCACGGCAAAGCAGCTAGGGAAGGAGGCCGGCTCAGACGGCGGGAGGGGCTGAAGCTCCACCCACCCACAGCGGAGCAGATAGGGAGGGAAGTAGCCAGGCCTGTGGCGGAGAAGCCTAGTGGGTAACCAGAAGCCAGGGGACCATAGCTGTATTCTGGTAAACCCAGACATATTAGGTGTGGAGCCGGGCCCTGTCAGCCTCCGTGATGACAAACAAAGCCCACATAATCTGTGCCTGGGCAAACAGGTCCATACCATCAGAACCATTACAGGCTGATCACTCAGTGTGTAACATAGAGAAGTCTGAACTGGGAGCAGTGAAACAATTCCGGACCATTACTCACTACCTGGGAATAGGCTGCACCAGCTCACAGTGATTCAGGCTATTAAAACCACAGTAACCCTGAGATCCTCCTGTAAGCAACGACAGATAGCCAAGCAATTCGACTCCTTCACCAAAGCATCCCCTGTGGATCCAAGCACAGAAAACGACAAGAACAGACAGCTAAACACACCCACATGGCCAAAGGTCCAAGAAAAAATAGAAATCAAGGAAATATGACTCCAACAAAGCAGAATTAGCCTAGCTCATCCAATTCGGATGACCTCACACCAACAGTAACACATGAAAACGATGACAATTCTTCATTACGGAAAGTGATAGAGTCCCTTCAAGAAGAACTTAAATCTATGAAGGTATTCAAAGAAGCCACAATTTTACAAGCCAAAACAATGAACAACACCATTAAAGAACTCCAAGCCAAGGTGACAGAGCTTGAACAGGAAAAGGACAAAGCAATGAAAGATTTACAGAAAAAAACAAGCAAGCTGGAGAAGGAAATGTACAAAACGAACAATACCATACAAGACATGAAAATAGAAATAGAAACAATAAAGAAAACACAGTCAGAGTTAAAAGAGGAAGTGGAGAACCAAGGGAAGAGAACAGGAACTACAGATGTGAGTATCATCAATAGGATGCAAGAGATGGAAGACTGGATCTCAGGCATGGAAGATTCGATGGAAGAAGTCAGTAAAACATCCAAAGAAAATGAGAAGGCTAAAAAATCTCTCACCCACAACATCCAAGAAATCAAGGACTCAATGAAAAGACGGAACCTAAGAATCATAGGCATAGAGGAAAGAGAAGACTCCAGACTCCAAGGTCCAGGAAATATCTTCAACAAAGTCATAGAAGAAAACTTCCCAAACCTGAAAAAAGAGATGCCAATAAAAATCCTAGAGGCTTACAGAACACTGAACAGATTAGATCAGAAAAGAAACTCCTCTCGCCACATAATAATTGAAACACCAAATGTACAGAACAAAGAAAGAATATTAAAAGCTGTAAGAGAAAAAGGCCAAGTCACATACAATGGCAGACCCATCAGAATTACACCTGACTTCTCCTCAGAAACTTTAAAATCTAGAAGGGCCTGGACAGATATCCTACAAGTCCTGAGAGATCATAGGTGCCCAGCCAGACTACTATACCCAGCAAAACTCTCTATCAACATAGATGGAGAAAACAAGATATTCCATGACAAAATCAAATTTAAACAATATCTCCCCACAAACCCAGCCCTACAGAAAATCCTAGAAGGAAAATTCCATCCCAGAGAAGAAAACTTCACCCAAGAAAACAAAGGGAATAGAAAACCCCTCAGCAACTAAACCAAAAGAGGCACAGGACCATCACCTATACCAAACTAATGGGAAACAACAACCCCAGGTCACTAATATCCATCAACATCAATGGTCTCAATTCCCCAATAAAAAGACACAGATTTACAGAGTGGATCCGCAAGCAAGACCCATCCCTTTGCTGCATACAAGAAACACATCTCACTACCAGACATAGTCACTACCTCAGAGTAAAGGGCTGGGAAAAGGTTTTCCAAGCAAATGGACCCAGGAAGCAAGCTGGAGTAGCCATCCTAATATCAAACAAAACAGACTTCCAACTGAAGTTAATGAAAAAAGACAAAGAAGGGCATTATACACTCATTAAAAGGAGCATTCATCAAGAGGAAATCTCAATACTGAACATCTATGCCCCAAATAAAAAGGCACCTACTTTTGTAAAAGAAACACTTCTAAAACTTAAATCGCACGTCGATCACAACACATTAGTAGTGGGAGACTTCAACACCCCACTCACAACAATGGACAGATCATCAAGACTGAGGCCAAACAGAGAAATATTGAGTCTAACAGAGATCATGAAACAAATGGACCTAACAGACATCTACAGAACGTTTCACCCAAACACAAAGGAATACACCTTTTTCTCAGCACCCCAAGGAACCTTCTCCAAAATCGATCACATAGTTGGACACAAAGATAGTCTCAATAGATACAAGAAAATTGAAATAACACCTTGTATCTTATCAGACCACCACGGAATAAAGCTGGTCTTCAGTAGCAAAAGAATCAACAGAAAGCCTACACACACATGGAAATTGAACAGCTCCTTACTGGATGACCACTGGGTCAGGGAAGAAATAAAGAAGGAAATCAAAGACTTCTTAAAATCCAATGACAATGAAGACACAACATACCCAAACCTATGGGATACAATGAAAGTTGTGCTACGAGGAAAGTTCATAGCACTAAGTGCATTCAAAAAGAAAATTGTGACAGCTCATATTAGTGAATTAACAGCTAAGCTGGGTGAATTGGAAAAAAAAAGAAGCAAACACGCCCAAGAGGAGCAGAAGGCAGGAAATCATCAAACTTAGGGCTGAAATCAACAACTTAGAATCAAAAAGAACTGTACAAAGAATCAATGAAACCAAGAGTTGGTTCTTCAAGAAAATCAACAAAATAGACAGACCCCTAGCCAAATTAACCAAAAGGCAAGAGAAAGAACCAAAATCAACAAAATCAGAAATGAAAAGGGAGAAATAACAACCGACATTGAGGAGATCCAGAAAATATTCGGGTCCTACTTTAAAAATCTATATTCCACCAAATTTGAAAACCTAAGCTAAATGGACAATTTCCTCGATAAATTACACCTACCAAAACTAAATCAAAATCAGATTAACAGGTTAAACAGCCCAATAAACCCTAAGGAAATAGAAACAGTCATTAATAGTCTCCCAACCAAAAAAAGCCCAGGGCCAGATGGCTTTAGCACGGAATTCTACCGGACCTTCAAAGAGGAGCTAACACCATTACTCTTCAAACTCTTCCACCACTTAGAAACAGAAAGAACACTGCCAAACTCATTCTATGAGGCCACTGTCATTCTGATTCCTAAACCACACAAAGACCCAACAAAGAAAGAGAACTTCAGACCAATCTCCCTCATGAACATAGATGCAAAGATACTTAATAAACTACTAGCAAACCGAATTCAAGAACACATCAAAAATATCATACATCATGATCAAGTAGGTTTCATCTCAGGAATGCAGGGATGGTTCAACATACGAAAGTCTATCAATGTAATTCACCATATAAACAAGATGAAAGAAAAAAACCACATGATAATCTCGCTAGATGCAGAAAAAGCATTTGACAAAATCCAACACCCCTTCATGCTAAAAGTTCTGGAGAGAACGGGCATACAAGGACCATACCTAGAAATAATAAAGGCAATATACAGCAAGCCAGTAGCCAACATCAAATTAAATGGAGAGAAGCTTGAAGCATTTCCTCTAAACTCAGGGACAAGACAAGGATGTCCACTTTCACCATATCTCTTCAATATAGTACTTGAAGTTCTTTCTAGAGCAATAAGACAACTAAAGGAAATCAAAGGGATAAACATTGGAAATGAAGAAGTCAAATTATCCCTATTCGCAGATGATATGTTAGTATACATAAGCGACCCCAAAAACTCCACCAAAGAACTCTTACAGCTGATAAACAACTTCAGCAAGGTGGCTGGATACAAAATTAACACAAAAAAAATCAGAAGCCCTTCTTTATACAACAAACAAGCATACCGAGAAAGAAATAAGGGAAACAACCCCCTTCACAATAGCCACAAACAATATAAAATACCTGGGGGTAACTCTAACCAAGCAAGTAAAGGACCTATACAACAAGAACTTCAAGCCCCTGAAGAAAGAATTGGAAGAGGCATTTAGAAGATGGAAAGATATCCCATGCTCATGGATAGGTAGGATCAACATAATAAAAATGGCTATTCTATCAATGCAATTCCTATCAAAATACCAACACAATTCTTTATAGACCTGGAAAAAGCTATACTCAACTTCATATCGAACAAAAAAGCCCAGAATAGCTAAATCAATCCTGTACAATAAAAAAGCATCTGGAGGTATCACCATCCCAGATTTCAAGCTGTACTACAGAGCAATAATAATAAAAACAGCATGGTACTGGTATAGAAACAGACCAGTGGATCAACAGAACCGAATTGAAGACCCAAACATGGACCCACACACCTATGGCTAACTAATCTTTGACAAAGTAGCCAAAACCGCACAATGGAAGAAGGACAGCATCTTCAACAAATGGTGCTGGTCCAACTGGATGTCCACTTTCAAAAGAATGAAATTAGACCCATACCTATCACCTTGTACAAAACTTAATTCCAAGTGGATCAAAGAACTTAACATAAGGCCTGACACACTAAATCTACTAGAAGAAAAAGTAGGAGAAACCCTCGAACTCATTGCACAGGTGACAACTTCCTGAACAGAACACCAACAGCTCAGGACCTGAGATCAACAATCAATAAATGGGACCTCATGAAACTGAAAAGCTTCTGGAAGGCAAAAGACACAGTCATTAGAACAAAACGGCAACCAACAGACTGGGAGAAAATCTTCACCAACCCAACATCTGATAGAGGGCTATTATCTAAAATCTACAAAGAACTCAAGAAACTAAATGCCAAGAAACCAAATAATCCTATCAAAAAGTGGGGGACAGAGCTAAATAGAGAATTCACAAAGGAGGAATCCCTAATGGCCGGGAGTCACCTGAAGAAATGCTCAACATCCTTAATCATCAGAGAAATGCAACTCAAGACGACCCTGAGATTCCATCTCACACCTGTCAGAATGGCTAAGATAAAGAGCTCAAATAACAGCACATGCTGGCGAGGGTGTGGAGAAAGGGGAACCCTACTCCATTGCTGGTGGGAGTGCAGGCTTGTGCAACCACTATGGAGGTCTGTCTGGAGATATCTTAGAAACCTTGGAATAACTTTGCCTCAGGTCCCAGCCATACCACTTCTGGGTATACACCCAAAGGACTCTTCATGGAGTCATTGGGAAATCTCCTCATCTATGTTCATAGCAGCCTTATTTGTAATAGCTAGAAACTGGATACAACCTAGATGTCCCTCAACTGAAGAATGGATTAAAATATTGTGGTACATCTATACAATGGAATATTACTCAGCTATAAGAAACAATGAAATCATGCAATTTGCAACCAAATGGATGGATCTAGAGAAGCTCATCCTGAGTGAGCTAACCCAGACTCAGAAGGATGCACATGGCATCTATTCACTTATAGTAGGATTTTAGCTATATCGTACAGGATATCTGTACTACAACCAACACACCAAAAGGAACATGGACATAAACTTTTTTTTTAATTTCTTTTTCTTTTTCCTTTCCCTTTTTTTCTCTTTATTTTTCCTCTCTTTTTTGTTGTTGTTCTTTGTTTTTGTGGGTTTGTGTGTCTGTTGGTCTTTTTTTTTTAGTTTTCCCCCATAGCAAGGAGACACCTTTCACTGGCAGTACTGCCTCGTAGGCCCCCGGTGTATGAAGAGGCTCTTGGTCCTCATATGACTCCTGATCTGTGGTGAGAGACTGGTATGCAGGGACACTCCACCCCAGAGGATCAAGACGGAAGGGTCAGGGGGTAAAGCATGGGAGCGTGGGGCTGGGAAGCGGGAAAAGAGGACAATATATTAAGGATGTAACCTGTAGCAACAAACAAATAAATTTATTAATTAAAAAAAAAGCAGGTAACAACGTTAAAGCACTGTAAATAAAATAAAGGACACAGCCGTTCAACCTGGTTTTATAAACCTCCAAGTGTCGAAAAAACGTAGAGCTAAGGTAAAATACAGGAGAAATGTGGTGTTAACCCATGCCTTTAACTTCAGCAGAGACGGGAGGAGCACCATAGAGTTAGTGGACTTATAAATTCTAGAGTTACACGGAAAAGGGTGGTGAGGGTACACACCCTTAATCCCATCATTCAAGAAGAGTACACCCTTAACCCCAACACACTAGAGACAGAAACAGGCAGATCTCAGAGCTCAAGATCAGCCTGATACAAAACAAACTCTAAATAGAGAAAAACTTCGATCCAGGAGTGGTGGAACACATCTTTAATCCCCTCAGATGGGAACCACAGGTCTCAGATCCCAATAATTAGAATGCAGAGACACACACATAGGATTTGGAAGGACCTAAGTTTAAAAGCTACTTACAAAAGGCCCACTCAATACAAACAAATTGTCCTTCAAGATCTCAAAATATATACACTAAAGCTGGTTTAGCTCCAAAATAACAAAATAATTTCTTCTTTAAACCAGATTGAAAGATAACACTTTATATATTGTCAAAAAACCAAATTTGCTTCAGGAGAAATATTACCTATCCCCCCCCCCAAAAAAAAAATAAGAGGGCGATTGTCCCTGAGTGAGGATTAGGGCAGGGCTCTGTTCTTATCTTTCCAGGAGAATCAAAGCATCCATTCAAGGAACCCAGGGACAACTGGACAACGGAATCCTCAGCAGAAATCAGAATCAGACACCAAAGAAGACGAGTGACCCAGATGATTCAGCCTGACAGACTCCCTCAATAGCTGTCTCCATCAAAAGCCTACAACCACAACAACTCAATATGGCTAAGACCGTTCAGCTCTACACAATGCCCCAGCCAGAACCTCAGTAAAGCCTGGAAGTTCAGCTTCTGCCTACAAACTCCTTAGGACATCTAAACAGCTGAGAACAGAAGGACTGAACATAAAAGGATTGTATTAACATTTTTAACCATTTTTCCATTTTGGTTTGGGCCCCAAACAGGTTTACTACGACCCAAATCAGCAGGAAGTCACTTTAAGAGAGCGATGTCCCATACCCAGAGGGTGGGGAGGGTGTTTCCCCCCTCTTTTGTTTATTTGAAGGATAACTGAAAACTCTGTTATTTAGGGGAAGAGATTACAAGTTGTTAAATGGTCCTGCTTAACGGGTTTTGGAGGTTAGACCCAGGGTATTCCTTCTTTCCCTTTTCTGTATCCTTCTTTATCTCCTATGTAGGAATGCACGGACTTGAGAAAAATTGAGACATAGACATAGCACAGGAAGGACCAAGAAGAAGGGTCAGATTATTGAATATGCCCTTATACCTTTGTATATTGATACAAAATTAGTAGTATATTTGGCTAAAGTGGTATTGACCATTGTTTATTGTGCAAAAATAAGATTGTATTGGTCTACGTCGGTATTGATATTTGTATATTGATACACAATTAAGATTATAGTTGGACACAATGGTATTGACCCTTGTATATGGACGCAATATTAAGATTGTATTGGGCCACATAGGCATTGATCTTTGTATATTGATACAAAATTAAGAGTATATTTAGCCACATTTAAATAGATCTTTGTATATTGATACAAAATTAAAGTTAATGCTTCCTAATGGTATCGTACCTAGAGATACTTAAAAATGAAATGTGAAGCTCTGGCCTCTTGATACCAACCGTCTTAAACTGTTTAGGATAGTTAAGAAAAACAAACTCCTAGTCATGCATGCATGTCACCTTGTTAGCTACTATGACAGTCTATCACAGATATTCTCTAAGCTACTCAGTAATCAAGTTGTTAAGAGACAAGCAACATTTGCTTATCTAAATACAAGAGATAGATAGGGCATCTTCAAAAACCCCAAGAGATCTGCAGAATATGGCATTCAAAGATGTGGTCTTAAATTAAGATTTTTTTTTGATATCGTGACATATCAGCTCCTGAGAGCACCCCCTATTCTACCCAAGTAGAAGATAAGCATCGAAGAATCTCCAGTGTGAGATGGTTGAATAAGTGGCAAGCCTATCTCTTGGCATGTAAAAATTCCTTGCTTCAACTGCAGACTGCTGTCCAAAAAGGACAAAACTTGGTAGCAGGGAAGTCGACAGCCTAGCTCTGCCAATACAGGGTAGGTTAGTCCTTCATAATCCCTGCTCTACAAAAAAATGTCTGTCAGAGAAACAGGACCAAAAGGCTGAAGACTGATGCTGGAATGTATGGAGAGAAAATGGGAACTGTCCAGGTAGTCACTGGTTTGTCATTTCTTAGTATTGGAAGCTGCAGGCCCTGCACTTCCTATATAATCAGATATATTTATCCCTCTCAGGTCTCTGAGGTGGTTGAAGAATAGACAGCTTGAGTCTCATAGCTAAATTTTGAGTTGTTTAGAAATCAAGAGGGCATTCTAGATCTAAGAAGATGGTTATAATAGTGATGCAAGTTAGTATGAAAGCTAAGTCAGTTAAAGAACTTTAAACTCATGGAGATGGTTAGAAGGTAGAAGGTTAAAGTCAGGGGCCAAATATGTATGAACTGGACATTGGGAAGCTATACTGAGTCATTTAACTCTCATAAATGTGGCATATTTAATTCTGCTGTTTTGTATAGAATTTACTGTTATAAGAGAAAGAACCATTTGTTGGATTGAAAAGGGAAGCTGTTGGGAGGGAAGAGTGTGGATGGGCGGGACAGGAAGGGGGAATAGGGAAGGGTTTGTGACTGAGATGTAACTTTAAGAAAAAAAAAGTACTTATATATAAAAAAGTACTTAGATAAGTAAACAAGCAAAAGTCTCTTTTCTATTCCTTGCAAAGTATATCTTTCTCTATCAATGATCATTATAGAGGTGATTGCTGCTCAGAGAAACATGTATTAGTGTGAGTATGTATAAATATGTGTGTGTGTGTGTGTGTGTGTGTGTGTGTGTGTGTGTGTGTGTGTG
>CAJQZJ010032473.1:14207083-14323426 GCA_907164525.1 Lophiomys imhausi
GTGTGTGTGTGTGTGTGTGTGTGTGTGTGTGTGTGTGTGTGTGTGTGCTAGTGTGTGTGTGTGCTATCAAACCTCTATTTGTGTTAAGATTATGATCAAGAGAATAATCAGCCATTGAACAGTTCAGTCATGGGGCCTTCCTCTTTTGGTTTTATGTCTGAGGAGGAGGGCTGTGTGAGAGTGGAACTGCCTCCCATTTCCACCTGCTTTTGTCCTCAAGTATAAAGCATAACAGGCTTCAAGATCAAAGGAGGAATGTGAAAGGTTAGAGTGAAAAGAATAACTCTTTGAAAGCTAATGGCAAGTGATGAAAATAAGTTTCCAAAGGACAGAGCACTTTTTGATACAGAGGAAGCTTTAATTCTGACAGTGCTGGCTCTTGCTGGAGCAAACACAGAGAACTGAAAGCCTTGGCTATTTCAGTCCTTACATACCTGCCCAGAAAATCCTGTTGGAACCAGTTACCAGGCAGTCTACAAATCTCTGCCATAGGCCCTGCCAAAAATGCCATCTGTTCTTACCCATATAGCTTTTGTCTATTTGTTTCCTGACCTGCACGGGTACTGGTGGGATGTAGCTGTCCAATTCAGCCCATGTGCCTACACCCACCCCATGCTTTGGGTTTATTCTTCAATGAGTTGGTTTAGATAGCTAATGGGGTAGACGGATTGCAGTACATCCTGTAAATGAGGTCATGCAAGTTGCCAGCTCTCCAATCTCTCTTGGGTAACGAGCTGCTGGGAAATGCATTGGATGGGTCTACCATTAAAGAAAACACAGGCAAATATATCATCTATTTACATCTATGGCTTGTATCTGACCAGGGAGAAAAGCTATCAAAATGAAAAATTATAAAATATGGTACTGTGAAACAGAACAACGACTCTCATGTCATTTGGAATCAGGTCACCAGAGGGAAAGCTCAAGTTACTTCTTAGACAAATTGCTTGAAGGTAAATGGGAGTTACAAGCTTGGATATTCTAGTCTCAGATCATTTCTCAAACCTAATACATCAATTCTTGTAAAGCCTTTTGTTTGCTGAGGAAGATGAGAATGTCTCCCTTAAGAAACTATCTGGGGGCTGGTGAGATTGCTCTGTGGGTAAAGGACTTGGCACTTAAGTCAGAACCCCTTTGAGATCAAAGAGAGAGCCAATTCACAGTTGCCTTCTGACCTTCATACACATGTAGTGATGTGGGCCCACACATACATCACACACAAGTTAATAACAAAATTTAAACAAAAGAAACTATCTGGAAACGGCTAAAGAAAATACATTGGAGATTAAAAGTGAGAGGCTTGGGTGGGCCTACTGATCTATCCACTTCCAGCCCGGTCAGCTGCTACTAGCTTGTTTATACACATCCTTACCTACAAAGCAAAAATGAAGGCAAATTTCTTGTCTACAGCATATCTCTACAGCATAGTTTTGGAGATCAAAGAGATAAGACATGTATAGATCTTTGGGTATCCTTCCTCACATTACTGGAAAACTGTTAGTTCTGCAGAGCCGTATGTTCTCTTATTACTACATTTGTGTATTGCCAATAAAAGACTCATCTTAGACACAATATCTAGACTTTACCTAACATGAGCACTCTGAGGGATGGTGTTGCTATTAATAAAAGTCCAGATCAAACAAAGGGATTCTTTTGGCTTCCTGCACTCTTCCCAGCTTCTGAGGCTCACACTATCTCGAAGTCTGTTTCAGGGATTCATTATACCCAGTGCTGTTTGGAGGGTATTTAAAATTCTTCCTTCAAATGCCCACATTTCATACAGTTACTTGAAAAACTTAGAAGGCAAATAGTCTCTTCAACCCAGCCAGTGAGTTGAACACTCCAGTCTTTAAGGTTTTCCTAAAACCCTCCTAATGATTATTTTTTAAATTACAATCTCTGGCCTCATTATACATTTTAAAGACTGAATTACACACATGATTTCTTAGGGCCACACTGGGGTTTTAGATATGAGCATTTCAAATGGGCATTTTTGGAGGGAATAGAATGAAATATGTAGTAGTATATCTTAAAAGCATTTTGAGACATGAAACCATTACAAAATGCTTAGATTCTTGTGTACTAAATTAAGGTTTTTCACTGTTGAAAGTTGTGGCTTTTATTATTTCTGATTTATTATACACTCTAATTTTACTGTACTTAATACCTCTACCTCCCTTTCAACCCTTGCTCCTTCCAACCCTCCCCCCAACATTAGGTGGGAGAGAAAGAAGGTTAAAGAGGAAAGGGATGTAGACCTCTTTGAGCCAGTTTCTGCTCTTTAGTGTTCTTTTCAGGGGAAATACCAAACTCAGTAGTCAGGGTATCCAGCAGTCCAGAAAACCAGCAACAGCAAATACAGCAACAGGATGAACTGGAAGCAGCAGTGCAGGATAGGGTGGGTGGGGACACCAGCAGGGAGAGCAGCGACCTCTTCCTTCTTCAGAGCCCCCCACTTCTTGGTGCTCTGGCTTTTTATAACCCTCCCTTGAGTCCTCAGAATTAACTTTCTCCAGCTGGCTAAGCCACACCTCTGCCAGCGCATGAGATACAATTATAGTTTACAGGTGTAGACAAACTGAAGCAGCCCCACACCTGGGATCAAACAAAAACATTCTCATAACTGGGTTTTTTAAAGAAACAAAACTCTTACCATTTCACATGGCAGATCCAGACATTAAGTGAAAAAATTTTGACTTGAATTAGTGAGTACATTAAAAGTCCAAGGCAGAAGTTGAAGACATTAAGATTTGGGTGACAGAACACCTAAACTGCAACTGTTTGGAGAAAATGGCCACATTTTTCAGTAGCAATTGAAAACCAAGCTTACCTTACAAAGCTATAGAGTAAGACTGTCACTCCCCAGCCATGAGTTTAGAAATATAAGCCAGGAAAACTGTTGCTTTTGTTTTATTATAGAGTCTTAGGTTGGGTATAATCAACATTTATTTTATCTACACTTGGTGAGTTTAATTGCTTACTGGAGTCACTCTCCACAGAATAAGCAGTGGGTCTTCTGTATTATTAAAGTGGCTAATCTACAGCACAGCTTTATCATCCTTTCGTGCCAAGATGCTTAATGCCATTTCCCCCTGAAGAAACATTTGCATACTCTGAGTATGAAACAGAGGCCTTAGTCTATGAAGCTAAAATTGAGGAAAAATATGACTTCGCTCTTCTCCTTTGGAAGCCCCTATTTGAAAGGAGCTTGGGTTATTTTCTAGAATTACCCCTCTGTTGTCTTTTGTGCCATCTGGAAAGTGGGAACCCCTGCTTCCCCATATGTTCACTGATAGATGTAGACTCTTGGAAATGATTAGTCTGAGATAACTGTGGAGTCCTCTTTTGGTACCTTTTCTCATATAAAAGAATGCAGCTTAGTTATAACTACTAGGACCCAAGCAGCCTGTTAACACTCAAAAAAACACATGCAATCTAGCCCCTGTGCACAGCAAAGGAAGGATAGTGTCCTAGAGATGGGAAATTAGCCAGAGTTATAGAAGGAGACACGTCTGGCTTCAGGGCTTACCGTAGTAATGAGACCATCACCAATAAGAAAGAGAGTCATCTAGTCTGAGAGCTGGAGAGCTGGAGGTCAACACTAGAAAGTACAATATTTCAACAAGGTGACTGGGGCCAAGACAAGTTAGCTAGAGAACTTGAAGCGGCTGGACCGGAAGGGTGTCTAGCGTTGGTGATTCTTTTGTTTCTAAATCTTCCATAATAATGGGTTACATTACTAGTCTCAGAGGCCTTATTTATACATTGCTATTAGGGTAAGAAAGTATTCTAATATTGCAGGAAGTGTGAGCATAACACAATGTATTTATGGCCTCCTTTTTGCTTGGGGGTGGGAGAAGCTGTGCCTAAGAACCTGTGTGTATTATCAGCCTAATGTAGGGTCTTGAGCTTCTCATCAAGGGTGTTTATTGCTTCTTTAGGATCACTGAGCAGGATGTAAGCACAGACAGCTGGAAGAGTAAGCCTCCCAATCAGCATGCGATTAGCAATGTCTATTCATAGCTCTCATTCAGGTCTGAGTGTCAATGATCTTTATAGAAAATTGTACGTTCTTGTACTTCAACTGGCTCTTGTGTTATAACTTATTCCTTATAAAGGAGCCTATGAGATTCAGACAACCTCTCTAAAAATTTTTTTTCTTATTGGGTTAAAGATTCTGTACATATTCACTTTCCTGAGTTAGAAAGTACTGAAATGATTATTCTTATGATGCAGTACATATCCAAAACTATCTAGTAAAAACAAGTGCCATGAACACTTTTGTGAACATGGTAGCTTAGACATCTTCACTTCTGAAGTGTCTTGACTGGTTGAGATCCATACATAATTCATATACTATGGGAAAACCCTTAGGAGGAAAAAGGGTCTCTCTCTCTCTCTGTCTCTGTCTCTCTGTCTCTGTCTCTCTCTCTCCCTCCCTCTGTCTTTTTCTCTCCCCAACCCCATTCCCTGTATGTACTTAGATCAAAGTTAAACTACCACAGGAGTGAATATCAATAAGAGAATTTATTTGATTTATTACATTCTTGCTTCAGAGTGATTAATTTTTGAAGAACTCCATAAAGCCACAATAGTCTGTCTTGAACAGCTGTCTGAGCAGATGGGAGAATATGAGAAAACATCCTGCTGGTGGCTGATGGCTGAAGGGAGAGAGGCAGACTCATCCTAGAAGGAATTCATAACTCGTTAATTCCAACAGGAATTCTGCAATTCTCAATTCTCCCTTCAGCACCTCCTATTTTCCCTAATCTTTCCTTGAATTGGAATATTCATTGAGCTAAAGCTGTCTTATTCAACTCTCTGTGTAAACACAGTTGCAGTGTAGTTTAATGTGATGTAAGACCCAAGACTGGAAATAGTGTTTGCTTTTCATTGCTCCATTATCCCCGCAGATTCTTTGTTCTCATTCAAGAAGAAATACTACTTCATGCTGAAGAGATGTCAATGCAGGAGTGGGGATGAAAACTGGCTTTCTGTTTTTTGTGTTCATCTCTAGCCTCCTGGTGAAGCTGACCTTAATACTGTTGACTTTTCTCATGTGAGAACCTCCTCTGCCTCAGACTCAGTCCATAGGAAGAAAGATGTGTGGCTGTTATGTGGGGAGGAAGGAAGATAAACACACTTACTCTCAAGAATTATGATGGAAAATAGATTTGTTCAGGAGGTTCAGCTTTATCTACACTGCTTGAAATTATCAACCTCCAGCTTTTAGAAAGTTTAAAACAAACAGTCAGTTTTCCTCAGCTTCAATCTTAATCTTTCATATGATACTGAATTGTTATAAATGGCCTTTGAAAGGACTGAACTTTGTGTCTGTCTTTTTGTATATTTATTATTTCTAAATAATTGGTGAAATGCACTCCTGCTCCTCAACTGAAACACAGTAAATATTTTATATATTCTACATTTGAAATGGAAGGGCTCACATGAGTTCTAGGAAAACAAACCCTGGATCATTTCCAAAAGTTGGGTAATAACAACATCATGCGATCATTATAGTCATTTGTAAATATAAGTATGATAAATGCTGCAGCTGCCTGCATTAACTGGAGAATGCTGCATTTTCGTTAATGAGGCAAATGGCTCAGTGCAGCACTTGTAATAATGCAATCTGGTCATGACCTGTTAATTGATCAGAATATGTAAGTGGAGTAAATCTAAATAATACCTTCCTCTCCTATAACTTAAGAACTACTTGATTATCTCTCAGATGAAACCATTGGTTATTGACTCCAATGGAGAAGTGGATTTGAGTAATTTTTTTTAATAATTTATTTTTTATTTCTTCAAGTTACATCTTAATCACAATCCCCTCCCTACTCCCCCCTCCAGTCCCACCCTTCCACCCTCCTCCCCCTCAACCCCCCCATCCTCTTCCTTTTTTTTTTTTAGTTTAAGGTATTTCTTTTTTCCCCCCAACAGCTCTCCCTTTCAGTTCAGAAAATGGTTCTTTTTCTTATAACTATAAATACAATACAAAACAACAGAAATAAATAGGTCACAATTATAAGAGTTATATGGCTTAGCATATATTCCCAATGTCCAGTCCATATGTATTTGGCACCTGACTTTAACATTCTACTATCTAACCATCTCCATGAGTTTAAAGTTCTATATCTAACTCAGCTTTCATACTAACTTGCCTCATAATTTTAAAAATATCTTCTTAGATCCAGAAAACCCTCTTCTTACATAATCAGATATATTTATCCCTCTCAGGTCTCTGAGGTGGTTGAAGAATAGATAGCTAGAGTCTCATAGTTAAATTTTGAGTTGTTTAGGATTTGAGTAATTTAAAAGACATTCCTTTAGGAATCATTAGTGTCAAATATCTCAGGTACTGCAGTACACTTCCAAATGACACTAAGACCGTTTCTTTCTTGCAGCTTCTGTTCTGTGACTTGTCTTATCTACCCATTTGCACTAGGTAACCATTATTCCTGGCATCATGACAGAAAATTTAATGTAATTATTTGGCTGGACCTTACTGCAACTTGCATGTAACTTTTATCACATTATACTACAGTAGAAATGTGGACATTGCATTTTAGCCTAATGAAAATTACTACAAAATATGATGCTGGATTTTGTGGGTATTGGAAGGCTCCAGAAAAGATAGTTTTCCACTTTTCCTTATAGTCAGTCAGAAAGTTCCAATTTTGAACAGTAGTACTTTGAAGTGCTAACAGCTGCAGAGTGCTGGCAGTTCTGAGGACAGTTCCCCTCAGCCTGCATTGCGGGTGAGAATGGAGAGGCGGGAAATTTCCTCCTGGAGCACCTAGGTCCCTTCTCTCTCTTTCTAGATCCCAGATTGGAAGTTGTCCTCAGCCCTCTTTGAGGTGGTTCTTTAAGGAGTTAGATTAATATAAATTAGATTTAGTAAATATCTAGGGGTTTCTGATACAGTCTCTTAATCTCGGGCATGAAGATCAACTTGGCTGTGGACAATTAGCTTATCGGCTTACAGACTAAAAACAAGGATGAAGTCAGGTGAAATGTGGGGAGTCTGTATGGACTAAACAAGGAGGAAGCCAGGTGAAACAAGGAGAGACTCTATGGACTAAAAACAAGGTTTATGGCATGGAATTATTTTCAGCTGATAAGGGGGCAGAGCCCAGAGGCTGAAGCCAGGTGGAACAAGAAGAGAGCCTATTTAAGGACAAGTGGATGGAACCCAGGGAGCCCCATGTTAGAGACCTCCAATGCTTGTGAGTCCTCACGCTAGAAAGGACAATGAGTATTTTTATCCTTTGATGAAGAAAGTGCAGATCTCCCTGAGGCAGAAAGAAGCTGGTGAGCAGCAAAAGCATCAACAAGACAGCAAAGGCCAAGGACTAAATCCTATGGCTCAGCTTTTGCCTCAAGGGGTTTGACGCCTGACTAAATTGTGGCCAGCTTTAAAAACTGAGGGAGAGCAGCAGAGTTGCTGATAAAAAGGAAATAAGTTGGCTTACAGATGGCTGAGGTCTCCCAGAGAGAAGAAAGCCTCAAGCCTTATTTAAGGTGAAGTCGCCATAGCCAATTTACCATGACGAATCTACGTCTGAGATATTCCAGAAGAAAGACTGCTAAGTGCATTAAAGGGTCTATCACAGAGACTGTGGTCCTGACGACTGAGGACCTGCCCCAGAGACTGTATCCTTCTAAAAGGTTATGAAAATAGTTGTAATAATTATCAATAGGTTTAGTGGTTAGGTAAGAGGGGTTGTAGTCATTCGTAGGGTTAGAAGTTAAGTGAATGTTTATAAGTGAATATAGTCACCAATAAATAATTGTTGAATAACTTTATTTTATTTTACTTTTTAAAATTTATTTATTTATTGCTTCAGGTTACATCTCTGTCATAGTGTCATCTATTCACCCCTCCCAGTCCTGCCTTTCCACCCTCTACCCCCTAACCCTTCCATCCCAGTCCTCTGGAGTGGAGTGTCCCTACATAACAGTCCCCCGCCTCAGTTCAGTAGTCATATGCGGGCCAAGAGCCTCCTCATACACTGGGGGCCTACAAAGCAGCACCACCAGGGAAAAGTGTCTCATTGACAGGGAAAAAAAGTCCATGTCCATGTTCCCTTTGGTGCATTGGTTGTAGTATAGATATCCTGTAATATATGCTTAAAATCTGACTATAAGTGAATAGATGTCATGTGTATCCTTCTGAGTCTGGGTTAGCTCACTCAGGATGAGCTTCTCTAGTTCCATCCATTTGGCTGAAAATTGCATAATTTTATTGTTTCTGATAGCTGAGTAGTATTCCATTGTGTAGATATACCACAGTTTTTAAATCCATTCTTCGGTTGAGGGACATCTGGGTTGTTTCCAGTTTCTAGCTATTACAAATAAGGCTGCTGTGAACATAGATGAGGAAACTTCCTTGTGATTCGGTGAGGAGTCATTTGGATGTATACCCAGAAGTGGTATGCCTGGGTCCCGAGGCAGAGCTATTTCAAGTTTTCTAAGATATTGTCAGACTGACTTCCACAGTGGTTGCACAAGCCTGCACTCCCACTAGCAATGGAGGAGGGTTCCCCTTTCTCCACACCAGCATGTGCTGTCATATGAGCTTTTAATCTTAGCCATTCTGACAGGTGTGAGATGGAATCTTAGAGTCATCTGAGTTGTATATCTCCAATGGTTAAGGATGCTGAGCATTTCTCAAGTGTCTCTCAGCCATTAGGGATTCCTCCTTTGTGAATTCTCTTTTCAGCTCTTTTCCCCATTTTTTGATTGGATTATTTGATTTCTAGGCATTTAATTTCTTGAGTTCTTTGTAAATTTTGGATATTAGCCTTCTGTCAGATGTTGGGTTGGTGAAGACTTTTTCCCAATCTGTAGGCAGCTGTTTTGTTCAAATGACAGTGTGTTTTCCCTTACAGAAGCTTTTCAGTTTCATGAGGTCCCATTTACTGATTGTTGGTCTTAGGTCCTGAGCTGTTGGTGTTCTGTTCAGTAAGGTGTCACCTGTGCCAATGAGTTTGAGGGTTTTTCCCACTTTCTCTTCTAGTATATTTAGTGTGTCCAGCCTTATGTTAACATCTTTGATCCACATGGACTTAAGTTTTGTACAAGGTGATAAGTATGGGTCTAATTTCATTCTTTTACTTGTGGACATCCAGTTGGACAAGCATCATTTGTTGAAGATACTATCCTTTTTCCATTGAGCAGTTTTGGCTTCTTTGTCAAAAATTAGGTGACCATAGGTGTGTGGGTTCATTTCTGGATCTTCAATTTGATTCCATTGATCCCCTGGTCTGTTTCTATACCTGCACCATGCTGTTTTTTATCACTATTGCTCTGTAGTGCAGCTTGAAATCTGGGATGGTGGTACCTCAGGATTTTTTTTTTTTTGTTATTGTACAGGATTGATTTAGCTATTTTGGGTTTTTTGTTGTTCAATATGAAATTGAGAATAGCTTTTTCCAAGTCTATAAAGAATTGTGTTGGTATTTTGATAGGAATTGCATTGAATCTGTATATTACTTTTGGTAGGATAACCATTTTTATTATGTTGGTCCTACCTATCCATGAGCATGGGAGATCTTTCCATCTTCTGATGGCCTCTTCAATTTCTTTCTTCAATAGCTTGAAGTTCTTGTTGTACAGGTCCTTTACTTGCTTGGTTAGAGTTACCCCCAGGTATTTTATATTGTTTGTGGCTATTGTGAAGGGTGTTGTTTCCCTGATTTCTTTCTCAGCCCATTTATTGTTGTATAAAGAAGGGCTTCTGATTTTTTTGAATTAATTTTGTATCCAGCCACCTTGCTGAAGGTATTTATTAGCTGTGATTGTTCTCTGGTGGAATTTTTGGGGTTGCTTATGTATACTATCATATCGTCTTCAAATAGGGATCATTTGACTTCTTCATTTCCAATTTGTATCCTCTTGATCTTTTTTAGTTGTCTTATTGCTCTAGCAAGAACTTCAAGTACTATATTGAAGAGATATGGTGAACGTGGGCATCCTTGTCTTGTCACTGAGTTTAGAGGAAATGCTTCAATTTTCTCTCCATTTAATTTGATGTTGGCTACTGGCATGCTGTATATTGCCTCTATTATTTCTAGATATGGTCCTTGTATGCCTTCTCTCTCCAGGACTTTTAGCATGAAGGGGTGTTGGATTTTGTCAAATGCTTTTTCTGCATCTAGTGAGATTATCATGCGATTTTTTTCTTTCATTTCTTTATATGGTGCATTACGTTGATGGATTTTTGTATGTTGAACCATACCTGCATTCCTGGGATGAAGCTTACTTGATCATGGTGTATGATATTTTTGATGTGTTCTTGGATTCGGTTTGCCAGTATTTTATTAAGTAGTTTTGCATCTATGTTCATGAGGGAAATTGGCCTGAAGTTCTCTTTCTTTGTTGGGTCTTTGTGTGGTTTAGGAATCAGGGTGACTGTGGCCTCAAAGAATGAGTTTGGCAGTGTTCTTTCTGATTCTATTTTGTGAAAAAGTTTGAAGAGTATTGGTATTAGCTCTTCTTTGAAGGTCCGGTAGAATTCTGTGCTAAAACCATCTGGTCCTGGGCTGTTTTTGGTTGGGAGATTTTTAATGACTGTTTCTATTTCCTTAGAGGTTATAGGGCTGTTTAATCTGTTAACCTGATCTTGATTTAGCTTCGGTAGGTGGAATCTATCAAGAAAATTGACCATTTAACTTATGATTTCAAATTTGGTTGAGTATATATTTTTAAAGTAGGACCTAAATATTCTCTGGATTTCTTCAATGTCTGTTGTTATTTCTCCCTTTTCTTTTCTGATTTTTTTGATTTGGGTTTTTTCTCTCTGCCATTTAGTTAATTTGGCTAAGGGTTTGTCTATTTTCTTGATTTTTTTCAAAGAACCAACTTTTGGTTTCATTGATTCTTTATATCATTCTTTTCATTTCTAAGTTGTTGATTTCAGTCCCAAGTTTGATGATTTCCTGCCTTCTTCTCCTCTTGGGAGTGTTTGCTCTTTTTTTTTCCAATTCATCCAGTTTAGGTGTTAATTCGCTAATATGAGCTATCACAATTTTCTTTTTGAAGGCACTTAGTGCTATGAACTTTCTTCATAGCACAGCTTTCATTGTGTCCCATAGGTTTGGGTGTGTTGTGCCTTCATTTTTGTTGGATTTTAAGAAGTCTTTGATTTCCTTCTTTATTTCTTCCCTGACACAGTAGTCATCCAGTAAAGAGTTGTTCAATTTCCATGTGTATGTAGGCTTCCTGTTGTTTCTGTTGTTGTTGAAGTCCAGCTTTATTCCATGGTGGTCTGATCAGATACATGGGGTTATTTCAATTTTCTTGTATCTGTTGAGGCTATCTTCGTGTCCGACTATATGGTCGATTTTGGAGAAGGTTATGTGCAGTGCTGAGAAGAGGGTATATTCTTTTGTGTTTGGGTGAAACGTTCTGTAGATATCTGTTAGGTCCATTTGGTTCATGAGCTCTGTTAGACTCATTATTTCTCTGTTTGGCTTTTGTCTTGATGATCTGTCCATTGTTGTGAGTGGGGTGTTGAAGTCTCCCACTACTAATGTGTGGGGATCGATGTGCTGTTTAAGCTTTAGAAGAGTTTCTTTTACAAATGTGGGTGCCCTTGTATTTGGGGCATAGATATTCAATATTGAGATGTCATCTTGATGAATATTTCCTTTAACGAGTATGTAATGCCCTTCTCTATCTTTTTAGATTAACTTCAGTTGGAAGTCTATTTTGTTTGATATTAAGATGGCTACTCCAGCTTGCTTCCTGGGTCCATTTGCTTGAAAAACCTTTTCCCAACCCTTTACTCTGAGGTAGCATCTCCCTTTCTTAGGGAGATGTATGCAGCAAAATGATGGGTCTTGTTTATGGATCCAATCTGTAAGCCTGTGTATTTTTATTGGGTAGTTGAGTCCATTGATGTTGATGGATATTAGTGACCAGAGGTTGTTATTTCCTATTATTTTGGTGTAGGTGGTGGTTCTGTGTCTCTTTTGGTTTAGTTGCCATGGAGTTTTCTGTTTCCTCTGTTTTCTTGGTTGTAGTTATCTTCTCTGGGTTGGAATTTTCCTTCTAGGATCTTCTGTAGGTTGGATTTGTGGGTAGATATTGTTTAAATTTTATTTTGTCATGGAATATCTTGTTTTCTCCATCTACGTTGATAGAGAGTTTTGCTGGGTATAATAGTCTGGCTGGGCACCTATGTTCTCTCAGGGCTTGTAGGATATCTGTCCAGGCCCTTCTGGCTTTTTTAAAGTTTCTGAGGAGAGGTCAGGTGTAATTCTGATGGGTCTGTCATTATATGTTACTTGACCTTTTTCTTTTACATCTTTTAATATTCTTTCTTTGTTATGTACAATTTCAATTATTATGTGGTGAGAGGAGTTTCTTTTCTGATCTAATCTTTTTGGTGTTCTATAAGCCTCTTGGAATTTTATTGGCATCTCTTTCTTTAGGTTTGGGAAGTTTTCTTCTATGATTTTGTTGAAGATGTTTCCTGGACCTTGGAGTCGGGAATCTTCTCTTTCCTCTATGCCTATAATTCTTAGGTTCCATCTTTTCATTGAGTCCTTGATTTCTTGGATGTTATGGATCAGAGATTTTTTTAGCTTTCTCATTTTCTTTGGATGTTGTACTGATTTCTTTCATCGAATCTTCCATGCCTGAGATCCTGTTTTCCATATCTTGTATCCTGTTTTTGATACTCATGTCTGTAGTTCCTGTTCTCATCCCTTATTTCTCCACTTCCACTTTTATCTTTGACTGTGTTTTCTTTATTGTTTCCATTTCCAGTTTCATGGCTTGAAAGATTATATTCATTTTATACATTTCCTGCTCCAATTTGCTTGTCTTTGCCTGGAAATCTTTCATATCTTTTAAATCCTTCATTGCCTTGTCTCTTTCCTGTTCAAGTTGAGCCACTTTGGCTTGGAGATCTCTAAAGGTATTCTCCGTTGCTTTCGCTTGTAACATTATGGACTCTTTGAATTCTTTCATAGATTTAAATTCTTCTAGAACAGATTCTATCACTTTCCAGAATGTAGAATTGTCATCATTTTCATGTGTTTCAGCTGCTGGTGATGTGGTCAGAGCTTGCTCTACTAGCATAGTTACATTTTGTTGGAGTCCTATTTCCAGGACTTTGTTGGTTCTGTTTTTCTGCTGACCTTTAGCCATCTGGCTGTTCTTAGCTGTTTGTTCCTGGTGCCTTCTGAGCTTTGTGCCAAGGGGGCTGCTTTGGTGTAGCAGTCTTATTGCTTGATGATCTGTAGCTTTCCACAGGCTGGATGGGGCCTTGTGTGGAGGTTCTCAGTGTGTCTCCCAGAGCTCACCCCTTTCTGTTTTGTCCCAGTTGGGGACTCAGGTGAGGGGTTGTGGTGAGACGTGTTCCTGTAGGTTCCTGGGATCCAACTGGTCTTCGTATAGATAACAGTGCAGATTGGCAGGCTGCAGACTGTTGGGTGTTGTAGGGAGTTAGATAAATTAAATTAGATTTAGAAAATATATAGGGGTTTCTGATACAGTCTCTCAATTCGGGACATGAAGATCAACTTGGCTGTGAGCGATTAGCTTACCAGCTTGTGACAAAACAAGGTTGAAGTCAGGAAAAACAGGAAAGACTTAATGGACTGGAAAAACAAAGTTGAAGTCAGGAAAAACAGGATAGACTTAATGGACTTAAGAAACAAAGTATCTGGCCTGGCATTGTTTTCAGCTGCTAAGTGGGCGGAGCCCAAATTAAGCTGAAACAGAGTTCCTCCTATTTAAGGACAGTGCATGGAGCCCCATAAAAAAGAGAGACCCCTGATGCTAGAGAGCTCCCAGAGTCCTACTGCAAAAAGTGCTGGCCATCACAGCAGTACTCCCCAGGCTAAAACCTCACTGTTCCAGGGATGGGACTATATATGCTAAAGATCTGGTTTCCCACCAGAAGGACCAGCACTTGAAAAAGAGTCTGATATTAACTCCACAAACTGCCCAGCGCTTGGATCCTGTGGAGAACAAATCTGCCTTCTAACCTGGATGCCCGCCTTTCTTCCACTCTCACCGTTCCACTTATGTCTGTTTGGAGCTGACTTTGGATACTGGCTATTGGAGCCACTGTCTTCCAAGTTCTGGTACACTGCAGTGCAGCTGCAGGGTAACCTGCTGCTGGAAGTGTATCCCGCTGCTCTGTCCAGCTTCAGTGTTCTTCCCAGTGACTGCAAATCCAATAGAGGGTCCTGTGTGTATGCCCAACACCCCTCTGGGGAAGCCCAAATATGCTTGCACTTTCCAAAACGCATCTTTGAACCTGGCGCTGCACTGCTGTGCTGCCGCTCAGATCGCTATGTGGTTCTGCTCAGAGAACATCCTACTCCCACTGCTCCTCTAACCCTTTGCTAAATAGCCAGAATGCCTGATTTGGATCTGGGGGCACAGGAGGCTGGTGAGTAACCCTATCTGAGGTTCTGAGCTGCCTGCTGGGTATTTGTGTGGCTCTTACCCTGTCCCTCTCCTGGAGACAATTCCTGATTCCTGGATCCAGCAACTTCCACGGTTCCTGTTTTGCTGAGTGTCTGAGAGAGGGGAGGAGAGTCCTGCCCAGGGACTTTTAATGGTCCCTAGGTTTCTGAGTGAAACCCAGTGTGTTCATGCCACTCATATTGTTGCTCAGCGTCTTATAATTCTGTGGTTTTATAGCTGTTTTCCCCATGTTCAAAATGCATCCGTGCAGGCTGCCACCATCTTGGAATCCTTGTTGAATAATTTTAAAACGTTCAGTTTCATGGTTCTACCATGGGTTCAGTATTGCTCTGGGTCATCACATTGCTAGGGATTCCACTCTGCATTTAAAAAAACATATACACTTTTATTTTTTTATGTTTATTACTTCAGGTTACATCTCCATCATACTCCCCTCTTTCCACCTCTCCCAGTCCTGCCCTCCCAGCCTCTACCCCCATCTCTTCCAACCCACTCCTCTGGAGTGGAGTGACCCTACATATGCGTCCCGTGCCCCAGGTCAGCAGTCATATGAGGACCAAGAGCCTCCTCATACACTGGGGGCCTGCAAGGCAGCACCACTTGGGCAAAGTATCTCATGGACAGGTAAAAAAGTCTATGTTCCTGTTCCCTTTGGTGCATTGGCTATAGCATAGTTATGCTGTACTATATGGCTAAAATTCAATTATAAGTGAGTAGATGCCATGTGCATCCTTCTGAGTCTGGGTTAGCTCACTCAGGATGAGCTTCTCTAGTTCCATCCATTTGGCTGCAAATTGCATGATTTCATTGTTTCTGATGGCTGAGTAGTATTCCATTGTGTAGATGTACCAATTTTTTTTTTATCCATTCCTTGGTTGAGGGTCATCTGGGTTGTTTCCAGTTCCTAGCTTCTACAAATAAGGCTGCTATGAACATAGATGAGGAAACGTCCTTGTGGTTTGGTGAGAAATCTTTTGGATGTACACCCAGAAGGGTATGGCTGGGTCTTGAGGTAGAGCTATTTCAAGTTTTCTAAAATATCTCCAGGCTGATTTACCTAGTGGTTGTACAAGTTTGCACTCCCACCAGCAATGGAGAAGTGTTCCCCTTTCTTTGCAACCTCGCCAGCATTGCTGTCATTTGAGTTTTTGATCTTAGCCATTCTGACAGGTGTGAGATGGAATCTCAGAGTCATCTTGAGTTACATTTCTCTGGTGATTAAGGATGCTGAGAATTTCTTCAAGTGTCTCTCAGCCATTAGGGATTCCTCCTTTGTGAATTCTCTGTTTAGCTCTGTTCCCCATTTTTTGATTGGATTATTTGGTTTCTTGGCCTTTAATTTCTTGAGTTCTTTGTAAACTTTCAATATTAGCCCTCTGTCAGATATGGAGTTGGTGAAGATCTTTTCCTAATCTGTAGGTTGCTGTTTTGTTCAAATGACAATGTCTTTTGCCTTACAGAATCTTTTCAGTTTCATGATGATCCATTTTTGGATTGTTAGTCTTAGATCCTGAGCTGTTGGTGTTCTGTTCAGGAAGTTGTCACCTGTGCTAATAAGTTTGAGAGTTTTCTCCACTTTCTCTTCCAATAGATTTAGTGTGTCAGGCCTTATGTTAAGGTCTTTGATCCAACTGGACTTAAGTTTTGTACAAGGTGATAAGTATGGGTGTAATATCATTCTTTCACATGTCGACATCCAGTTAGACCAGCACCATTTGTTGAAGATGCTGTCCTTGTTCCATTGTACAGTTTTAGGTTCTTTGTCAAAAATTAAGTGACCATAGGTGTGTGGGTTCATTTCTGGGTCTTCAATTTGATTCCATTGATCAACTGGTCTGTTTCTATACCAGTACCATGCTGTTTTTATTACTACTGCTCTGTAGTACAACTTGAAATCTGGGATGGTGATACCTCCAGATATTTTTTAATTGTACAGGATTGATTTAGCTATTCTGAGGTTTTTGTTATTCCATATGAAGTTGAGAATTACTTTATCATGGTCTATAAAGAATTGTGTTGGTGTTTTGATAGGAATTGCACTGAATCTGTATATTGCTTTTGACAGGATGGCCATTTTCATTATGTTGATCCTACCTATCTGTGGGCATGGAAGATCTTTCCATCTTCTAATGTCCTCTTTGAATTCTTTCTTCAAGGAGTTGAAGTTCTTGTCATACAGGTCTTTCACTTGCTTAGTTAGAGTTACCCCCAGGTATTTTAAGTTGTTTGTGGCTATTGTGAAGGGTGTTGTTTTCATTTCCTAATTTCTTTCTCAGCCCATTTATTTTTTGTATGAGGAAGGGCTTCTGATTTTTTGAATTAATTTTGTATCCAGCCACCTTGCTGAAGGTGTTTATCAGCTGTAAGAGTTCTCTGGTGGAATTTTTGGGGTCACTTATGTATACTATCATATCGTCTTCAAATAGGGATAATTTGATTTTGTTTCTAATTTGTATCACCTTGATCCCCTTTAGTTGCCTTATTCCTCTAGCAAGAACTTCCAGTGCTATGTTGAAGAGATATGGCGACAGTGGGCACGCTTACCTTTTCCCTGAGTTTAAGAGGAAATGCTTTATGTTTCTTCCCATTTAATTTGATGCTGGTGACTGGCTTGCTGTATATTGCCTTTATTATTTCTAGGTATGGTCCTTGTATGCCCATTCTCTCCAGAACTTTTAGCATGAAGGGGTGTTGGATTTTGTCAAATGCTTTTCCAGCATCTGGAGACATAATCATGTCATTTTTTTCTTTCAGCTTGTTATCGTGAATTATGTTGATGGATTTTAGTATGTTGAACCATCCCTGCATTCCTGGGATGAAGCCTACTTGGTCATGGTGTATGATACTTTTGATGTGTTCTTGCATTCAGTTTGCCAATATTTTATTAAGTATTTTTGCATCTATGTTCATGAGGGAAATTGCCTGAAGTTCTCTTTCTTTGTTGGGTCTTTGTGTGGTTTAGGAATCAGGGTGACTGTGGCCTCAAAGAATGAGTTTGGCAGTGTTCTTTCTGATTCTCTTTTGTGAAAAAGTTTGAAGAGTATTGGTATTAGCTCTTCTTTGAAGGTCTGGTAGAATTCTGTGCTAAAACCATCTGGTCCTGGGCTTTTTTTGGTTGGGAGATTTTTAATGACTGTTTCTATTTCCTTAGAGGTTATAGGGCTGTTTAATCTGTTAACCTGATCCTGATTTAGCTTCGGTAGGTGGAATCTATCAAGAAAATTGACCATTTAACTTATGATTTCAAATTTGGTTGAGTATATATTTTTAAAGTAGGACCTAAATATTCTCTGGATTTCCTCAATGTCTGTTGTTATTTCTCCCTTTTCCTTTCTGATTTTTTTATTTGGGTTTTTTCCCTCTGCCTTTTAGTTAATTTGACTAAGGGTTTGTCTATTTAGTTGATTTTCTCAAAGAACCAACTCTTGCTTTCATTGATTCTTTGAATTGTTCTTTTTGTTTGTATGTTGTTGATTTCAGCCCTAAATTTGATTTCCTCCGTTGTGCTCCTCTTGGGAGCTTGCTTCTTTTTTTCCAATTCTTCCAGTTCTGCCATTAATATGCTAATATAAGCTGTCATGATTTTCTTTTTGAAGGTACTTTGTGTTGTGAACTTTCCTCGTAGCACTGCTTTCAATGTGTCCCATAGGTTTGGGTATGTTGTACCTTCATTGTTGTTGGATTTTATGAAGTCTTTGATTTCCTTCTTTATTTCTTCCCTGACCCAATGGTCATTCAGTAGAGAGTTGCTCAATTTCCATGAATGTGCAGGCCTTCTATTATTTCTGTTGTTGTTGAAGTCCAGCTTTATTCCATAGTGGTCTGATTATAGTCACGGGATTATTTTAACTTTCTTGTATCTGTCGAGGCTTGCTTTGTTTCCAACTATATGGCCAATTTTGGTGGAGGTTCCATATGGTGCTGAAAAGAAGGTGTATCCTTTTGTGTTTGGGTGAAATGTTCTGTAGATACCTGTTAGGTCCATTTGGTACATGACTTCTGTTAGGCTCATTTTTTTTTTGTTTGTTTGGTTTCTGTCTCAGTGACCTGTCCATTGTTTTGAGTGAGGTGTTAAAGTCTCCCACTACTAATGTGTGGGGATCAATGTGTGTTTAAGCTTTAAAGGGTTTCTTTTACAAATGTGGGTGCCCTTTTATTTGGGGCATAGATATTCAGTACTGAGATGTCTTAATGAATTTTTCCTTTGACGAGTATGTAGTGTCCTTCCCTATCTTTTTTGATTAACTTCAGTTGAAATTCTATTTTATTTGATATTAGGATACCTACTCCAGTTTGCTTCCTGGCCCAATTTGCTTGGAAAACCTTTTCCCAGTCCTTTACCCTGAGGTAGCATCTCTCTTTCTTAGGAGATGTGTTTATTGCATGCAGCAAAATGTTGGGTGTTTGCAGATCCATTCTGTGAGCCTGCGTCTTTTTACTGGAAAGTTGAGTCCATTGATGTTGATGGATATTAATGACCAAAGGTTGTTATTTCTTGTTATTTTGATGTAGGTGTTGGTTGTGTGTTTCTTTTGGTTTAGCAGCAGTGGAATTTTTTGCTTCCTCTGTTTTCTTGGGTGTAGTTATTTTCACTGGGTTGGAATTTTCCTTCTAGGATCTTCTGTAGGGCTGGATTTGTTGGTAGATACTGTTTAAATTTGATTTTGTCATGTAATATCTTCTTTTCTCCATCTATGTTGATAGAATGTTTTGCTGGATATAGTAGTCTAGCTGGGCACCTATGATTTCTTAGGGCTTGTAGGACATCTGCCCAGGCCCTTCTGGCCTTTAAAGTTTCTGAAGAGAAGTCAGGTGTAATTCTGATGGGTCTGCCATTATATGTTACTTGACCTTTTTCTATTACATCTTTTAATGTTCTTTCTTTTTTTCTGTACATTTGGAGTTTTAATTCTTATGCAGTGTTAAGAATTTATTTTCTTGTCTATTCTGTTTGGTGTTTTGTATTCTTCTAATTCCCGGAATTTTATTGGCATCTCTTTCCTTACATGTGGGAAATTTTCTTCTATGATTTTGTTGAAGATGTTTCCTGGACCTTGAAGTCGGGAGTCTTCTCTTTCTTCTATGCCAATAATTCTTAGGTTCTGTCTTTTTATTGAGTCCTTGATTTCTTGAATGTTGTGGGTGAGAACTTTTTTAGATTTCTCATTTTCTTTGGTTGTTGTACTGATTTCTTCAATCGAATCTTCCACACCTGAACTTCTGTTTTCCATCACTTTCCAGAGTATAGATTCGTTGTCGTTTTCATGTTTTTCAGCTGTGGTGGTATGGTCAGGGCTTGTTGTACTGGCTAGCTGCATTTTTGGAGTCATATTTCCCTGACATTTGTCATATCTGTTCTTTCACTCACCTTTGGCCCTCTGGTTGTTCTTAGTTGTTTGTTCCTGGTGCCTTCTGGGCTTGTTGCCAAGAAGGGCGCTTTGTTGTAGAGGCCTTACAGCTTGGTGATCTATAGCTCTCCTCCAGCTGTAGGGGGTCTTGTTTGGAGGTTTGTTCTCAGTGTGTCTCCCAGAGCTCACCCCTTCCTGTTGTGTCCCAATTGGGAACTCAGGTCAGAGACTGTGGTGGGATGTATTTTTCCTTCCTGCAGGTTCCAAGATCCAACTGGTCTTCATAGCAATAATGGTACAGGTTGTCAGGACACAGACTGCTGGCTGGAGCTGGAGCTCCCCTGCAGCTTATGTGTCATGACCATGATCATGGTCTCCCAAGCTGCTCTCAGGGGGTTCTCAGGTTCAATGTGCAACTTATAGCCAGAAGCACAGTGTTCTGGTACAGCCCACGTCACCCAGGCAATAAACAATGGTCCTGGCTTGTTTCACTGCTCCTGAGTCAGAGCTCTATGTATTGTAGCTTGGGTATTCAGCTGAAGGGCAAGGAAGGGGCAGTCAGGGAGATCTGATGTGAAATTCACACCTTGTCCACAGTGTTTGGGATCAGGGATGCTCAGCTGCCTTTTCTCCACCAGAATCACTGTGCTTCAGTGTAGTTAGCCTGCACTTACACGGCTTCTGGCAGTTTCCCTGTAGCAAGGGTATCAAGACTTGGTTGTGGTCCTTCCACGCTCTTCCCTGGGGTCAGGGAGTTCAGGATTACCCTGGGCTTCTCAGTCAGAAGTTCTTTGGGTTGGAGCAAACCACCTGCTGAGGCCTCATGCAATAGTTCAGAACTGCTTTACTGATCCAGAACTGAGGCAGTAGACTGAGAGCCTTCCCAAAGTGGGTATAGGCAGTGAGTTTGCAAAGCATCCTCAGTACTTGGACTGGGAGGTGGGGAGGGAGTGGAGTGTGCCTCTCAGTTAGAGGCTTTGTGGTCAGGTGTTGCCTGCCCCCTCAGGTAGCAGGCCCCAGTCCAGGACTGTTTCACTACTCTGGGAGGAGATCTGAATGTTCTAGGCTGGGTCTGTAGACTGAGTGCCCTGCTGAAGTGAGCACAGGCAGATAGTTCCAGTATGGAATTCACTCATCAAATCTCAGCCCGTTTTCCCTGCCAGAATTGTAGTGCTCTGGTGCAGCCTGCCTGGATAGGCAAGGGCTTCCACCCCCTATAGCTATGGTCTTCTCAATCTACCTCAGAGGAGTCTTAGGGCCAGTCTGTATCTCTCAGTTTGAAACTCCGTGAACCAGTGCTGTTGCCGCCTTTATGTCCTGCTGCACAGCCGGGAGTGTGGGCCCAGCTTAGGGGCCACTCAGAGGGAGTGGAGCCGGGAGATCAAATATGTAGTCCATTCACTGAGTCTTTGCCTGTATTGCAGTTCTCCAAAGTCCCTGCCTCGAAGGGACTTCTACCAGACCCCCTGTAGTCAGGTGAGGGTGGGGTAGGGGGGAGGGAGTTCCAAATTGTGTTCCGTATCCTGCCCACAGTGTGCTTGGGCTCAGGGAAGCTTGGCTCCTGCCAGCTAGATTCAGCCGGTCAGATGCTGCTGCTGCTGTACTGAATATCCCAGGGAGGGTCCCTCAGTCTTACCGTGTAGCTTTGCTGGTATGCTCCTGGGTGTCCAAGCCTAGCCCCTGCACAGTCACTGCAGACTCAGGAGGTCCTATGTTTGGAGTTTGAAACCGCCATCTGTATTCCTGAAAGGATCCTTTAAGGATGGCATGCATTCTCCAGGCTGGCGGGAAGCTCTCTGTGCCGTGTCTAGTGACTCTGATACTCCATTGTCCATATTTCCAGTACAGAGTTCTTTATTGTTTTACTGGACAAACCTAGATAGGCTTGCACCTCACAAACTGACTTCAGCAGGAGTATATCTCTGCTGTTGTCCAATCTGTCTTCCTGATGATCAAAATGAGTTCTACTTTATAGCAGCCATCTTGTCCCCCCTCCACTCTGCATTTTAAACAAGGGCTGTGAAAATGCACCCATGATGGAGAAAACAATGCTGCTTGTGAGGAGAATTAATGTTTTTTTCCCTTTAAATCAGATATCATTATTACGACTGTATCTCCCCCCCCAACATTTATTTATTTCTTCAAGTTACATCTCAATCACAGTCCTCTCCTTCCTCCCCCTCCCAGTCCCACCCTCCTATCTGCTTTTTTTTTCATTTAAGGTGTATCTTTTTACCCCTCCAACAGCTCCCCCTTTTAGTCCAATAAAAGGCTCTTTTTCTTATAACAATAAATACAATACAAAACCATAAGAACAAATAGGGCACAATTATGAACATTATAAGGTATAGCATATATTCCCAATGTCCAGTCCATACATATTTGGCAATTGATATTCTATTATCTGTCTATCTTGATTAGTTTAAAGATCTATACTAACTCAGTTTCCATCTGAACTTGCATTATCAACTTCAAAGCATCTTCTTAGACCTATAATGTCCTTTTAATTCCTAAACAACTTAAAAATTAACTGTGAGACTATAACTATCTAGTCTTCAACCACATCAGAGACCCGAGAAAGATAAATATGTCTGACTAAACAGGAAGTGCAGAGCCAACAGTTCCCAAGACTAAGAAATGACAGACAACCAGCTGCCTGGACAGTCCCCAATTTCTCTCAATATATTGGAGCATCTATCTTCAGTCTTTTGGCCCAGTATCTCTGACAGACATTAATTGTAAAGCAGGAATTATGAAGGACTTGCCAACCCTATCTTGGCAGAGCTAGGCTGTAGACTTACCTGCTTCCAAGTTTTGTCCTTTTCAGACAGCATTCTGTCTACATTTGAAGCAAGAGCTTTCTCTTGTACAGTGATAAGCTTGCCATGAATGCAGCCATCTCCAAATGGAGATTCTTCGATGCTCATCATCTACTTGGAGTAGAATGGGGGGTGCTGTCAGGAGCTGACATGCCTCAATATCAAAAAAATCTTAAGAAAACATCTTTGAATGCCATATTCTATAGATCTCTTAGGTTTTTGAAGACTACTTATCTGGTCTTATTAAACAAGGTTCAGGAGGTTAGACCCAGGGATTTCTCTCTTTTTCTTTTCTCTATCCTTCTTTCTTTCCTATTTATGGGGGGAAAGACTTGAACAAAAAAGGGGGGATATAGGCATGATATAGGAATGATAAAGAAAAAGGGATAGATTATTGAATATGCTCTTATATCTTTGTATATTGATAAAAAGTTAAGATTACATTTGTCTACATTGGTATAGATCTTTATATATTGATATAAAATTAAGGTTAATTCTTTTTAGGGTATTATACCTATATAATGCTTAAAAATGCAATAAGAAGTTTTGGCCTTTTGATAGCAACTGTCACAAACTGTTTAGGATAATTAAGAAATACAAACTAATAGTCATTCGAACTTGTCATTTTGTTAGGTACTAGCACAGTGCATCACAGATGTTTTCTAAGTTAATCAGAAATCAAGTTGCTAAGAGACAAGCGACATTTGCTTATTCAAACATACGGCTGCATCTTTTCATGAAATTAGGAAATGTATTGCCTACTGATACTGTGATGGATAGTTTTCGTCCACTTGTCACAAACTAGAGTCACCTGGGAAGAGGGAAACTCAACTTAGAAATACCCTCCACCAGATTGGCCTGTGGGTGTGTCTGTAGGGCATTTTCTTTTTTTAATGTTTATTACTTCAGGTTACATCTCCATCCATCACAGGGCCCTCTTTCCATTCCTCTCAGTCACACCCTCTCACCTTCTACTCCCATCCCTTCCATCCTACTCCTCTCCAGTGGACTGTCCTTACATATCAGTTCCCTGCCCCAGGTGAGCAGACATATGAGGGCCAAGAGGCCAGCCCGTGTGGGTGTTGCCAGCCTTGGGCAACTGATTCTAGGATGTGTGAGAAAGGGAGCTGAGTAAGTCATGGAGAGCAAGCAGTTAAGAAGTATTTTTATGTAGTTTGTGCTTTAGTTTCTATGCCGACTTCACTCAGTGATGGACTGTGACACGGAAGAATAAGTCAAATAAACCCTTTCCTCCCCCAGCTTGGATTTAATCATGATGTTTGTCACAACAAAAGAAGGGAAACTAGGACAGATACCTTAAGCAAAACCATCCATCTCTTCAGTACTGAGTCTCTTTTATTCTGACTATGCCAGCTCTTCGTGCCATTCTGGGTGATGGGTCCCGTTGAACATAAAAGTGTTTATTGTGCCTTTTGATGTGAACGTGCTCTTCTAAGTGTGGGTGTACACTACTGATTGGACTGTAATATCAACATATCAAGTTACCCTCACTCCTGTAATTCATATGAGAAAACTGAGGCCAAGGAGCAGCAGCATCTGTCAAGAGAAACATAGCTAGTAGGAACTGAAGTCAGGTCTTCCACCCCAAGCAGTTTGGAGTCTAAATTCCTTAATGTATTATAAAGTCTTTTTTATGCAATGCTAGTCATACAAATTTAAAAACAACCATAAAAGGCTTTAAGCATGAGGTATAGGAAGGAACTGATGTCCACTATACCTTGACACTGAATTTGTGAGTTTACCTAGAAATACCTGGAGTATTCTGAAATCTTTTAAGGGATGCCATGCCTTTTGCCTCCAGCCACATTGTCTACAAGTGATACAGTAGAGTTTGAGGTGTTTTTATGTGCTATTTCTGGGATGATATCAACAGATATCTCCTAACTCCTGATATTAGATGAAAGTGAGGATACCACCGAAGTCCAACTTGGTGAGCCAGTGAGTTTTATTTGGGTTACTTCCAAGAGTATGAGTCAAATATTGTTTATGGGAGCAAAATTTCCTTAAAGACAGCTGAGTCACCAAAAGCCCAGTCCAGAATGGGTAATGGTTCACGAAAGTTGGAAACCTGGAGTGTGGGAAGCCAGACCAATCCAAGACTTTCCCAGAGACCCTTGATGGAAGAAAAAAGGGAATAGTATTTCTACATCCTTGTCCTAGAGTAGACTTGGCAAGGTCAGTCTGGAGCCAGTGCCTCTTCAAAAGAGTCAAGGTTGCAGTTTCTGGGGACCCAACTGTTCCCCATGTGCTGTGGTTATCAGTCCTAAGGCAACTGTGTCTGGGGTACTCCATGTTCTCTTTGCCAATGTCCGACTTAGCTCTCTGCAGACCTCATCTGTCTCTCCCTACAACCTCACCCTGCAAATAGTATATATGCTACTGTACTTCTTAATAAACCTGCTTGGCATGAGTAAGTCATCAGATTATGCAAGACCTTATGGTCTCAGCTATTCCTGTTTTCTTCCCTATTTCTTGTCTCCTTTATTTCTCATTCTCAGTCCTTCCACTCAATATCTTGGGATTCCCTTATTCCCACAACACATTATTCCTGCTGGTTTGTGACTATGAAGTGTACTGTCCAACCTGTGGACTGTAGAGAGAATTCATTTCTAGACAGCTCAGTGGGTGTGAACCTCTTCCAAGAAGCCTGGCTGGTCTGAGTGTTGTCTATCAATAATCTGTACACCTAGTATAAGTTTTGAGGGGAAGGTGCTTAATTCATCTGGTCAGTTTTAGGGACTTCCTATAGCTTTTGAGTTGTTTACTTCGTGAGTTTTAACAACCTGCCCTACCAGGTGGGATATTTCACCACACATTAGAACATCCTGTGATGTAACAAACTTCCATGCAAAATGGATGTTTCACCTCATAGGAAATTGTCACACAGCACATGGCCAATCGGAAACCTTATTTCAGATACTTGGAGTGTTCCATCTTTAATCTCCAACCTCTACTTTTATCATAAAGAAGTAAGGGGTGGCTTCCTAGTGTCTTCCCATCCTGTCTCTAGCTCCTTTTGTTCTTCTCACAAGGCAGCTAAGCTGAGCCAAGGCATGTTCCTTCAGTTGCCCCCTGAACTGAATAGAAGGAGAAAGCAAGTGGAGCAGCACTAGGATTCATCTCTTTCTGTTTCTTAATACAGTGTGACTGGGCACCTCATACTCCTCTACCATGCCTTCTCCTCAGTGATGGATTATACCCTCCAACTCTGAGCCCCCAAAACTCTGTTTTCTCTAAGTTACTTTCATCAGATATTTCGTCATAGCAATGAGAAAAGCAACAACACACACTCTTAGGTCCATAGCTAAGTGCCCTTATTAATAAAGAGAAGTTAATGAAAGAAAACCATATACATCTATTTAGAAAAATTTTCACATGCTGCCAGAGCCTTCTTAAGGAAATAAAGATGCTTGGAGTTGGAGAGATGGGTCAACAGTTAAAAGGATGCACTGGTCTTGCAAATGATCTAAGTTCAAGTCCCAGAACCCACATCGGTTAGCTCACAACCACATGTAATTCCAGCAGCTACAGGGAATCTGACTCCCTCATCTGACTCTGTAGACAACTGCACTTGTGTACACATTCCTACAAATGAACACACACACACACACACACACACACACACACACACACACGTTCACAATTCATTAGAAATAAAAATAAATCTTAAAAAAAGAAAGAAAAGAAATGAGGACCCAATTGGTTATGATAGCATTTGAGACGTAGTGGCAGTAGGATCACAAGTTTTAGGTCATCCTGGCTACACAGTAGACCCTTTCTAGAACAAATAAGCAAGCAAACAAACAAAGTCCAGGAATCAGATAGAGCTGAGCATTATTGTTAAGGGGGTTCAATGGAGAGTGTACAGTTCAAGAGAAACTAGTCAGGACAAAGCAGATCTGAGCTAACAGTAAGAAGCTAGGGCAAGCTTCATCTTGGAGAGGAGGACCGTCCTTTGCTTCCAATACAGGGAGGCAAATTCTCATATGCAAACCAGGACTCTTTCTTAGGCTCTATTACCTGTTTTTGGACAAAAGGATAGGAGGAAGGTCTGGCTTTGCTGTTCCCCCAAGTTCCTTCAGCTCAAAATATTCTGTCTCCCTATGTGCTGTACTTTATGGAAGGCAGCATGTCCTAGACCATCGGTGCTCATAGGATCGTACCAGCCTCCATGTCCACAGCTGATGTGCATGGTGACAGTGTCTCTGACTCCATCATGCATGTTATATAATCAAATTCTTCCACCTTTGACAGTAGCTAAAATGAAACTTGATAAATCAACTAAGCTTGCCTATCTTTTCATGTTAAGAGCTACTTGCATTTTTCTTTTTGTGAACAGTCTGTTCAGATTCTTTGCCCATTTTTCTATTAGACTTAATTTTTTTCTCCCTTAATTTGGGAGAATTCTGGATATTGTGTTATTTTATCATATTTAGCAAAATTGTGTTATTTCATCAGTATGATGTAGATGACAAACACATTTTCTCTGTCTGTCTTTGTGTGTGTAGTGTATGCAGGTGAAGGGCACATGTGAGGCCAGAGATTGACACTGAAATGCGCTTCTCTATCACTCTTCCTTTTATTTGTTGACAAGGTCTCTCACTGGATCTGGAGCTCACTGTTTCATCTAGACTGTCTGGCACTCGAGGCCCCTTGGATCCACCTGTTTGTGCCATTCATCTCTGGGGTTATGGATGCCCACCATACCCTGCCTACTCATTTTGTTTGTTGGTTTAGTTTTGCTTTTTTGAGATGCAAAACTTTGTAGCTCAGGCTACCCCTTATTGTGTAGACCAGGCTGGCTTTGAACACTTAACAATCCTTGTACCTCACGCATGTCCAACCTGTATTAGTCTTTGATTTATAGGACTGTGGCTTTTCTTAAATGCAAAGTTGGAAACTGTAAGGGGGGCAAAGCCAAAAACTACTGAGACTTTAAAAATTCACAAATTTGTGGATTTTTAAACCTGTTTTAGTGTGTGATATATTTTCCCCAAAGAAATTGATTTCTGCACAGTGTGACACCTGAAACTGCCAAGAATGTTAGTAGCCTCGGCCTGGGTGTACAGCAGGATTTAAGCCCGTGGAATGTATAGCTGCGGGATATTTATCACAGATTTTGGGAAGGTGCCCCTTGTCTTGGGAGCCATTCTGTATTCTGGCTAAGCTTTCAGCCAAATGTTCATTTTGGAGAGCAAGAGTTTGAAGGAGGGAGAGAAAAACATAGCTTAGAGAGGAATCTGCCAACAGACAAGAAATAAAGAAATCTTACTATCTTTAAGAAAGGCCTTTGTAAAAAGTTTCAGATGGATTGTTTTTATTGTTAAAACCCAAGATTTCCCTCCAGATAGTAATCACTATAACAATGATAAAATGCTGTGTATACATTTAAAATTAAACCCTCACAGCACCTTTGAGTTATCAAATTCTCATTCTGCAGCCTTGTGAGCCTGGGAAATGTACACCAACATGCAAGACAACGGGGAGAGCGAAGGACATGGTGGACTCCGTTAATCCCTTCTGAGTTAGAACCAGGTTCTTTCCACAATCATATCTGCATCTTCAGTTATAAAGACTAAAAGTGTTCAGTTTTGCAAAACCCTGTTGCCTTAACTAAGCAATTTTGCTTTGAGCAGAGAACATTAGTGTCTCTGTTCCTACTGATAATGTGACAATACCCTGAGTGGTTTCTGTATTGGCTTACAAATAAGCAATTTACTCTGGCTGTTTTCTGTCCACAATTGAGTCACACAAAAATAAGCCCATGTCCCTCTATGGTTAGTAAAACATAGGGCATATACAGGCAGCCTTTCATAAATTCAGCCTCCACACCTAGATTCAACAAGGTTATTTTCTTTTTCTTTGTTTTTAAAGAGGAGCAGGGACCATTAAGTTGGGTGGGTAGGGAGGTAAGTAAGAATTGGGGTTGAGGGAAACATTATCAAAGTACACTGTATGGAGATTTTTTTCATTCACAAAAAGAAAAATATCTAAAAAATTATTTTGTAAACATAGTTCTTCTTCCCTAAATAATAAATCATTACAATATGTATATAGTATTTCTACTGTATTAGTTATTATACACTGTCTAGAGAGGTTTTAAAGTATGTGTGTTTGTATGTAAGTTATGTATGTAGGTTATGTTATATATGTAATCTGTGAATAAACACTATTTTATCCTACACAGGAGTTGAATATTCATGGGTTTCAATAATTATGGGTTCCTTGAATGTATGACCCTGCATTCAGGAGTGCCTCTAGAATAATGAAAGTATGAATGTCTCTCTAACATACAATTTTTATTTCCTTTGGATATAAACCCAGTAGAGAGACTGCTGGATCATGCCACATTGTAGTTCCATGTTGCTTTTCAGAGGAATTTTCAAACTGTTTTCTTTAAGTGCTGGACCAATTTGCATTCCCACTAACACTGTGGAAGGGTTCCCTTCCCCCCATCCTTGCTTACGCTTCCTATTTTCAGACATTTTTAGGCAGGTATACAAACACCTTAATAAGGTTTTTGTTCACACTTCTGTTGATCATTTCTTTTAGAAATGGCCATTAAGCTCTATTGCTAATTTTAATTACTCAGTTAATTGATATGATCTTATATGGAATATTGGTTAGCCTTGACCTTGCAACTCTCCATGAACAACTGAGATTGTAGATACATCCCATCTCATCTGGTTCATCTTTTAATTGAGCTATTTGTTTTTTTCGCTTGAAGTCTCAGAATTCCTTATATTTTCTGGATATCAGCTCACTGTCAGATGCGTCCATTGTACATATATTCTCTCATCCTATCAATTGTCTCTGCATTCAGCTGGTTGTTCTTTTGCTATGCAGAAGCTTTCAGGTTGATGCAATCCCATTTGCCTAGCTTGGCTTTCGTTTCCACTGCTTTTAGGCTTTTGCCCAAAACATTCTTGGCCTTTCTGAAGTCCTAAAGTCCTTTCCCCTATGTTTTATTCTAGTAGTGTCATAGTTTCAGCCTTACATTTATATCATTAATCCATTTTGGATTGACTTTATCTTTTAAATGTGAAGGACAGATGTGTGGTCATTCTTCCAGATGTGGACACTCTATTATTTGTAGCACTGTTCTTTAAAATGATGGTTGTATTCTTACCATCTTTGTTAAAATCTGGCTGCGGATATGTGGGTTGAATCATAGGATCCATGTTCTATTCTACTGGCTGGTATGTCTGTTTTCGCAACAATTCTATGCTGTTTTTACTAAGACAGTTTTGAAGTATGTTCTGAGGTCAGTCAGTGTATTATCGCTGGCTGTTTGTTTTGTAGAAGATGATCACGTGGATCAGTGTGATCCACTGTGTATCATTGTGACAACATATTTGACACAAACAGACTAAGGGAGAAAGGACTCATCGTGGCTCAATGTTTTAGTCCATAGCCTGGTTCAGGTCTGTGGGGGCAAAATATGATGGTTATTATGGTTGGCCTTAATGCAAACTTTCCACAAATTAGAATCATCTGAGTAGGGAGTCATACCTGAAGAATGGTGCTGAATGCCTTACTTGAAGAGGGCAGATCTATGGGAGTGTGGGTGGCACCTTCTGGTAGCAGCCCAGATAATTGGCTCCTGGCAAAAGGAAGATAACTCATCTTCTGTTCTGTTGGCTGTTTCTCTTGCTGCAGAACTGACTTACTCTGTTGCAGCAGCTCCTGCTGATTCCTTCATTGACATCAGAACACGCATTTCCAAGCCTCCCTCATGGACTGAGGACCAGCGGCTCCCCAGGATCCTTTTAGGTTTTCAGCACCAGGTTAGGACTGCTGAGGCATGAAGTCTCAAGGACTGAGTAACTAACCTGGTTCTCCACCTCACAGTGTGATTCAGCTGTTGTGGCTATTTTAAGGTAAACTGATCACACACACAACATTTGTTCTGTTCTTTTCCTACATCATCTTCAGCATTTGTTATCAAATTTCTTAATGATAGCCATCCTGACCGAGATGAAGTAATATCTTAAGTTAATCTTAATTTGCATTTCCCTGATGACGAGAGATAATGAAAGTTTTAAAAACACTTATTGACCATTTGTGGCTTTTTCTTTTTTGAGAACTGTTTATCCACAGTCTGTGGGCTTCTTTTGAGCCCACTAGTTTTTTTGGTGTGCTTGATTTATTCTGCTTTTAATAACTCCTCTCATGCTTTGAATTTTGTTGAATGTATTTTTCAGCTCAAGTAAAATGCTGGTTTTAAAATTTGTTTTCATCTGTTAAGTTTCCTTGGTGGACTATTAGAAATTTTATGTTTCCTTTAAACTCCTTTTCTTAAAACAGCCAAGTTAAATTCTGTTAGTGTTCTCCCTACAGCTTTGTTCCTGGTCAATTCCAACACCTTATTTTGACTCTTGAGTCATGATTTCCTGAAAGATTTTGATTTTGATTGGCAGTTATATCATCTTGGAATTTCTTTCAGTCTTCCTAATATGGGTTAGTTTGGATTTATGCTTCCAAAAATTCTAAGTGTGCTTGTTGGCTTCTTAAGATGGTAGTAATTTCCAGTCTGCCAACACTGAATGGTGCCCAGGTCCTAATTTGCTAGGAGCCTTATGTAGGAAACTGTTTTAGTACTAGAGGGCAATCCAAGCCTGTGATTGTTGCAAGCACATTGCTGGTGTGATGTTCAGAAAGAACAGACTATATAGAATTAGTAATGTTTCCCCACAAACCTCTCCCTCAGACCAGTGTAGGCCCAGACACCTCATTAACAGTTACCAGTCTATGGTTAGACACAGAGGAGCTTTGCCCAGTCCTGGGTAGAGTTACCATGGATTTTCTAGCTCCAGGCTTATATGTTACATCTGGGCCCACTATGCCATATCCTAAGACTGTATCCTCCAAGACCAGCAAAACACTTGATGGGGACCAAGAACTTAACTGGTCCGGTAGAGAGTCTCTGAGAGCATGTGGACTGCTATGGGCTTCCTGCTTCTGATGTGGTCTTGAGACTCATGACCATTGCGATCAGTCACAGGTGATGCTGGGTGAGGCAGCATTTGGTAGATTGGCTCTCTGTGTCTTTCTCTAGCGTCTCAGCTGTTTCAGAGGCTCCACCTATTGGCACACCAGGGGATAGGGTTGCACTGTGATTTGCCAAATATGCTTCACTGGTCTAACACAACATTCCAGGGCAAAGCCCTCATTACCAAGATGTACTACTCTCAATAAATTGGATCATATATCATGCCGTGTTACCTGAGGTTGGGGTTGGCTTAGTATTGGTTAAGGTCCCTTGGCCACCTAGGCTCATGCTAAACTCAGGTTGAAACTGAGTCCCTAGTCTCTCTCTCTCTCTCTCTCTCTCTCTCTCTCTCTCTCTCTCTTGTGAATGATATCTGTGTATATCTTTAGCCCCCCCCCACATATCTTTGCTACATTTAATCTATTTACCATTACAATTAGAGGCAGTCAAATCTCAGTCCATCAATTTTTGGGTTGCTTGGCTTAAGACTAGAATTAAAACCCATTCTTGCATAGTTCAGTAAAGTGCTGGGTTTGTGGGAATTTAAACACAATTGTAGAAATATAGTCTTAAAGTGGGTAGACCAGGTAGGCAGCCAAGCCACCTGGATAAATTTAGTTTGAGGACTATAGAGTCCTGTCTGGGAATGGCACAGACAAGCCAGCCACTTGTAGTACCACTAATGTCCTGTCTGGTAAAACTTCTCTTGTAGGTTTCCAGCTTCAATAACTCAGAACTAAAATATATTCAAGGAAAAGAGTAAGGTGTAACTCTCACTGGAATGCAACACATGGAAAATACTCAAGCAGTAAATTCACAAGAAGAATGTGGAAGTTAATTTTTCTCAATCTCCTAGCCATTGCCCCCACTCTCCTTGGAATATTGTTGCTGATTTATCCCTCTGTCACATTAGACTGTTAGCAGCCTAGTGGAGGCTGGGACACTGCAGGCCTTATAAAGTGTCTGGCACACAGTAAATGCACACCAAGTGTTGGTTGATTACATTTCCATGTTTTAAATGAATAGCAGTGTGAACAGGGGAGCTGTACATCTCTTCAGGGACCCTGTGCAGGAGATTTTCTGTCATGTCCTTTGTTTCCTGTCCTCTGGTTCTTTTTAAATGGGATGTTTTGGGGGGGGGCGCTGCTGGGTGAATACCTAAAATTAATTCACTCTGCTCCAGTTACCCCTGGCAGGTCAGTGCTTCAGAGGATCAGAGTTAATCACATCACTACCACCTCTGGCAATGGAGATCCTCTGCCCTGCATCCCCTGCCTGTTTTCCCTAGTCTCATTCCCCTGCCTCATCCACAGTTCCACTTTCCTTGGGTTCAGTTCCCCATGATCCACTGTGGTCTGAAAATGTTAAAGGGAAGATCCGAGAAATAATTTATAGGTTTTAAATATTCCTTATTAAAGTGTGCTGCTACTTGTTGATTACTGTGCTTAATTCATAAGTTAATATTTTTCAGAAACATCTGTGTAGGAACAACAACAACAACAAAACCACAGTACATCCAGGGTTCAGTACTACCTGCTGTCTCAGACATTTCTTGAGGTCTTAGAACATGTCCACCATGGAAAAAGGGGACTACTCTACATGCCAAAATTGTGTTCTGTGGTTGAGTTAGGCTGGACATATGTTTCCCAAGTGAACATCCCACTTTTCTCACCCACACCTGCTGCTGACTGTGCTTGCTTGGTCAAATCCCACAGTCTCTGCCACCTGGAACCCATAAACCATAGCCCCACATGGGATGCCTTTCTTCCCACAGAATATGATCTCTCCCTCCTCTATCTGACCTGTCTTTCCATGCTCATCTCATGAGCCCCATTCTGAGATCACTGGATGATGAGGTCTTAGCTTTGCTCACCTCTCTATATTCTGCAGCAGGACCTTTCAATTTACCTGGGGTAATGAATAACTGACTTAGTAAGTCTAGAGTTGGCCCAGGTGTTTTATTTTAAAAACTTGTTAATTAGCATGTGTAAGTTTTGTTCTGGGACTTGAAAAGTTGTTTTGTTGATTTTCCTTTCTACCGTTCTTCCCCTGTCACCCTGAGCTCCTCCTGGATCCTTCCACATCCTCCCATAGCCTCCTCCCACTTCTGGTTCACTTGTGTCTTCTTGTGCCCCCTTCCTCATCACATCTTTCTAGTTCTTATGGTCTCTTTTCTAGTTCTATAACCTGTATTCAGACTCACCCCATGTATTTACTATATAATATGCATTACATTCTGAGACTTACATGTGAGAACATATTTTTGTTTCTCTTGAGCTACCTCATTTAATAATTTACAACTCCATCCATTTTCCCACAGATTTCATTTTTCTTTACCGCAGAGTGAAGTTGCCATACACACATGCTTATATTGCATTTTCATTCAACTCTTGGTGGACATTGGCATGAGTTTTAACATCATACAAGTTGGTGAAACCTCCACAGCACTGAGGATAGCACCCTACACATGTGAATGCTCAAGGCAATTTATTAAGTAAATTCAATTCACTGTGTGAGAATCTGTAGTTGGAAGGAGGAGCCAGCGGCCCCTTATATCTAAGGAAATGGAGTGAGGCTTATAATTGGCTTTAGCATCCAATTATACTGCAGGCATTGTTCAATGAGACTCAGAATGAAGATGATAACTTGAACATCGGCCCAATGAGTTCATTTTAGACAAGCATCTTCATTCTGTGTAGCATATGGCCATAGTCATAGAAATGTGAGTGGGTACAACACATTCTATTTTAACTTTTAACCATTCACAAGTGTTCCAAGAAAGTTACGTTTCCCCCTCATATGACTAACAGTAGTGATGGAAATAGATAGATGTCTCAGCCTCTAAAGGGAAGTTTTAAATCCACATAATTGACCCTGCGCTGTCTTATCATTCTATATTCTTAAAATGCATAATCTAAAAAGCACAAACTATTTATCTCATGGAGAGACCAGTCAATGGTGTGTCAGAAGGAACTGAAGACAGGATTCAAGGGAAGATTCACCAGACACAGTTCCATTTCATTTTGCCCCATCCAGTTTTACTTATCTCTAATGGGTTAGATCAATATAAATTAGATTTAGTGAATCTAGGGGCTTCTGATATACTCTCTTAGAAGGGGGTATGAAGTTCAGCTTGGCACCTGTGGGCATTTGGCATGGCAGCATATGGACTAAAAACAAGGTTTATGGACTAAAAACAAGGTTTATGGCCTGGCATTGTTTTCAGCTGCTAATAGCCTTATGAGCCCATATTAGGCTGAAGCCAGGTAAAAGCAGGAGAGACCCTATTTAAGGATGAAGTGGGTGGAGCCCGAGTTCCCACGCTAGAGATGATGAGATGCCAATCAGCTTGTATCATCTGGTGGAGCCAATGTAGGCAGAGTGAGAAGCTAATCTCAAACAGAGCTGTAAAAATACAGTCAGCTTTCCCTAAGGCAGAAAGAAGCTGGTGAGCAGAGAAGGCCTCAGCAAGACAGCAAAAAGCCAGGGACTAAAGCCTGTGGCACAGTTTTTGTTCTGAGGGGTTCAATCAGTTCAAACTTTGGCCAGAATAGAACTGCCACCAGCCGCAATGACTGCGGCAGAGCAGCTGAGTGGCTAATACAAATTGACCAAGTTGGTCTATGCACAACTGAGGCTCCAGAGAGAAGAAAGTCTCAGCCTCATTTAAGTAAAGCTGCCATAGCAATGCAATAGCCAGTTTACCCTACAGGCCCTCCCTGAGGTGTTCCTGAGGAAAGACTGTTGACCAAGTGCCCTGAAGGATCTACTCCTGAGGTGCTCCTGTTGACTGAGGACCTGCCCCAGAGACTGTATCCTTCTAAAAGGTTAGGGTTAGTTGCTAGATAATAGGTGTTTGTAGTTATTAATAGGGTTAGTTGTTAGGTAGTAGTGATTTATATAGTCATTCTTAGGGCTAGTTATTAGGTAATAAGTGATTATATTTTGTTATAAGTGCCTATAGTTATTAATTAATATATTTGATAATTAAAAGTTTCAACTTTAATCATCCTTTTTTGCACATCCCTGACAGTTCCTTTCCTCTGGATATCTTTTCTTTAGCCAGAATCTTCTTTTTGCCTCTGGTTTTCATATGCTTTGACTGATCCTTACCCCTACTAACTATCCAACTTTCATCTGCTAGTTTAATACAAGTGGTTCTTAGAGGTTCTTTGATTGTCTATCCATTCCATCTCTATTTTATTTTCTTTAAAATTTATTTAGGAATAACTTTTTTTTTTTTTTTTTTTTTTTTTTTTTTTTTTACTGTTACCTAGTTTAGAGTGTATAAAGAAAATCTCGACAAGCTTTCCTGTACCCAATTACTCTGGACTGAACATCTTGACCTAGGTATGTGGCTGCTGCCTTACCTATGGGTCAGGTGGCCAAAATCTATTGTCTTTCTCAAGGACATGTAGGGAAACAGAAGACTATTTAGTAGAGGGCCTTGGCTACTCAGGGATGTCTGTTTATTATAGTCTATGAACCTTCAATTCTTAGAAATCTGCTTGTATATGATACCAGGTTAATTCTGGAGACTTGTGAGGTCTACCTGAGACTCACCACAGGCTTTCAGTTTAATTTTTTTGTGATCCTTTCCATGCCTCTTCACTCCCAAAGCACCCATCCATGCTGTCTCCATCTTAACCATGTAAATTTGGGTGAAAGGTTCATTTATTTCCTGTACTTTCCTCCCTTTTCTTTTGTCAAGAAATTCCAGAGAGATTTCTTTCCCCCAGAGACATTCTCAATAATGTTACACATTGGATAAGTCTAACCAATTCTGAGAATCTTGTGGCTATGTGTAGGGATCTGATCAGGTTATTGATGAATCTCCGTCTCTCTCATCTTTGAGGCACCAGGACTTTCCTTCCTTGGTTTTTCACATCACTTATATGTAGTTTAGTCTTCTTTGTGCTTCTATTATAGAATAACCAAGACTGAATAATTTATGATAGGTAGAAACGTATTTTCCCACAGTTCTAGAGGCTATCCAAGAGAATCAAAGAGGAGTCTAAAGTCAAGATGTTGGCATGGTCTTGCTGGGTCATTTAAGCTGAGAAATTCAGATGAAAACAAGACCAAGAAAGGAAGGGAATTATTCACTTTATAAGTAACATGTTCATGACAATAGCTTCAGACCACTGATGAGGGCAGCATCCTTATGTCCCAGTCACACTCTAAAGATCATAAATCCTTAATATTATTTCTATAGCAATTAAACTTTAACATGAACAAATCTGGGAGAGGTCTTTCTCAAGCTGCAGCATTTAGATCCAGTTGAGAGGGGTTTTAATGTGTCTCCTTGGGAGCTCTCGCCTCAGAGGTGGGGTTTGAGATCAGTTTCAACATTACATGGCTGGTCAAAGCATTCCACTCATGCTAAGTCATCTTCAACTGATATTGAAGGATGGTATAAGCATGTGGTAATAGGCCCGAGGAAACAGCAAGCATGAAGCAACATGAAAAAATATCAAAGGTAGAATAAATATGAGCAAACAAGGAAAGCTAGGCATCCATGATTCACACTGTCAACGAAGTGTGAGTTATGAAGAGAAATAGATACGAAACATGTTGGAAAGAAGAGACACATTTTGTCATTCTGTCTTTCAATCAATCAGACTTTCTTCCATTGCCATCTTTCAACCTTTAAAAAAAACTTCCTCTTATTCATAGAATTGGAAACCTTTTCATAGATAAATTAAAATTGATAAATAATTTCTTTTTTGGAGTTAAAATATAATTAAATCATTTCCCTCCTTCCCATTTCTTTCTCTCTCCCATGTATCTCCCTTGAAATTTATCAAACTCATGGTCTGTTTTTCTTTAGTTGTTGATATATATGCAAGCACACACACATATTTCTAAATATAACTTTCTCAGTCTGTATAATATTATTTGTGTAGATATGATTTCAGTGCTGACCAGTTGGTATTGGATGACCAGTTTGGGGGGGGGTCTTTTTCCTGGGAAAGACTGTAATCCTTCCCTCAGCATTTTTTAGTTGTCTATAATTCTTTGTTTAGGATTGGGACAGAACTACTTCCATGTTAGCAATTCTGTTGGTATTGGACTATTTCATGTCCTGTTCAGGCAGTCATTTTGACAAGACTTTATGGGTGTAGTTTCTCTGACATTTCTAAGAGACCAAATCTCACAATAAAATTCCTGTTATTCTGGCTCTTACAATCTTTCTTTCTTTTTTTTCAACCATTCATAGAAATTTTATTTATAATAATCCACGAATTATACATATCAAAATGTTCTTCAGTAAGAAACAGCTTTTCAAATTTGTATAGTATATCCACACCAGTCAGCAGAAAACATATTCAATCACTTGAACAGAACATAAGGATATTACTGATTGAAAAAACCTCTTCAAAGGTTATTTCTTACATGTTTCCATTTATGTAACATTCTTTCTCAAAATTATAGAGCTGGAGAAGTGTTGGTTAGAGGTTTCTACCCTTTCTGCCACTATTATCATTGAGCCTTTTGTGCAGTAGTGTTTTAGATGTATCAGGTGGGCTGGAAATCTCATGATTAATTGTTCTCCGCATTTTGATCAGTTGTGTCTTTTTTTTTTAAACATTTATTTCTTTATTTATTATGTATACAGTATTTGCTCTACATATATGCCCGGGCAGATCTCAGTGTAGATGGCTGTAAGCCACCATGTGGTTGCTGGGAATTGAACTCAGGACCTTGGGAAGAACAGCCAGTGCTCTTAACCTCTGAGCCACCTCTCCAGCCCAGTTGTGTCTTTTTAAGAAAGTGTCTCTGTTGCAAATAGAAGTTTACTTGATGAGGAATGGGGACTGCACTGTGTATATAAGATCATTTAGAATGCAGATAGGGATTATGCTGCTGATAATGAAGTAATAAAATGACAGATACAGGTTCCCCTCCAAGATTCCTGACTTCACTAACCCCAGGCAGTTGCCTGGGTTTCCAGTGACAGGAATGGTTTCCCTCCTCTTGAGTCCGTCTTAGTCTTACCAAGGAGCTATGAGTTACCGACAAGGTATGTGTGCCACTATGCACGCAGACCTATTTCACATCAGGCTGGTCATTGTTGTATTTCATAGGCATTGGAGCTGGGTAGGACTAATGGTTGCTCTCTTCTCTTGGAAGCTTACAAGGCACCAATAAATAATTTCTTGTATTCTGACCCAGGAAGACATTTTATATTACTAGGATAATGAATTTATAGAGATATCAAAATGCTATACAATTCAGACATAAAAGAAGATTTGTTCTAGAAATATAAATTAAGCAGAACTGGTAACAGATGGCTTAACATCAGGAGAAGGGAGCCAATGCATATTTAATCAGTATTAAATTCTTCTCTGTTAGAGCTAGAGAGATGGCTCAGCAGTTAAGACCACTTGCTACTCCTGCTGGGGAACCTCGTTCAGTTCTTAGGACTTATATGGCAGCCCACACAACCTATTACTCTAGTTCTGACGGATGCAGAACCCTCTTCTGGCTTCTGCTTGCATCAAATATGGAAGTGGTACATGTACACACATTCATACAGGAAAACAATCTTATAAATAAAATACGACAACCCCACCTCCCTCTTTTGTAGGGAGTTAAAGAGAAAGGATATCTACAGACAGTGACTACTGATGGGGTGATGTTATGCATTCTAAATGTTAATTAACATGCTCCCAGAAGCCTGCTTGCTGTACACCAAGTGAAGCTATGTTACCTTTCTTGTTAACCATTGTCTCTGATTGGTTAAATAAATGCTAAGGCCTGAGATTGGGCAAAGAGAAAGGTAGGCGGGACAAAGGTTCATGGACATCTGGGGCATGAGAGCATGTTGGGTAGAAGAAGAAGCCAGAGCAGGAAGGAAGACACACACCATGGGTTAGAGATGGAAGAAGATCCTTCCATGTGACCTGGAATATCAGCATAGCATGGAGAAAACCAGTCCAGGGGACATATGTATATTATATGGGACTTTATTCAGGGATAGAATTATGAGCTAGCTTAGATGGGCTAGGATTACACACAATTCAGGCTAAGGCTTGTTAAAATCCATCAGGTGTCTGTGTGTGCTCATTTATAATAGGGGGGTTTAAGGATTAACACTACCAACCAATTAAATATAATATAAACACAGGTAAATAATTTAATAAGTTATTTCTATAGGCTACTGTGTGTTTTTGTTTATTGAGATGATATTTGTTTTCCTCATCGTTGAATGTCCACTAAATTGTATTGAAATGTGGAAAAACACTATGAACCCAAACCAGAGCATGAACAGGAAAACCACAATAGTTGTTTTCTCATCTTTTGGCCACTGATAGTATGGTTGTAAATTCTCATTTCCCCCCTCAAGAGAGTCTTGAGTTTTACCAATGCACAGATGTGAAACCTGGAGCAGATGTCCATAGATCAGTGCTTTACTTGATCCTCTATAGAGAAGCTTACTCTTTTGGTGGATGGGAATCAACACGGAGACCCACAACTGGGCAATGTGCATAGAATGAGACACTTTCGGGCACTCATGCCTAAATAGGATGACTTCATCAAACCCCTCCTATCAATGTTTGGGGAATCTTTGCAGAAGAGGAGGCAGAAAATTGTAAGAATCATAGGTGGTGGATGATGCCAAGGATACAGTGTCTTTCAGATGCAACAGGACTGATGCCCATCTAAACTCATGGAGACTTGTGGCAGCATGCGCAGGCCTTATACACATTCAAACCAGACAGGGCCCCAGCACTGAGAGGGGAATGTGGGCATGGGTTCCACCCCTAACTAAGAAGCCCTTCGCAACTGTTAACTTCTGGGAAGGTGAAAATCAGTTTCTTCCAGCGGAGTGTCACAATGTATGTATATCAACCACACTCCAGGGCAATCCCCATGGCTAGGGCTATTTGGCCACACAAAATAAAATCCGTGGATCCATGTTTTTTTTTTTTTTCTTTTTCTCTTTTGTGGATTTTCATTTTGTTTTGTTTTGACATTTTTTGGTCTTATTGATTTTTTTTGAAAGGGAGGGATACATATATATGTGTATGTATATATATATATGTATATTAGATATAGATAGAATGATATTAAATAGGTAGGGAGGTGGGGGAGGATCTAGGTAAAGATGAGAGAGAGAAAAATGATCAAAATATGCTGCATGAAAGCAAAAGAAACCCTGGAAGAGGCAGAGCAAGTGTACTCACCAAAGATCAAACAGAAGCCACCGTAGAAAACTTTCTCCCTAAATATAATGATCATGAGTGATTTGCAATATAATTGGCAAATTGAGCAGTGGAAAGCAGAGTCCCATCCTCGCTGTTACACATTAAATATAAAAAGGATAGGTTCTGGGCTTTAGCTACAAAATGTTCCAAAGTACTTTATGGCTATGAGTTTGATACAAAATAGAAACTTTTAGAAATAAGATGAATAAGAATTATTGGCTCTCGATTTCTTCATTTTCCTTTTCAATGAACTTTTTACTCAACTCTTCCCTTCAGCTTGTGTCTTTCTAAGGCCAAAGCCCTCAAAGTCACCTTTCTCCCTGTAAGGAAAGTAAGACAGTTGACAATGAGAGGCTAGTGGTTTAGTGTTTGCCACTGAAATAGGGTTTATATGTTGTTGCTTTGTTAAAACAAAATCTCAGATTAAATACATTTAGTCATTATTATAATCACCCCAAAAGGTCTAGAGAATTAAAAAAAATGTTTAATTAAAAATGCTTTAACTGAAAAAAAAACCCAGATAATATATTTTCAGGGAAGAAATTCTCAGAAGGATTTTAATTTAAGTAATATGAACACTAATCCATGGCAAGCAAATGGCAAAAATAATTAACTTATTTTTAATGATTACATTTTGGCTCTCTTAAGATAATTACTGAACAAGAAGTGGAATTTGCTTTTGCTAAAGAAGAGACATATATACCTTTTATTATTTAATGTTGTGCTTGATAGTGTGTTTAGAAATAAGTAGTCTGTCATTGAGCAGGTGCTGGCAGCAAAACTGCATTTCTGCAAGACTGCAAATATTAAACTATGGATTAGAAAATGATCTGCAACATTATTTTCTCATAAAAATCATGCCAAGGAATAAATGAGCATATCATTTAAACACAAGCCAAAGGGTTGCAGGAACACCTGCAAAGACACAAGATTACCAAGGGAAGCTCCACTTGCAGTATATTATCTTGTTCTTCAGAAACTAGCCTCATCTGCCACCTCTAAAGTTCAGTGAGAGACTTTCAACAAAATCAAATGGGACAGGAGATATAGAGAAGCACCCAGTAGATAGGACATCTGTACTAACCCCCTTTTCCATCCACCCAGGCTTAGAGACATCGAGGAACATTGGGCAGAAACAATGTAAGCCAGGGAGATAAACAGAAGTGCTATGAAATGTTGTCTCCTGGGCATGCTATGGCTGTAAAGACTCATGAAATTAGAGCAGCTGTGGATACCTGAACAAGGTCCACACACGATCCAGCCAGCCCACATCCTAGCATCGATGAGAGAGATGATTTCCAGCTCCCACTCCTTACTGAGGAGCTGTTGGTAGTTGATAGTTGGAGAGGAAAGAGAACCATTCTCTTTTGAGAATGTGGCCACTGGCAGGTTTCCCATGGTCCCGTGAATGCCTACATCCATGCACATCTGAAGCACTAACTGGACTTTGTGGGTTATAAAACAATAATACATGAAGTTGGGAGGGTGCCATTTTTGGGGAGATGTGGGGTGAGTAATATGGGGTAGACATGATAATATTTCACTGTATACATGTACAAAATTCTCAAAAATAAAGAAAAAATTTAAAAGCACCCAGAAACAGCTGATCAATAATGGAGAGATAATGAAGTGTTTTTACCAAAATAGAAGTGAACATTTGGGCTTTGAACCATTTGGTCCTTCATTATCTAACTTTATAATGAAGGTAACATTTACTTCACAGATTCCTTCAGTTCCTATATAAAGTTCATACAAAGAATAACAATCAAATCACAGAGCAGAAGATGCAGGACAGCATAGAGAATTTAAACACCACCATTAAGCTACAAATAAGTGAATATTATATTTAGAGCTTAATTTTTAAAAGAACAGAGACAAATGGAGCATAGAATAGTGATGAGGAGTTGAGGGATTTGGAAGCAATAACTTTTTCAGGTAAGTATTTTCATTAAAGTTTTAGACACGCGTGCGTGCATGCACACACACACACACACACACACACACACACACACACACTAATGAGCAAGCTACTATAGGAACACAGTGTGTCCTGTAAGAGATAATCATTTGCCTGTACCAGTATTTGGCATAAGCTTAAAAAAATTTACATTGGTAGTTCTTCGATTCATTTATAAGGAACACGTGCCCTGTGAATGGGATCTCACCTAATAGACCAGATATTTGTAGTTTATAGTTTGTATTTCTTTGGTAGCATCTTGGAAGGCTAAAAGATAAATATGGACTTCTACAAGTGGCATTTCTCAGAACTGCTGATGTATAACAATTGAATACTAAATCTCTAAGAAATCATTGGGATTATCCAGGGCAAACTCCTCCACCGTCCGTGCTTTCCTTCTTTCCCCCAAAGTGAATACACCAAGGCTCAAAGGGATTAAAGAGTCAACAACTTTATCAAGATTATAGAGGCTCAGAGCAGGGCTGGAACTAAGGCCATGACATTCTGGGGGCGGGCTCTTCTTTGCAGTCTCTGCCTCAGTAATTTAGGTCACAGAGCACAGGGTGAGAGGACACTCAGCAGGGCTTCTGCATGCTTTGCCCACGCTCATTTATACCATTCCCCAGTGTGCTGAGCCATTTCAGGAAAAGGGCTGTTTTCTTTCTTCATGGACTGTAGCTCAGATGTTAGAAGGCATGTGCAATCATAATGGAATTAGTGAGCTGTGGTCTCTTCCAGCATCTTATTCCTTTTTATTCTTAATCAGAACCTCATCAGCTCGTTGCAGAGAAGGGCCAGTTGTTGAAATTTCCCATGTTCTTGTTGTGTGTGCTGGTTTTATACAACTTGAGCTTATCTTTATTGGTTTAAACGCAGTCTCTTTTCTATTATAATAATGTTTATTTATTACATCAAATTACATCTCCATCATAATGCCCTCTTTCCAACCCTTCCGGTTCCACCCTCCCACTCTCTCCTCCCTCTCCCACCCATCCCACTCCTCTGATGTAGAGTGTCCCTCCCTACATATCAGCTGCTCTCAGTTCAACAGTCATATGAGGGCTAAGAGTTTGCACTTCTCCTATGTTAATGCCAGTTTGCCCAAGAATAGTCTAAATAGTGATTCTCAAATCTGTCCTTAGGTCAGGAAGAGGTGACACATGGTTTTCAGATCAGCCCTCATCCACAGACCCATTCTGAGAGACAGATATAAGGCACATGTTGATGTCCCCCATATGACACAGTAAAGTCCAGCAGGTTGTCTTCCTTCCTTCTTACCTTCCTTCCTTTCATTCTTTTTTATCTGTTTCTGTGTTCTGTTTTTCTATGCTACTGATGCAACAGATGACATGAATTCCTCCCTCAAAAGGGAGAGTTAGAAAGAGGGCAGGAATATGTACTCTCTTCCTGCTCTCCTCACCCCTAGATAATCCTCTGGAGAAGCATCCCTCCACCTCCTCAGCTGTGTATGCAGACATTTCCTTAAAGCCAGTTTGGCAGATAGTTCAGATTTCTTTGTTGAGAGACAGACTGCCTAGATGTAGATGATGATTTTTCACTTACAAGTAGTTTATTTCTTCCGTATAATCTTGTGCCTTTGTTTCTTCATTTATAATGACCTTGAAATAGCACTGAAACTGAAACTTAGCTATCAATTATATTTATTAATAAGTATAAACTGTAATATTAAGCCAGTGAAGTAGCCAGCAACATGGCGGGAGACTGGCAGGCCTGACTGGCCTTAGAGGGTTGTAGGGCAGCCTGGTAGGGCAGCCTGGTGGGGTAGCTGCTGTATATTTATTAATAACAATAAATTGTTATAGTAGGCCAGCAGAGCAGTTGGCAGTGGCAAGGGAGGCCAGCAGGCCTGGTGGGCACTTGCTGGGGCTTGATTTGCCTTGGCTAGAGGCTTGAAACTCATGGCTGCCTTTTCACAATAATTAAATACACCAAGACCTTTTAATGTTTCAACACTTAGCCCTTAGCTGGGCACACTCTCAACTAGCTTACCTAAATTAGTTCCAGACCACCTAATCCTAATCAGTCATGTGGCTTGCTGTACCTTCCAGAGATCTCAGACACAACTGTCTGATTCTGTGTTTCCTGGTGGAAAGAGAACTTCTCCATGTAATACCCAGAGTTCCTTGTTGGGCCCAGGAAGTCATCCCACCTTCCTATACTCTTTCTGCCCAGCTGATTGGCCATCAGTGACTTTTATTAACCAATCAGAAAATGCCTCAGAAAGAGTGTTAACCACATCTCTGAGCATTGAAATCAGCTTCTGAGAACCAATTTATATAATAAAGGAAAGTATTAAACTTTCCTTTAACATAGCGTTACTTAGTGTAGATAAAGTACTGGACAAATGTTAGCTATTGTAATTGTCTAAAACTAGCTTTGATGGCTGAGTTCTTCATCTGCTCCCTCCACACCCTGTAGATACCTGACATCATCATTTCCAGTCTTGTCCTTGCCAACTTCAGTCTGCTGGACTGCATGTCTCATATTTATTCTTAATCTTTCATCCTTTTATTTACCCCCTTTTGAAAGAGAGAGCCTACACCATGTGCCTCTCTTTTCTTGCCACTCACTTTTTTCCTGTGTGTTTATGTAATTCAGTGTATTAAAGGAGTAACGTAAGTCTATAGGGGAACTTTCTGGAATCTAAGCTAGGTTAGGAGTCCTATGGAAGACTTCTTGAGCAGTCTAAATCCAAGTCAAGGCTCCAAGTAGCAAGGACTCTTCAGGCTGATGGAACAGTGTGGGTTCTTTGAAGAGCTGAAAGGCAATTGAGTACAAGTATGACACAGAGGACAGTTAGTGGAGGAGCCAAGCTATGTCAAGAGCCACTTCTGGAATGTCAAGTGGGAGCATGTATGGCAAAAACTGTACCTTAACCTGGGAACCTGGGAGGAGAGGCACTGTGTCCATTCAGATACCACTCTATCAAGAGTCTGTCAGAGAAGTGGGGCCAAATGGCTGAAGATCGATGCTGTAATGTATGGAGAGAAAATGGGAACTGTCCAGGCAGCCACTGGTATGTCATTTCTTAAGTCTTGGAAGCTGCGGGCCCTGCACTTCCTACATAATCAGATATATTTATCCCTCTCAGGTCTCTGAGGTGGTTGAAGAATAGACAGCTAGAGTCTCGTAGTTAAATTTTGAGTTGTTTAGGAATCAAGAGGGTGTGCTGAATCTAAGAAGATATTTTTAAAATTGTGATGAAAGTTAGGATGGAAGTTGAGTTGGATATAGAACTTTAAACTCATGGAGATGGGTAGATAGAAGAATGTTAAAGTCAGGTGCCAAATACATATAGACTGGACATTGGGATTGTATGCTAAGCCATATAACTCTCATAATTGTGGCCTAATTACCTCTGTTGTTTTGTATTGTATTTATTATTGTAAGAGAAAGAGCCATTTGTTGGACTGAAAGGGGGAAAAATATACCTTAAAATTAAAAAAAATGGAAGGGGATGGGTGGGTTGAGGCAGAAGAGGGTGGGAGGGTGGGACTGGAGGGGGGGAGTAGGGAGGGGATTGTGATTGAGATGTAACTTGAAGAAATAAAAAATAAATTTAAAAAATATATAAAAAAAGAAAGAAAAAGAGTCTCTTTGAAAACTAAAGCCAGTGAAATAATCTCATTTGCCTATAAGAAAGACTACTAGATTATAGGGACAAAGGAAAGTATCAAATTGTAGGGACACAGGAGGGCACTAATAGTTTTTTTTTAAGTGTCAGGACAATATTTATAAGTCCGAAGTTCTAGAAGAATAATATTGTAGGGGAGCAGGTGAGATGGCAGGTGCCTGGGAGCACACCTGGCTCTGTAGCATGGCCTTTGGAGCAGCTCCAGCCACTGAAATCTCCTAATGACTTCAAGACCTGATTTTAGCATATGGGAAATCTCCAATCTCTGCTGTTTAGTACAGCCTGGGACAAGCAAGGTTCTAGATCTGGGGAGAAGCCATATGCCTATAGGTAGGGGCCTTGTGATAAACCATTAGCCACAGGGATGGTCTCTGAAAGTTATTGGAGACTTTCTGGATTTCTTACAAAGACAAGGAAATGTGAATGACTGTTTCTTCTCCAAAATATATTGTTGGCTTCTTCGTTAAAAATCAGATGGCTGTAGGAGAGTGAATTCATATGTGATACTCAATTTGTTATTATGCTAATAACATGTTCATTACTGTAGCTCTGTACTTTAAGTTGAAATATTGGATGGTGATACCTCCTACATAAAACTCAACTCCAGATGGATCAGGGACCTTATTATAAGCTCTGATTCTTGGACTCTGACAGAGGAGAAAGTAGGGAATACATTTGAACTTGTTGGGAAATGGACTTTCTGAACAAGACCCCAATAGCATGGGGATTAAGACCAACAATAAATAGTATCTCAGAAAACTAAAACATTTCTGTACAGCAAAGGACACAGTCATGAGAGTGAAAAGGCAGCCTTCAGAAAGATAAAAAAATTGCCAGCTACAACAGATGGTTAATATTTACAATATACAAAGAACTCAAAAAATTAAACAAGAAAACAAGCAACTCAATTAAAAAATGGGGATATAACTGAATAGCGTATTTTTGAAAGATGAAGCACAAATGGCTGGGAAACACTTAAAAATGTTTAATATCCTTAACTGTCAGGAGTATAAAGATTGCAACTTTTCTTTGTCTTTATTTCATCCAATCCAATCATAATGGCCAAGATATTTTAAAAAATGACAACAAATGCTAGCATAGATATGGAGAAAGAGGAGCACTTATTTGCTGCTGGTGGGAATGCAAACTGGTATAGCCACTGTGAAAATCACTATTAGATTAATCAAAAATATCTTCATAAAAACAGATCCAGCATTTGATCCAGTTACTACAGTCTTGCATATATACCAAAGGACTTCATATCCTATTCTAGATATACCTGCTCATCCATGTTTATTAGTGCTCTATTCACTGTTGCAAAGAATGGAAACAGCCTAGATGTCTACCAACTGATGGGTGAATAATGAAAATATAGTATATTTACACAAAATTATTCAGCTATTAAAAATTAAAATTATAAAATTCATGGTAAATTAGTGGAATTGGAAACAATCATTGTGAGGTAACACAGACCCAGGAAAACAAATGTTACATGCTTTCTTTCATCAGTGGATGTTATCTGTAAACAGTCAGCTATATACATTTCATTTGGAATACCAATAAGGTCAGGAAATTACTAAGGGGCCATGGAGAGGGACATTCAATGGAGAAGAGCTAGTGCATTGGTAGTAATGTAACAGGAAGGTTTAAGGTATGATTAAGGATTGGAGGGTAGGGTAGAGGTGAGAGTAGGAAGAGGAGTAAATAATGCTAAAGGTTTTTTGAAAAAAGACACAAAAATCTACAATTGTAGAAATTTCTAAATATATATATATATAAACATACATATATATGAGAGATGGAGAGAAAGGTAGAGGGGAGGAGAGGGAAAGAGATTGTGTGTGTGTTTAAGATGCAGTACCGTATAACAGGTCAACAATACTCACCCTAGATACCAGATGCTAACAAATAAAAGGTCCAGAGATACATATGAGTGACTTCTTGTGGAGTTGTTGGCCAGTGTCATCCTAGAACTCTCATATATTCTAAGTTATTGACATTGCTCTCGTTACCCTCCAGAGCTTTATAGTAATATCCTACTGCTGAGACTTCTCTGTGCTGAAGACAGAGAGAAATCATGCTGGTGTGGTCTGGGAAGCTTTATCCCAATTAGCTAGCTTTCATAGTTCTGGAAGGTGCTAGCCAAGCTACTAGAGGAGAAAAGTAATCATCAATCATACCCAGGTATGACCCCCATCAAGCTACTATAAGGACTGATTTGGAAAGACTTGTCCACTGGTGTAATAATGGCAAGAACATCATGGGAGTAACCAGCCACTTTCTGATTGGATCTAAGTCCCACTCTGTGGAATGAAATCCATGGCACCATTTTGTCAGGTTAGATAGTTCATAGGCCCTAGAAAATAGTTTTCTAATATTCTTCTAGATAGACATAGAATTAAACTGACTTCTAATGATTTATTATGCTCAGAGACCAGTGCATCTCTCAGCCCTCAACTGAGAAGCTTCTGTTTATGGTAGATGGTGATTAATGAAAAGATCCACAGCTGGCCAGGGCACAGAGAAGAGACTGAGGAATGCCCAAATCTAAAAGGAACATATTTACCACAATCCCCCTCCCAAGGTTCAGGGATCATTTTGGAAAGAGTATAAAATCATGAGGTGGTAGATGACTACAAGGAAACTATCTTTTTGATACATCAGGGAAGCAAGACACATGAGCTTACAGTGTTTGCAACAGAATGTACAAAACCCTGTGTAAGTCTAAGCCAAATCATAGCAAGACAAGAGGAGTTGGCAGACAACCCCACCCCAAGATGTGGAACTATTGGCAATTGTTAACTGCTTGGAGAGTGAGGGACAGTTTTCTCTATTAGTATAGCTCCTGGCAAGTCAACTGTCTCCAGTAGAAGACCATATATCTAAGGATATTTAGTCAGCACAATTTTGTCTTGAATGATTAAAAAAACACAGAATTGGGTGGAAAGGAAAGGAGTTAATTGAAAAAGTGTTGAGAAAAGGGAGGTAAATATTATCAAAACATACTGCTCGAAACTCTCAAAGAACTAATAAGAACTAAAGTTTGTATTTTATGTGTTTTGCTTTTAAATTGAACACTCTATGATTATCATTAAAGGAGGAAATTTTTTTTTTGAGGGGGCTCATGGTTTCAGTCCATAATCACTACAGTAAGGGAAAACCCTATTTTTCTAAGCCTATCTATACTACTTCAGTTATTATCTGTGGTTTTCTCTCTCTTTTTTATTATTTTATGTGTATGTGTGTGTCCATGCGCGAGCATGCATGCATGCATATGGTAAGGCCAGAGGTCAATACCAGGTGTTTTCCTCAAAGGCGTTCAGCCTGGGAAGAATGCTCCATAGGCAGGGAAGCAAACACCCTTATATAAATCTTTTGTTGATGGTGTCTAGACATTGTTGACTAAATGCTATGTACTAGTAAAATTGTAGGAAAAAGGTGACATTTAGGATGATGCTATCTTTCTCTAGTGGAAATCGACATTTGCTTCTGTCTAGCATAACTTTAGTCAGCAGATTATGAAGAGTATGACTTGAGTAATAGCCCCTTCAAGGGGTGGTGTCACATTCACTCTTGTTCTGCTAGTGTCAGCCTTTGTGAGCCCTAACTCAAAGATATCCCTGGCTACAATTACTCCAGACCTCATCCCCTCCTCTTCTCATGGCTGTAAAAATCCTGATCAGTGGCTAGAGGAGTGGTTAAGTATACTAGCTTCTTTCCCAGAAGACCTAGGTTCAGTTCCTAGCACCCACATGGCAGTTTATGATTGTTTCTAATTCCAACCCCAGGGGAATTTGATGCCCTCTGCTGGCATCCAGAGTCACCAGGTAAGCACATGGTACACAGACATACATGTAGACAAAACACTCATATGCCTTAACTAACTAACTAACTAACTAACTAAATAACTAACTAACTAACTACCTAACTAAAAACTCTGCTCAGCCCCTCATGTTTTCTGTGCCTCTAAAAGTAGAAAATGGCTCTAGGAAAGAGTGGATCCATTATATTATTCTTAGTTCTCTGAAGTCTGTCTTTCTATAGGCATTACTCAGTTGTATCCCTGCATTTTGTTTATTTTTTACTGTCTTCAAAGTATTTTTAGCATCCTTTATTCAGTTTATCTACTATTCACTGAAAGGTTAGTCTAAATTTCTAGACTTTCATTCACCATGTGATCTTCCTCCTCCCCACTCTCTGTATAAACTGTTCATGCCAAGGCCACTAGTTTTCTATCTTCCTTCTTTCCAAGATAGTAGACAGTTAAAGTCTGGTTCTTTCTTAGTCTCATGTGTGTTTGATTTTGTAGATATTTCCTTTGCTGTCAAACCCTTTCCTCCTCACCTTTATTCCCCACTTAACTCCTTCTGATTGCCTTCCCCATTCCTGGTTACCTTATCTCAGCTTTCTCTTCTAGTTCCTGACCTTTAATGTGCCATTCTTTAAAGTCTAATCTTATATACTTTCTGTGTATTCACCAGGCTCATGATTTCAGATGTCATTTGTATGCTGATATTTTAAGACTCCTTTCTCTTGAATTTCAAGGTAGCATTTGCATTTAGCAAATGCTTGCTAAAAGGTGTAACAAACTATGCATGTCCCCAACTGACTCTTCACTCACCAACTCTTCAACCACATCGCATTTTAGGAAACCACCCCACTCTCCCCTTACTTTTCCAGTCCAGGAGAGACCACAGAGTGCCATTTTAATCTCACTCCCTTCAGCCCATAAGGGGTCAATTTCAAAGACTTAAGTTTAAGATGCACATGCTTTATGTTTTTTAAGATAATAGAGATGAAATATCTTTTTGGTGGTGGGATGCACCAGACAGTAGAACAGATGATGAAGAGGCATGAGATATAGTTAACCTTTAATGACAAGGACTGGTGAGAGTTCTGGACAATTGGGCTTGCCCACACTCTACTAAGTCTCTCAAGATGCTACCCTTTGTTCTCTAATCAAAGATAGGACAATCCCACATGCCTTTTCTTCTGAAGAATCTATTCAAGGCATATATTATTATTTCTGTCCACTACATTTGAGTCACTGACTCAATGCTCTATTATTTAAAACCCGAAGATACCAATTTATATATATCTTATAGGTCCATGTGCATAAAGGGCTTTGTGCCAGTGAGTTTTTCTCTATTTCTTCTTTTCCTTTCTTGAGCTCTTTTATTATTTATACCACGGTATTTAGCAAAAATAATGTTTTCTTATTTTGCTCTCTGATTACTTTAAGTGCATTCATGTTAACCCTAGACTTGTGCGCTATTTTTGTGGGACCCAGGACCCTGCTTTTCACTCACTGTTGTCCTTATGCTCATATGCAGCAGTATGTATTGCTTCACACAATTAAAAAATTGGGAGAAATCAGAACAAAAACTTTCAGTGTTTGCCTCTGAGTCACAAAAAAGGCAAAAACAAAGAAGCAAACAAAAAAACAAAAAACGACCCCCGAAAAACAAAAACACCCCAAAACCATAAAAACAAAAACCAAAACAAAAAAACCCAAACAAACAAAAAACCTATCTTGTTTCTCTGCTTTTGAAAAATAAGAACCAATAAAATTTCCTGACTTTTGGCAAAACCAAGTGTTGTACGTTCATTTTTATTAATTACTTGAGAATGCCATACATTGTGTTTTGATCATATTCATGTCTCTCCTGAATTGCTCTCAGATCCACCCTCATTCAATACCTGCCACACTTTATGTCCTCATTATAAAGACATCTAGCCCAATTAGTGCTGGTAATATTCTGGGGTGTGTGGACATCATGATGACATGCTTGACCTATCAGGGGTCACAACCTTAAAGAAAACTTCTGTTTGCAAGTATCAATTACCTATATCTCCCCACCTACTGGTTGGACTTCATGATTATACTGGCTGGTTTTGTGTGTCAACATGACCCAAGTTAGAGTCATCAGAGAGGAAGGAACCAAAGTTGAAAACAATGCTTCCATGACATCCAGTTATAAAGCCTCTTCTCTACTAGTCATCCATAGGGGAGGACCCAGTTCATGGTGGGTGGTACCATCCCTGGGATGGTCATCTTGGGTTCCATAAGAAAGTAGGCTGAGTAATCCATGTGAAACAAGCCAGTAAGCAGCACCCCTCCATGGTCTCTGCATCGGTTCCTGCCACAAGGTTCCAGCCATGCTTCAGTTCCTATCCTGACTTCCTCCAGTGACAGACTATGATCTGTAAGCATAGGCCAAATCAACCCTTTCCTCCCCTACACGATGTTTTGCTGCAATAATAGAAAGCCTAACTAAGACAGTGATCTTCTAACTTAAGGACCAATGACATTTTCTCATGTCCTAGCAAAGCGGAGTATTTGGTAGTTGTGTTTCTTGAAGGCTTGCAGATAGGGAGAGATGATAATTATAGATGAGAATAATTACTGTAGCAAAACCAGTGGCTCCTAGTATACTCGTGCTTGTAAAATGTCTCTTAGCACCCAATGACTTACACATTATCTATGAGTATATTATGTCCAGGTCATCCTGTTCATATAAGCCTATAGTTTCATGATTGCTTCTAAGAGATTGTTTTCAGAGTCTACACATATAACATACAGAGCTGATTACTATACTGTAGGAGTAATTACTACTACAGTAGTAGTTGAATATTACTACAGTGTAGGAATGAAATGAAACATCTGGTAGAATGGACTGTTGAAAGAGTCTCCTGTGTAGGAAAAAGCATGTCATAGTAGCACCATGTGTAGGGAAAGGATTTCAATCCTTGTGGCACAGTTTCCTGTTAGGATTTTCAGTGAACTGCTTTTTATGGCTATGCCTTACCTTTCTCACCTGTAGGATAGGGTTACTGATACCATCCTTGGCATGATTTTAATTGTACTTTATCTAGTATGATACACACCAAAGAAGTTCAAAGTGAATTGAATGCAAGGGAGTCACAAGTAGGAGCCTGCGGATCAGTAGTTGGGTGGAACTTGCGGAAAGGTTCTTGAATCAAGTGGCCTGTTTGACAGCTATATTATTTCCTTTTCTGTTGCGGTTATGGAATGCCCTGACAAAAGCTAGTTTGTGGAGGAAAGGCTTATTTGGGATTATAGTTCCAGAGAGAACATAGTCCATCATAGCAGGGAAGGCATGGCAGCAGGTTTGTGAGGTTGGCATGGTAGTTAGGAAAGAGCATAATCACATTTCTTCCACACACAGGGACCAGAGGGAGAGAACAGGAAAGGGGACCAAGCTATAAAACTTCAAGGCTCATCACTAGTGACCCGTGTACTTCCTCCCACTAGACTCTACCTCCTAGATGTTCCACAACATTCCAAAACAGTGCCACCATCTAGGGAACAAATGCTCAAGCACATGAGCCCTTTGAAACCTCTTCACATTAATGCCACAATAACAAGGCTCTCATCTTCTCATCTGTACAATGGTGGTGTAGTGACAGTGTCTACCTCACAGAAGTGCTATGAAAGTCAAAGTACTCTTAGAATCTGGCTTATACAAAGAGCCACGTTGTTGTTCCCTCTGTCCAATTTCACGCATAGTCTAAAAAGTCAGGTTGTTTGATATATTCTTGATATGCCGGGAAACAGCTGGCCAAAGAAGCGAACGATGCAGTCAACTCCTTTTCTGATTTATGGGCTCCCGCTTCTGGAATACGGGCAAATCTCTGTCTTGGTAAACTTCTGCTTTAACAGGATGAGGAGAGAATTAGTGTTTGTAGAAATCCTCCGGGGAAATGATAAAACACAATCCACTTGGAATGCACTGTGAGCATAGGGAACACAATACTGTGGCACATGAAGTCCTGTGCTCAGAGAAGGCTGATTAGTGGTCCTCAACCTTCCTAACACTGTGACCCTTTAATGCAGTTCCTCGTGTTGTGATAACCCCCAACCATATAATTATTTTCATTGCTACTTCATAACTGTAATTTTGCTACTGTTATGAATCATAATGTAAGTATCCGATATGCAGGATATCTGACATGTGACCTCTGTGAAAGGGTCAGTCTTCACAGGTTGAGAACCACTGGATTAGACGGTGTCTGAAGAATGGGCCATATCCTGTTGTTAGAAGAGTGTAAGAAAAGGATATGGAGGTAAAAATCTGAGGGAGGGATGGAACTTCCAGAATTGGAAAGAGAGAGGGTTGATCCAGTTACAAGACAAGGCACAAAGAAAGTGGTTTAGGAGGGAGATGATATATTTAATCAGTTAAAAAAAAAAGAAACAATTAGTGAGTGATCAGAGTGGAAGTGAACAGTCAGGGCGCTCTCAGTAAGTTTCTGCCAGTGGGAGAATGGAGCACATGACACACCTAAAGGGTCAGTTGGATTTGCCTATGTACTCACATATCCCTCAATTTCTGAAGGATTGTCAAGACAAGTAGGGACATGGTTGCCGTAGTATTTCTTCTTTTTATTTTCTGGAAGCTGGAGCCCCACACAGAAAATAGACTTTGCTGAAAATAATCTCTGGCTGCTTCCCAAGAACACAGGTGGCTTTCGAGCAGGGGCCATGGGGAGTGCTGCCAGGCAGTGGGTGCCTTGGTTAATAGCAGGGTCTTGAGTGTGCCTTTCCCTGCTTGCCTCTACTTCATCTTAGCTCCTAGAGTTTCCTCCTGAACACCCACATGCTACGTCAGCAGAGAGTTCCTGGTGTTTGGAGTAGGAGTTGAACAGGGGTGAGGGCTGTGGTCATCATGTAGCTATGGCTCCCTCCTTCCTCCCTCCAGGCAGGATGTGCTTCTTATTGGTGTCTGCTGTCTCCTGGCTTGCCTCAGTGACAGAGACCATCTTGTGGTGGTTACTGGATCTTGCCTTTCTGTAGTGCCCTGCTCCTCACACCCACCCTTAAGTGCTTAACAACCCATCCCATTGGGATGATCAGTTTTGTAAACATTTGAAAATGCAGCCTGGGAATCTTTAAGTCACTGTATTAAAGGTTCCTATGGGGTGAGCCTCGGTTGAGTGGGTTAAGTAGTTGAAATAAATGGTGGCTCTTCATAGAATTTTAACTGCTAGGACATTCAGCCTTGTAGTGTGGTTGGCTATTATTTGTTTAGGCGATTACCTGAAAATTGTCAAATATGGCCTTACATTCCCATTTAGATTAGACATGGCTAGTGAGAATATATCTTATTTTATTAGTTTTAGAAAATTTAGATGAGAACTACTCTTTAGTTTCTTTCATATTTGGTACAAATTTTGCAGGAGAAGCAAATAGCATTTATTGAATTCCTACAACATATACTTGGCATAGTGGCAGTCACTTCCATAAACTTTTAAAACATTTGAATAATTTTAAAATAAATTTAAAATAAATTATTTTATATTTTCTTTTTTTAATTCTTTGAGAATCTCTTTCTCTATATATGTGTTCATATATCCAGTGAGAGCGTCTCAAAGAATATATATATATATATATATATATATATTCATATGCAGCATCCATTTCTTACCTTCAAGTTTCTTGGCATTCCCACAACACCTCACATTGTAACTTCATGTCTTAATTTTGTTTGTGTTAATAACTCACTCTGATCAATTATTGCTGCCCATTTAGTTTGCCTGTGGGACTATCCATTGGTGAGTGACAAGCTGGCCATGTCCTCAAAGAACAATGTTGCTTTTACCTCTTCCTCAGTAGCGATAGATCCTCAGTAAGCGATGGGGCCTGGAGATCCTCTCCTTCATCCCTGCACGAATTTTGGCTGGCTTGATCTTGTATGGATCCTGGGCACATATCCATAGCTGCTATGAGTTCATGAGTGCAGAAGCTATGTTATATCCAGAGGACAGCATTTCATAGCTTTTCTCCTTATTCTCTTGTTCATACACTCTTTCCACCTCCTCTTCTGATATGTTCCCTGTGCCTTGGCAGGGGTTGGAGGGTTGACAAAGGTATGCCCTTGATGACTGAGCACTCACTCTCCCCTCTTTGCATTGACTGCTGCCCACTGCCAAAAGAAGCTTCTTTGACTAAGGTTTAGAGCACCTGAGGTCTATGGGCATAACCGTAAATATTTAGAAGGCAACTTGACAACATGACCACTGAGTAAAATCACAATAACAGGCACTACCTCTTCAGCCATAAGCTTTTGACTAGAATTACAGCACCAGGCACAGAACTCTCTCCTGTGGGACAGGCCTCAAACCTAATCAGAAAGTAGTTGGTTATCCCATTACAGCCATGCTACTATTGCACTATTGCCCAGCAGGTCAATATTATAGCATGCATTGCCTACCTCTAGGTTAGACCATTAATGTTTAACCTCTCCAGCAGCCTGTATAATACTTTTGGGCACTACAAAAGCTAGCTAACGGAGAAGAAGTTTCCTTTTCACCTCCACACTGATTTCTCTATGTCTAGTAACTAAAGTATATGTTGTATTCAGTAATAGGGTCTTGCAATGTGGTTATGGTGGGTAACCAAGAGGAACAACAATAGTCAGTGTAGTTTTTGGGTACCCCTAGGGCCTTGCTGGCAATATCTCAAAGGGAGGCAGCCCATGCTTGCACTGTGTTTTTTTGTTTAATAATCCATGTCTTTTGGGAGTGGTATTGTCCACCCACACAGGGTACCTGCTTGAACTCATTTTTTAAAAAGTGATATTTTGAAATTATCATACTAATGGCTTTCTATACAGCTTTTCATGCATTCTTCGCTGAGGATCCCCTTCTCTTTGCCTCCTCTACTCCTCATCACCACTTAATCTTTTAACCTCTAGTAAATCCCTCTACTCTTTTATATCACATGCATTCTATTACCCCTCTAACTGGAGTTTTCAATTGGGTTGTGAGATAATAGGTATCTTAGGGTTTTATTAATGTGAAGAGACACCACAATCATGGCAACTCTTATAAAGGAAACCATTTAATTGTGACTGGCTTACAGTTCAGAGATTTAGTACATTGTCATTATCATCATGGCAGAAAGCATGGCAGCATGCAGACAGACAAGATGCTAGAGAAGCATCCAACAGTTCTACACCTGAATTGACAGGCAGCAGGAAGAGAGAATGACACCAGGCCTCACTTGAGCTTCTGAAACCTCAAAGCCTGCCTTCAGTGACATACTTCCTCCAACAAGACCACACCTATTCCAACAAGGCCATACCTCCTTATGGTGTCACTCCCTGTTAGCCTAGGGGCCATTTTCATTCAAACCACCACAGTAGGCTGTCATATGACTTTTTCATATGCCCCTACTCTACTCTACTCTAGGTTAGCCCTCCCTTATTCCTGATTTCTCCCTATACTTCCATGGCCCTCTATATGTAAAAAATACTATATTGTGTGAGGTAATGTAGGTCTAGAAAGACAAAATGTCTTCTCTCTCCTTGTTTGAAACTAGGTTCTCCTAGATATAGGAGATATAGAACCTAGTTTCAAACAAGTTAAGCCAGGAATCTAGAATGGTGCCATAGGCAAGAGTGCATTAAGTAGATTAATAACTCATCAACTTTCTTAGAAATAATAACTTAGAAATAATAACTCTTAACTTACTCAGAAACTTTAAACTTAGGCAGCAGTGCCTGTGTATATAAGAATCTGAATTCCAGATTACTTTAAAAAATAATACACTCACCTTAAGGTCATTTTGGTCACAGCTTTATCACAGCAAAAGAAACCAAACTAAGTTATTTACAAATCATCTATCATCAATCATTTCTATTTAGTCATATATCTGTGCATGACCAATGTATTTATCTATCTATCATGTGCCAATCTTATATCTATGTATGCAAACATCTATCACATCTACTATCATTATCTACCATTAATTTATCTTCCTCTCATATATTTATATCTTTATAACTCATCAATAATCTATCTATTCATCTATCTATTCATATGTAAGAGTACTTGAAGAATGATAGGTAGATGATGAGTTCAGATGGGGACCACACATTAAGACATCGTATAGATCTGGAATTTTCACTTTCTCTTTTGAGGTGTCAGAGAGAAATTAATTAATTAATTAATCTCTTGGGGTTACTGCTATGTTGTAAGTGACTTGAAATCTTTAAAAATGTTCCTGAATAAGGGATTCCTCACTTTAACTTTTTAGAAGGACTTATAAATTATATAACTAGTCTCAATAACAGTTTCTATGATGGTGATGATAAATACAGGTTAGTACAAAGCAGAGAATTTTACTAATGTAAATTTATTAAAGTATTAATAAATTGAATCAATTAAGATAATTAAGAGGGAAAATGACCCAGGCCCACTGCACAGAGAACCAAGGAGAAAATGTTCTTGAATAGAAGATTCAACAGGGTCTTGAGTGATAAGGAGTGATTTAGGGTCCCCTAGACAAACAGTTTGGTTGTCCTTGCAGAATTCTGTTGTCTGAGTACCACATCTTTATTTTGGACCTGAAGAAAGCAATACACATGTGCCCTGGTTATGTCCAGAGCCTCCTAGCAAAATAGCTTTAAATTGCGCCAGAGGTCCATTGATGTAGATGCATAGTGAATGGGTATATAACAATACAAGTTTGTAATCTAACTTTTTAAGAAGTTAGAGTATTATGGTTCTTATCACTGTTACAAAAATATCTGAGAAGAGACAACCTGAGGGAGAACAAGTTATTTTGGCTCACAGTTTTAGGGGGATATGCTCAATTCTGGTGGGGAAGGCAAGGCACAGAAATACCCCTGTGGTGTTGTATCTACAGTGAGGAAGAAGACAGAAAGGAAGGCCACTTCTCAGCTTGCTTTATCCCTTTTATTCAGCCTGAAATCCCAGCCCTTTGAATGATGCTGCCTATATGTAAAGTGTAAAGATGCTCCCAGTTCAACTAACCCAATCGAGAAACTTCCCCATAGATATGCCCTGAGGTTTGTCTCCATGGTGATTCTAAACCCCATCATGTACTTGTACACTCACATTTGTTATGGCTGGATTGGCAATAACAAAAAAATGGAACCAGTCTAGATGTCTGTCAATAAAGGAATATAGAATAAAAAGGTGGCATATATGCACAATGGAATTTTACTTAGCTGTTAAGAAAAATAAAATTATGACTTATGCAGGAAAATGGATGTAACTGGAAAGTATTATATTTATGAGGTGACCAAGACTTGGAACAATAAAAACTGTATCTTCTCTCTGATATGGGGATTCTAACTTTTAATGTTTGAATATATATAAATAAGGGTGTTTGAAAGGGAGGGCAGGCTATAAAACTAGAGAGGAGACAATGAGAGGGAACAAAAACTGTCAGTGGTGGGTGGGCAAATGTATTTGACATGAAAAGTAGAAAGGAGCTGGCTTCCAGGGGGGGATAAGTATAATGGAGGGAGGGTGAGAGCAGGAAGAAGAGGTAGGGGAGAACAAATTTTTTCTTTGAAAAATGTCACAATGAAACCCAAATTGTTGTAAGCTGATAGAAATTTAGAAAATGGATTGATGAAATGGCTTGGTGCATATGCTAAACTGCCTGGTGACTTGACTTCAATCCTTGGAACCCACAAAAAGGCTAAAAGAGAGAAGCACCTCCACAAATTTGCCTTCAGATCTCCATACATACTTCATGGCATGCATGTGGCCAAGCTTATGTCCATACACATGCAAACACATACTATAGGAATAAGTCAATAAAAAATTTTAATTAGGAATAAAAGATGTATATAGTAAGTCCAATCAAGTTGACAATTAAGATTAATTTTAGTTCCAGCACTCAGGAGACAGAGGCAGGTGGATCTTTATGAGTACAAGGCTACCCTGGTCTACAGAGTGAGTTCCAGGATAGCCAGGACTATTACACAGAGGAACCCTGTCTCAGAAAAAAAATACAGATTAACTGTCATGAATGAAAAGATGGATTCAACGTGTGTGATTTATCACTTTATGTTAACTATAGCTAAGAAGGAGAACAAGGCTGGTCCTTAAGTTCCATGAGGACCTTTACAGTTTTTTTGTAGTTGGAGAATTATGTTGAAGTTTGATATGGATACATGGCTGGATGATTGCAAATTTGGATAGTTTGGGGAGAAATCCATCCACCGGTTTTCTAAAGGGCCATCTATTTCAGTTCTGACTAAGGAAGATGGGAGGGAGTCACTGGGCTGTCCTTGCATAGACTGTAAGCCAAATGTGTTCTGTCTGAGCATCTGACCCCAGCATAGTCACCAAACCTCCAGGCAGAGTATTGTGGCATAAGGGTGACATTTCACATTGACCTACAGGAAAAGGGAAAATGAACACTTAAATGAGCTCTAATCATGTTTTCTTTTTAAAAAAAATTTATTTTGATGTTACCAATAATGCTGGCCAAGCTTCAGCTTAGTAGCCCAAGAAGCACAACTCATGAAATGTTCTAAGCCCATCTTCTATCCCATCCTGTTAATGCCTTGGTTAGTGAGGGCATCTACTGAGAGAGTTTGTGTGAAGGAATTTTCTATGCAAAATATTTTGTGCCATACAAATAAAGGGGAACTTATTTTGATTTGGAGAGCCTGAAGATAGGATAGTTTTGCTCTTGGGGAAATAAGTAATTGTGTATAAGTGAACCATGGGGGTACCTCAAATAAGGGAGTGATGGAGTCACTTCCTCCCATGTGGAAAAACAGTGAACAGCCCTGGGAAAGGTCTGTGAATGAGGAAGAATGTGAGATCAGATGCTGCCTCGGGATTTGCTGGTTGCTAGTTTTGTCTTTAGGATTGATGTTCTGACAAACCCAGACTCAGAAAGTAAACCCTACAAAGGAGAGCCTCACCAAATCCACCCACTGTGCTGGCGATTTATTTATTTATTTATTATTTGTTGCTTCAGGTTACAACTCCATCATATTGTCCACTTTCCCCCCTTCCCAGCCCCGCCCTACCATCCCCTACACCCTAACCCTTCCATCCCACTCCTCTGGAGTGGAGTGTCCCTACATAACAGTCCCTTGCCCCAGTTCAGAAGTCATATGAAGGCCAAGAGCGTCCTTGTACACTGGGGGCCTACAAGGCAGTACCACTAGGGAAAAGTGTCTCATTGTCAGGGAGAGAACACTAAAAAACAAACAAACAAAGAAAAAAAAGTCTATGTCCATGTTTCCTTTGGTGTGTTGGTTGTAGTATAGATATCCTGTACTCTATAGCTAAAATCCTACTGTAAGTGAATAGATGCCATGTGTATCCTTCTGAGTCTGGGTTAGCTCACTCAGGAAGAGCTTCTCTAGTTCCATCCATTTGGTTGCAAATTACATAATTTCATTGTTTCTGATAGCTGAGTAATATTCCATTGTGTAGATGTACCACAGTTTTTAAATCCATTCTTTGCTTGAGGGACATCTGGGTTGTTTCCAGTTTCTAGCTATTACAAATAAGGCTGCTTTGAACATAGATGAGAAAAATTCCTTATGATTCTGTGAAGAGTCATTTGGGTGTATACCCAGAAGTGGTATGGCTGGGTCCTGAGGCAAAGCTATTCCAAGTTTTCTAAGATATCGCCATACTGACCTCCATAGTGGTTGCAAGAGCCTGCACTTCCACCAGCAATGGAGGAGGGTTCCCCTTTCTACACACCCTCGCCAGCATGTGCTGTCATTTGAGCTTTTGATCTTAGCTATTCTGACAGTTGTGAGATGGAATCTGAGTCGTCTTGAGTTGCATTTCTCTGATGATTAAGGATGTTGAACATTTCTTCAAGTGTCTCTCAGCCATTAGGGATTCCTCCATTGTGAATTCTCTATTTAGCTCTGTTCCCAATTTTTTGATTGGATTATTTGGTTTCTTGTCATTTAATTTCTTGAGTTCTTTGTAGATTTTGGATATTAGCCTTCTGTCAGATGTGGGGTTGGTGAAGATTTTCTCCCAGTCTCTAGGCTGCCGTTTTGTTCGCATGACAATGTCTTTTGCCTTACAGAAGCTTTTAAGTTTCATGAGGTCCCATTTATTGATTGTTGGTCTTAGATCCTGAGCTGTTGGTGTTCTGTTCAAGAAGTTGTCACCTGTGCCAATGAATTCTAGAGTTTTTCCCAGTTTTTCTTCTAGTAGATTTAGTGTGTCAGGCCTTATGTTAAAGTCTTTGATCCACTTGGACTTAAGTTTTGTACAAGGTGATAAGTATGGGTCTAATTTCATTCTTTTACAAGTGGCTATCCAGTTCGACCAGCACCATTTGTTGAAGATGCTGTCCTTTTTCCATTGGGCGGTTTTGGCTTCTTTGTCAAAAATTAGGTGGCTATAGCTCCGTGGGTCCCTTTCTGGGTCTTCAATTTGATTCCATTGATCTACTGATCTGTTTCTTTACCAGAACCATGCTGTTTTTATTACTATTGCTCTGTAGTACAGCTTGAAATCTGGGATGGTGATACCTCCAGATGTTTTTTTATTGTACAGGATTGACTTAGCTATTCTGGATTTTTTGTTGTTCCTTATGAAATTGAGAATAGCTTTTTCCAGGTCTATAAAGAATTATGTTGGTATTTTGATAGGAATTGCATTAAATCTATATAATGCTTTTGGTAGGATGGCCATTTTTATTATGGTGATCCTACCTATCCATGAGCATGGGAGATCTTTCCATCTTCCAAAGGCCTCTTCAATTTCTTTCTTCAAGGGCTTGAAGTTTGTACAGGTCCTTTACTTGCTTGGTTAGAGTTATCCCCAGGTATTTTATATTGTTTGTGGCTATTGTGAAGGGGGGTTGTTTCCCTTATTATTTTCTCAGCCCATTTATTTGTTGTATAAAGAAGGACTTCTGATTTTTTTGAATTAATTTTGTATCCAGCCACCTTGCTGAAGGTGTTTATCAGCTGTAAGAGTTCTCTGGTGGAATTTTTGGGGTCACTTATGTATACTATCATATCATCTGCAAATAGGGATAATTTGACTTCTTTGTTTACAATTTATATCCCCTTGATCTTTTTTAGTTGTCTTATTGCCCTAGCAAGAACTTCAAGTACTATATTGAAGAGATATGGTGAAAGTGGACATCCTTGTCTTGTCCCCGAGTTTAGAGGAAATGCTTCAAGCTCCTCTCCATTTAATTTGATGTTGGCCACTGGCTTGCTGTATATTGCCTTTATTATTTCTAGGTATGATCCTTGTAGGCCCGTTCTCTCCAGAACTTTTAGCATGAAGGGGTGTTGGATTTTGTCAAATGCTTTTTCTGCATCTAACGAGATTATCATGTGTTTTTTTTCCTTCATATTGTTTATATGGTGAATGATGTTGATAGACTTTCATATGTTGAACCATCCCTGCATTCCTGGGATGAAGCCTACTTGATCATGGTGTATGATACTTTTGATGTGTTCTTGAATTCGGTTTGCTAGTATTTTATTAAGTATTTCTGCATCTATGTTCATGAGGGAGATTGGTCTGAAGTTCTCTTTATTTGTTGGGTCTTTGTGTGGTTTAGGAATCAGGGTAACTGTGGCCTCATAGAATGAGTTTGGCAATGTTCTTTCTGATTCTATTTGTTGAAAGAGTATTGGTGTTAGCTCTTCTTTGAAGGTCTGGTATAATTCTGTGCTAAAACCATCTGGCCCTGGGCTTTTTTTGGTTGGGAGATTTTTAATGACTGTTTGTAGTTCCTTAGGGGTTATATGGCTGTTTAATCTGTTAACCTGATCTTGATTTGGTAGGTGGAATCTATCAAGAAAATTGTCCATTTCACTTAAGTTTTCAAATTTGTTGGAGTATAGATTTTTAAAGTAGGACCCAAATATTCTCTGGATTTCCTCAATGTCTGTTGTTATTTCTCCCTTTTAATTTCTTATTTTGTTTATTTGGGTTTTTTCCCTCTGCCTTTTATTTAATTTGGCTAAGGGTCTGTCTATTTTGTTGATTTTCTCGAAGAACCATCTCTTGGTTTCATTGATTCTTTGTATATTTCTTTTTGTTTCTAAGTTGTTGATTTCAGCCCTAAGTTTGATGATTTCCTGCCTTCTTCTCTTCTTGGGAGTGTTTGCTCCATTTTTTTTCCAATTCACCCAGTTTAGCTGTTAATTTGCTAATATGAGCTGTCACAATTTTCTTTTTGAAGGCACTTAGTGCTATGAACTTTCCTCCTAGCATAGCTTTCATTGTGCCATAGGTTTGGGCATGTTGTGCCTTCTTTGTCGTTGGATTTGAAGAAGTCTTTGATATTCTTCTTTATTTCTTCCTTGACCCAGTAGTCATCTAGTAAAGAGTTGTTCAATTTCCATGTGTGTGTAGGCTTTCTGTTGATTCTTTTGCTGTTGAAGTCCAGCTTTATTCCATGGTGGTCTGATAAGATACAAGGGGTTATTTCAATTTTCTTGTATCTGTTGAGGCTATCTTTGTGTCAAACTATATGGTCGATTTTGGAGAAGGTTCCATGTGGTGCTGAGAAGAAGGTGTATTCTTTTGTGTTTGGGTGAAACGTTCTGTAGATATCTGTTAGGTTCATTTGATTCATGAGCTCTGTTAGTCTCATTATTTCTCTGTTTGGCTTTTGTCTTGATGATCTGTCTATTGTTGTGAGTGGGGTGTTGAAGTCTCCCACTACTAAAGCTTTGGGATCAGTGTGTGATTTAAGTTTTAGAAGTGTTTCTTTTACGAATGTAGGTGCCCTTGTATTTGGGGCATAGATGTTCAATACTGAGATGTCTTCTTGATGAATAGTTCCTTTAACAAGTATGTAATGCCCTTCTATACTTTAGTTGGAAGTCTATTTTGTTTGATATTAGGATGGCTACTCCAGCTTGTTTCCTGGGTCCATTTGCTTGGAAAACCTTTTCCCAGCCCTTTACTCTGAGATAGTGTCTATTTTTGTTAGTGAGGTGTGTTTCTTGTATGCAGCAAAAAGATGGGTCTTGTTTCTGTATCCAGTCTGTAAGTCTGTGTCTTTTTATTGGGTCGTTGAGTCAATTGATGTTGATGGATATTAGTGACCAGGGGTTGTTATTTTCCATTATTTTGGTATAGGTGTTCATCCTGTGCTTCTTTTGGTTATGTTGCTGTGGAGTTTTCTATTTCCTATGTTTTCTTGGGTGTAGTTATCTTCTCTGGGTTGAAATTTTCCTTTTAGGATCTTCTGTAGGGCTGGGTTTGTGGGTAGATATTGTTTAAATTTCATTTTGTCATGGAATATCTTGTTTTCTCCATCTATGTTGATAGAGAGTTTTGCTGGGTATAGTAGTCTGGCTGGGCACCTATGTTCTCTCAGGGCATGTAGGACATCTGTGCAGGCTCTTCTAGCTTTTAGAGTTTCTGAGGAGAATTCAGGTGTAATTCTGATGGGTCTGCCATTATATGTTACTTGATCTTTTTCTCCTATATCTTTTAATATTCTTTCTTTGTTGTGTACATTTGGAGTTTCAATTATTATGTGGTGAGAGAAGTTTCTTTTCTGATATAATCTTTTTGGTGTTCTCTAAGCCTCTTGGAATTTTATTGGCATCTCTTTCTTTAGGTTTGGGAAGTTTTCTTCTATGATTTTGTTGAAGATGTTTCCTGGACCTTTGAGTTGGGAGTCTTCTCTTTCCTCTATGCCTATAATTCTTAGGTTCCGTCTTTTATTGAGTGCTTATTTTCTTGGATGTTATGGGTGAGAGATTTTTTAGCTTTCTCATTTTCTTTGGATGTTGTATTGGTTTCTTCTATTGAATCTTCCATGCCTGAGATCCTGTCTTCCATTTCTTGTATCCTATTTATGATACTCATATCTGTAGTTCCTGTTCTTTTCCCTTGATTCTCCACTTCCAACTCTGACTGTGTTTCCTTTATTGTTTCCATTTCCAGTTACATGTCTTGAATGATTTTATTCACTTTGTACATTTCCTGCTCCAATTTGCTTGTCTTTGCCTGGAAATCTTTCATTGCCCTGTCTTTTTCCTATTCAAGCTGAGCCACTTTGGTTTGGAACTCTTTAATGGTATTCTCCGTTGCTTTTGCTTGTAAAATTGTGGACTCTTTGAATTCCTTCATAGATTTGAATTCTTCTAAAATGGACTCTATCACTTTCCAGAATGTAGAATTGTCATCCTTTTCATGTGTTTCAGCTGTGGTGAAGTGGTCAGGATTTGATGTACTAGCATAGTTGTGTTTTGTTGGAGTCATGTCTCCCTGACTTCTGTTGTTTCTGTTTTTTCTCTGACCTTTAGCCATTTGGTTGTTCTTAGCTGTCTGCTCCTGTTGCCTTCTGGACTTGGATCCAAAGGGGGGTGCTTTGGAGTAGCAGTGGAATTGCTTGGCGATCTGTCACTTTCCACTGGCTGTATGGGGACTTGTGTGGAGGTTCTCAGTGTTCTTCTGAGAGCTCTCCCCTTCCTGTTTCATCCCATTGGGGACTCAGGTGAGGGGTTGTGATGGTGACGTGTTCCTGTAGATTCCTTGGATCCAACTTGTTTTCCAGGTGCCTCTCCTGGTGGGGATTCCCGATTCCCAGATTCAGCGGCTTCTGTGCATGTCTGAAAGAGGAGGTGGGGGAGCCTTGCCCTGGGACTTTTAATGGTCCCTGGGTAGCTGGGTGAAACCCCGGTGGGTTAAGTCACTCAGATTTTTGCACAGCACCTTACAACTCTGTGATTTTATGACTGTTTTCCTCAAGTTCAAAATGCCTCCACATGGGCCGCTGCCATCTTGGATCCCCCTGTTCTGGCTAATTTTATTGTAGTCATCTGAGAGGAGGGCACCCCAATTGAGAAAATGCCTCCATTAAGACTGGCCTATACATAGTAGTGCTGGCCCTGGTCAAAGGTTTGGGTGAGACAGCCCTGAGGGCAAGAGGGAGACATGGTGTGGGGTGGTGCAGGACTGATGGCTCCTGCTCCACCCCACATAGACCTGCAGCAGTCAGGAAAGTTGGCCCTGTTCATGAGAGTGGGTGAGCTGGCCTTCGCTCTAGCCACCTCCAGCACTAAGGAGAGTGGGCCCTTTACTTGTTTGTGCAGCACAGTGGAATTGGTGAAGTCATGGGTGAGTCAGAACCTAGGATGTGATGGCGGGAGAGCTAGTCCAGCCCTTCAAAGGCTGGAGCACTTGAGAGAGCGGCCCCAGAGCCTTGACTGGGTAGCACAGTGGAGCTGGCTCTGGTGGCTTGCTGGCTCTGGTGGCATGGGTGCAGTGAGAAAGTTCCTAGGGCATGACAGCAGGAGAGCTGAACCTGTCTTGTGCTGATGGTGGCATCAGGTGGCCTAGCCAGAGCAGTGTTGGAGAGGTCACTCTGGTGGTGCAGACAAGGGGGAGCCAACATTCTGTCCAGCTCAGTTACCATCCAGGCCCAGATCTCAGCCTCTGAGTTGGTCCACCTAAAATCTATATCGTCTATGAACAGTTGGGAAATGTGTAAGGGCCAGTCCTACTTGTTCAAAGATGCAGGATCTCCATTACACAGGGCAACAAGAGGATAACCCGGAGGAGGTCTGACTAGAATTCAGTATTGATGGTGTCACAGAAGCCAGAGATCTCCAACAAGACCAATGACTCATTGCAATGAACATTTGCAACTGAAGATGTGTGGACAGAGGGATTATTGTATGACACACTGTGACATATTACAGCTTCCACAATGAGATGTGTGTGTATGTGTGTGTGTATGTGTTATTTTGGGAAGGGGAGGTTGGAAGGGTGAAGGGCTGATATGAGGGGACTGGTAGATGAGTGGGATTGGGTGTATGATGTGAAACTCACAAAGAATCAATAACAAGTTAAAAAAAAGATTGGACTGTAGGCAAGCCTGTAGAGCATTTTTTGGTGATCTGTGTGCGAGTGTCCAGCCCACTCTACCTGGAGGTCATCCTTGCATTGCTGGTCCTGGGATCTATAAGGCTGAGCAAGCCATGTGAAGCAAGCCAGTAAGCAGCATCACCCCGTGGACTCTTCATCACCTCCTGCCTCCAGGTTCCTGCCCTGCTTGAGTTTCTGTCCAGATTTTCTTTCATGATGAGTTACAATGTGGAAGTTCAAGTAAAATAAGCCCTTTGCTCCCCAATTTTTTTTGATCATGGTGTTTCATCACAACAATAGAAGCCATAACTAAGACACCCACAAAATGAAGGTGTCATTTGTTGCCATTGTCCAAGTAATTTAAAAACGATCATTTTGTATTGACACAGCCTTTGCTGTATTTCCATTCTTCTCTGTGTGTTTTGATATATTTCAAATCTCTGTTTCAACACTGTACCTTAAATCTCTCTCTGGTTAGGTGGTAAGACTTTTTTGAATGACTGTGTCTATGTGCTGCTGTTTCCTCTCTTGAAGGAAAGTAGAGCAAAAAAGTAGGTCATATTAGTTTAGATTTTGCTATTCAGTACCTTTAAAATCTTTCTGTGACAACCCCCACAGACTCATAGCTGAAATAGGCCTTGCAGATCATGTAATTAAATGCCATCATTTTGTAGACGAAGTGACCCATAAATGACAGCTGGTTTATTTAAGGGTGCTTAGCAGCTTCTGGTGAAGACAGAACAAGACCCCCACATTTCTCACTCTAACCCAGGGCTTTATGGATCACAGCTTGTAGAGCAAAGTAGAGCAAGGGCCCAAGATGTTTCTATCCAGGCCACATATACTACCTTCTAGGACAGTGATTCTCAATTTTCCTAATGCTATGAGCCTTTGATACAGTTCTTCACGTTGCGGTGAACCCAACCATAAAATGATTTTTGTTGTTACCTCATAAGTGTATTTTTTTAAACTATTGAATCATAATGTGAACATCTGTGTTTTCTGATGGTCTTAGGAGACCCCAAAGTAGTCACAAAGTCTCCACAGGTTGAGAACTACCACCCTAGTACATGATTTTTTTTCTAGCTACTGAGAAAGAGAATGTATCTCTTTCTTCAAGGTTTTATAGAAAATGATCTTCCTTTTGATAATATATTTTCAATACTCTAGGTTTAAAATTAATATCTTTAAATAAAGCATGGGTTTGTTTTACTTGCAATTCATAAGTTTTTTGAAAGCCTATTTTTCTAGAATGACACTCTTTTTTCTTCAAAACCTATTACAAACATCTCTTATTTTTCTTAGACATGTTTTTAACAGCAGGGCCTGCTCTTAGAAATTTAATTATTCATTGGCATGCATGTGAAGTGCCACAGCTCTTATTTCATGAGGTATCTCCTGAGTATCAAGAGTGGAAAAAATAAGCTACATTTGCTATAAAGCACGCTGGATGGATCACAGGCAATTCAAGCTTTAAATGCTCATAGCCATAACCTCTCAACATCGAGGGGTGGGTAGAAGAACAGAGGATGCTGGGAAGGAAAAGGAACTCACATCTCACCTATGGTAGCTCTCCACCAGCCCTTCTTGTGTCTTTCACCCTCTGCTTGGGCTTACCAAGTCCTGGGAAGTCATATCCTTCTGGCAACTGGGAGCTAATTTTAATGTGAAGAAGTAGCATTAAGCTTTAGTAGTTTGTGTACAGAGAAGTTAAGTGAACATCCAACAAATAACTGAAAGCAAGCAAAACTAAAGTTGGCAGATTGACCAATAGGAAACCTGTCTAGTGTTAAACAAGGAAGAAAAAAGATCTGCTCTAAAGCAGAACTAATGAAGATACATGAATGAGACATCAATGAAGAAATTTTCTGGACTCCACAGGACCTTTGGTTCCAACTGATGAGTGTGTCAAAGCATAGGGAGCCTGGAAAGAACAAGCAATTGAAAATGAAAACCGAAGGGAACAGTGGCTCTTTTTACCTCTTCAGAATGGGTATGTCTAATACGGCAATGAGTCCACACTGCCTGTAATTCTTCATAGCATTTACCACACTCTAAAGCTCTGCCTTTTGCCTGCCTGTGCTCCAGTCCTCCTGCTGTCTCTTGCTGCATTATGGACAAGACTTAACATTGCTTTGCCTCCTCATCTGTAATATGAGTTAACCAAGGGTACTTATCTCATAGGGTACTATGCACTAAAAGCTTAGGACACTTCCTAGTTAGTTGGTTAGTCCAAATACAGGGGGTATTGCTTTGGATTCCTCTTGAGTTGTGCTCTTAGCGCCATTCCTGGCTCACTACAGAGCCTTGATAGATATTATTTGCCAAAGACTTCAAGCTCAGTTGCTCTCTGAAATAGCATTCATCTAGGTGTGTTCTAATGACAACTCAAGGTGGTGGTCCTCTCAGCTTACTTCTGTATATTCTGGCTGCCACCTCAAGGATATTTAAAGAGAATAGTGTCCTCTGTTTGAAAGCTCTCAAGGTGATGTTTTCAGCTCCTGCTGCTGAATTCATGTCTCTCTGTATATCAAATAAAGGTGATAGTACTCATCTACCTCATGCATAGAGGATCCTTAGATTTTCTTGTTTAACAATACTTATCTTTGTTTTTTGTTTTTATTTATTTATTTAAATGTTTATTTATTAATTCAAGTCACTTCTCCATCGCAGTCCCCTCCCCCCACTCCTCCTGATCCCTCCCTCCCACTCTCTACCCCTTCTTCCACTTATCCTACTCCTTCATTGTGGGGTGCCTCCACATATCAGCCCCCTCAGTTCATCAGTCACCTGAGAGCTAAGAGCTTCCTCTTGTTCCACAGAGTGAAGTGTCCCACTTTGGTCTGTGGATTGTAGGAAAGCTATCCTATCTATACTATATGGCTAAAATCCAGTTATAAGTGAATAGATGCCATGTGCATCTCTCTGGGTCTGGGTTAGCTCACTCAGGGTGAACTTTTCTAATTACATCCATTTGGTTGCAAATTGCATGATTTCCTTGCTTCTGATAGCTAAGTAGTATTCCATTGTGTAAGTGTACCAGATGTTTTGTTTGTTTGTTTTGTTTTGTTTTAATCCATTCTTCAGTTGAGGGACATCTGGGTTGTTTCCTGTTTCTAGCTATTACACATAAAGCTGCTATAAGCATAGATGTCCTTGTGGTTTGGTGAGGAATTGTTTGGATGTATACCCAGATTCAATGTAACGCCTATCAAAATACCAACACAATTCTTTACAGATCTTGAAAGAACAATTCTCAACTTCATATGGAATAACAAAAAAACAAGAATAGCTAAAATAATACTATACAATAATAAAAAAAACATCTGGAGTACTTTTCTAATTGAGAAAAGAGAGGGCTAAATAATACAATGAGTATTATGAAGAAAGGGGGTGTCTTTGTCTTAATCTGCCATTCTGTAGATGGAAGTCTGCTTTTAATTCATCTTGTTAAGACTATACTTTCAGGGATCATTTCTACAGTTTGTTAATTCATCTTGTTGTAGACACCTGTACTTATCTTTTGGGAGCGTCTTTGGGGGTTCTAGCAGGAGTATATTTAGTCATGTGCCCTTCACTGAAGAACGACTGTCTGAAGAGAGCTCTCTGTTGCACAATTTGGTCCTCTTAAACCATGCACACAGCCTCCAGGGTGGCACACAGAGGAAGGGCACACTTGCTTAGCCTAGTGAACTGTGGCAATCAATGAAGTCATAGATTTCACAGACAGTTCTCTTTCTCGTCCTGTAGTCATTCCAAAAGCCGGTACTAAACTCAGCCTTTCTTCTTTTTTAAAAATGTTATTTATTTTTATTTATATGAGTTTGTGCACCAGTTTTTCTGTATCAGCACCTGTAAATGTTTCTATTTCCCCATATGAGGGGGTGAGACCAGAATCTTTCCTAAGCATTTCTAGCTCTTTTTGAACTCTCATTGGTTGGTTCAACTCAGCTATTCTGGTCCAAACTCCTCTCCAAGTTGACTAGTTCAAACTGGCTTCTCTCTGTTTCTGACTAAATTGCTCTTCCTGGACTCCTACTAATTCTTTGACTCATTCTTTCTTTACCTGTGTTTAACCTGTCTCTATAAAACTTTCCCTGTAAAAAACTCTCAGTAAAAACCTCTCCTCTCTCTTCCTGCACTTCCCTTAAGTAGTCTCTCTTTCCTGTCCTCTTCTCTTGAGAGTTTGGAATATCCTATCTCTGACTTATTCTGTCAAATCTTTCTCTGATTTATCACTTTGTCTGCACCTCAGTTCAAACATGGCTGCTTCCTTCTATAAACTCCTGATCCCTCCCTCCCACTCTCTACCCCCTCTCCCACTTATCCTACTCCTCCATTGGGGAGTGCCTCCACATATTAGACCCCTTAGTTCATCAGTCACCTGAGAGCTAAGAGCTTCTTCTTGTTCCACTAGAGTGAAGTTTCCCACTTAGGTCTGTGGATTGTAGGATAGCTACCCTATCTATACTATAAACTAACCTTTCCTTCATTGTTTGGGATTAAAAGTATGTACTAAGGGTGTATCTATATTCCAGCCAGATCATACTGTAATCCAGAGTGTGTCTGCCTTCCAGCTAGATCACATAGACCTAGAAGGTCTTTGGATGTGATCCTTTGCCAGAGAAGCCATATTGCTGGATTAAAATTCCTCTACAACCAGCATATGTGTTCAGGTGCCCTCCAAGACCAGAAGAAGGTGTCAGATCCCCTGAAACTGGAGGTGTTGTGAGCTACCTGATACAAATGCTAGGAACTGAAGCTGGGTCCTCTGCAAGAGCAGCAAGCGCTGAGCCACCACTCTAATCTCTTCTTTTCATTTTAAAAACATATTTGAAGATTTTAATTGTGCATATGCATATGTGTGTTATGTGCAGGTGAATCTAGTTACCTGCTCAGGCTACAAGAGGGTGTTGGATCCACTGAAGCTAAAGTTACAGGGAGAGTACCCGCCTGAGATGCATACTTAGAACGGAAGTCAAGTCCTTCTGTAAGAGCAATGGGTACTCTTAACTCTGAGACATCTCTCCAGTCTGGTTATTTTTCTTTTTTACATTCAAGGAAACTTACTATGTCCCCTCTATAAGGATAGGACTTTGCTTTCCTTATATTCTCTTTTTTCTCCTATTGTTTGTTGGGTGCTTGGATGTTTTAGGTGATCTTCTGTCTCCTGAGTGATAGTTCCTTTTAAGCTGGTTTTTATGATCATTTACCTTTGGTTTTTCTTTTTGAATGCTGATTCCATTGATTCCCACTGCTTATGAGGCAGTAGGTGAGCTTTCCTTGGCAGGACAGTGATCTGGGTGCCCTGTATCCCAATAGATCAGGTGGTGAGTCCGAGGAGCCTGATTATAAGCTTAAAGCTTCAGGAGGAAACTTAAGGTTGTCCAAATGCTATGAAGGATTTGAAGCTTCTCTCCGAAGGCTAGATATCTATGAACCTTAAGAACCTTAAGCTTTCTCAGATGTTCATTAAGTCCTTTGCAAAAACAGTCTCTTCTTTTGTCTAGAGGTAAAATGTCCCCACTCGGTTGTTAGTACCAGTGATGCCAAGGGACGGGATGGAAACAGGGCTGGAAAGTCTGGGGTTAGTGAGTTTCCTATGCAGATTTCCACTGAACTCATGCCTGGCCCAATTCAGCTCCATCTCTCTTGTTTTGGAGTAGCAGAGAACTTCCACATACTCAAAAGCTTATGTTTGGTCAAGAAGCTAAGGTGAAGAGCTTCAAATCGTAGAATAGAAAACTTAGGTGAAAAACAGCTTTGGGTTAGTTTGAGTTAGTTCCTAGTTAGGACTCTACCAATAATTTGCAGCATATGAGTTGTACAGACAGAAGATGAAGAATGAGCAAATTTGAGTTGCTGATAGAGAAAAAGTCTTTTTGAGCCATAAGTGAAAGCATAAAGATACAAGCATGGTGAGTTGTCATGCTGAGGCCTGGGTTAAAAAAATTGGATTGAGATCAACAGAAGTGTAGAGAGCTGCGACGTGCCGTGCCTTAAAGATGGCGCCGGTTTCCACCTTCCACCAGCCCGATGGTGAGTGCTCTCGGTGGTAAACAAGTCCATATTTGGCTAAGACCGCTGATCTGGCTTGCTTCTGCATACGTGGGCTTCTAAGATAGCACCATGTGGCTTTACTTGATTGGCTGTTTATATAGTATTTAGCCTGTGGGTTGGGTCTGCCCAGGCATTCGGAAGACTGTTTTCAAGGGACCTGAATAAACTGCTTGAGAAGAGCTTTTGCGAGTTGCATCGTCCTTGCTGGTCGAGGGGGACGCGACAAGTGGTGGCCCGTATGGGGAACCAGAAAAGACTCAGAACTCCTGCAGTCAGGGGCAGTGCACTGGTAAGTTCCCGGGATAAATTGGGACAATAAAGTTTCACGGAGATTGCGAACAAAAGGTAAAGTTTCGCGGAAATAGCGAACAAAAGGTAAAGTTTTGCGGAAATAGTGAACAAAAAGGGTAAAGTTTCGCGGAGATAGCGAACAAAAGGTAAAGTTTCGCGGGGAAGCTGCGAACCAAAAGTAAATTTTTAATCATGGGATTGTCTCAGTCACATCCAATTTTTCTGGCTCTTCAGGAGCTACTTTTAGCTAGGAATTTGAAACTTAAAAAGTCAACCCTAGAAAGATTTTTGAATGAATGTGACTCCGTGGCTCCATGGTTTGCGGTGTACGGGAATCTTACGGTATCCTGCTGGGACAAATTAGGCAGGGACTTGGATTTTGCTTGGGAGCAAGGTACTCTGAAGCATGGAGTAAGACCGATTTGGAAGATGGTGAGGAGTTGTTTAGAAGATCAGAGATGCTGTATTGCAATCAAGGAGGGAGAATCAGCCTTGGAACTGCTGCAAGGGGAAAGATCTGAGCAGGCAGACAGTGAAAAGGAAAGTAACAAAGGCGAAAGATCTGAGCAGGCAGACAGTGAAAAGGGAAGCAAAAGGAAGGTCCCTCTCTATCCCAATCTTAGAGATTTTAGAGATTTTGAGGACTCAGAAGGCTCGGATTCTGAAGGGGAGCTACACGCTCTAATAGAACAGTTGGAGAGGACTGCTATTAGAAAAAGGGAAAAGAAAAAGGTAAAAGAGAAAGACACGTTGGCGGCAGTCGGTGTAAGTGAATCCGTTGCCGCCGCGGCTTCAACTCACCCTCCATACCCAGAAGCTGTTCAGATAGATCAGCCTGTTCAGTCCCTGAAAGTAGGGAGATCTTTCTGCCCGGGGATGTGGACACAAGTAAGAACAGAATTACAGTTTGCCTATCTGGTATACCAAGACCCAAAAGGGAACAGGTACGAGGAACCGCTTGATTTTAAAGTAGTTAAATCCCTTGCAGAGTCGGTTCGTACCTATGGCATTACCGCTTCTTTTACATTGGCTCAAGTAGAAGCATTAAGCAGACATTGTATGACTCTGAGTGATTGGAGTGGCCTGGCCTGCGCCTGCTTAAGTCCAGGGCAATATTTAGACTGGAAAGCTTTCTTGATTGAGTATGCCACTGAGCAAGCAGCCATTAATCAGAGAGATGGAAATCCAGCCTGGGATAGAGATATGCTGCTTGGGCAGGGGAGATTTGCCAACCAGCAGACAGGATATCCCAATCAGGTTTATGAACAAATAAACCAGACAGCTATCAAGACTTGGAAATCCCTTCCTAACAAAGTGGAGGTGAGTGGGAACTTAACTAAGATTCTACAGGGCCCCATGGAGCCCTTTTCAGACTTTGTGGCACGACTGGTGGAAGCGGCAGGGAATATTTTTGGTGACCCGGATGCTGCTATGCCACTAATAAAACAGTTGGTCTATGAGCAATGTACCAAAGAGTGTAGAGCCGCTATCACCCCTTACAAGAGTAAAGGGCTAGAAGCCTGGATGAAAGTGTGTAGAGAATTTGGAGGGCCGTTAACTAATGCTGGTCTTGCTGCCGCAGTAGTACAGTTGACCAGAAAAGGTGGAGGAAGTCCAGGAATTTGTTTTAAGTGTGGCAAGATGGGACACTTTAAAAGACAGTGCCCCGGGGGAAGGAGTACAGAAAGTACAGGAAGTGTACAATGCCCCAGGCGGCCGGGGTTATGCCCAAAATGTAAAAAAGGGAATCATTGGGCTAATGAATGCCGTTCAGTGACAGACATCCATGGCCAGCCTTTGACTCAAGGTTATGGTGGCGCTTGTCCAAAAAACGGACAGCGGGGCCCACGACCCCAGGGCCCACAAATACATGGGGCAGTAGAGAATCGGGACAAAGAACAGAATCAAGAGAGATGGCCAACCCTCCACCATCTGAGAGACCGTGGAGAGCCACTACAGGCTCAGCAGGATTGGAACTCTGCTCCACCACCAGACTCGTATTAACGCCCCAAATGGGGGTCCAGTTAATTGAAACAGATTTTAAAGGACCCCTTGAACCTGGTACAGTTGGTTTGCTGTTAGGGAGGTCATCATCAGCCTTGAGAGGACTTATTGTCCATCCTGGAGTTATAGATCCAGATTATACAGGAGTGGTTAAGATCATGGTAGCCTCCCCCCGTGGTATAACAGCTATCTCTCCTGGAGATAGAATTGCTCAGTTGATCATGTTGCCGAGCTTACATGATCGCTATGCAGCAAGGGATCGAGAGAGAGGAAAAGTTGGTTTCGGGTCCACGGGCACAGATCTGACTTTTCTCTCCTTGGATTTGGACCAACACCCCATCTTGGAGTTAAAAGTTGATGGTAAAAAGATCTTGGGCCTTTTGGATACTGGGGCTGATAGGAGTATCATAGCAAAGAAAGACTGGCCTTCAGGTTGGCCCGTACAAGCCTCTTCTTAAACACTTCAAGGCCTGAGTTATGCTAAAACTCCAGATATGAGTACAAGATTATTAAAGTGGCAGGACCAAGAAGGCCACTCAGGAGAAATGCAGCCATATGTACTTGAGCTCCCTATCTCCCTTTGGGGAAGAGACCTTTTAAAGGATATGGGATTTAAATTGAGTAATGATTATTCTGATTCAGCCCAATGTATGATGCAAGATATGGGATATGCTCCAGGCTTTGGAATAGGAAAATATTTGCAGGGGCAGAAGAGTCCCATATCTATGCAGCAAAGACAAAAGAGACAGGGCCTGGGTTTTTCCTAGGGGCCACTGAGGAGGGCATTCCCATAACTTGGAAGACGGAGGACCCAGTATGGGTTCCTCAGTGGCCACTTTCCTCTGTAAAATTGAATGCAGCTAAAGAGTTGGTGGATGAACAGATGTCTTTAAAGCATATAAAACCATCTGTATCTCCCTGGAATACACCTATCTTTGTCATTAAAAAGAAATCTGGAAAATGGAGATTGTTGCATGACCTGCGTGCCATAAATCAACAAATGCAGATCATGGGCCCAGTGCAACGCGGCTTGCCGCTTTTATCATCTTTGCCAGCCTCATGGCCCATTATAGTTATAGATATAAGGGATTGTTTTTTCTCCATCCCTTTGTGTGCCAAAGATAGTGAGAGATTTGCATTTACTATTCCATCCTGTAACCATGAGGAACCTGATCAGCGGTTTGAATGGGTAGTATTACCCCAGGGCATGGCAAACAGCCCCACTATGTGCCAACTGTATGTGGGGGAAGCCGTTGCTCCCTTGAGAAAGAATTTTCCAGATTTGAGATGTGTTCATTATATGGATGATATCTTACTGGCAGCTAAGGGTGAACAAATGTTAGATCAGGCCTATGAAGAATTAGTTCAATTATTAAAAAAGAAAAGGTTGTTTATTGCTCCTGATAAGGTTCAAAAGGAAAATGTGGTTGATTATTTAGGAGCAAAGGTTGGACCTGAAAAGATAATACCTCAAAAGATTGAGAAAACAAAAGATAATTTAAAGACTCTAAATGATTTTCAAAGGTTGTTAGGAGATATCAATTGGGTAAGAGTCTATTTGAAGCTACCAAATTATGAAATAAGACCCCTATATGATATTTTGAAAGGTGATTCAGCACTTAATTCTCCTAGGAAATTAACAGGAGAAGCAAGAAAAGCTTTATGTAAAGTGGAAGAAAGGTTACAGAGTGCCTTCCTAAAGAGATGGCAGGAAGTACAGCCCATTGCATTGTTCATATTTGCCACCTATGGTCAACCTACAGGATTGTTATGGCAGGACGGACCATTATTATGGACCTATTCAAAGATTTCTCCAAAAAATCCATAGAACATTATCCCACCGCAGTTGCTGCTTTAGCCTTGAATGGTATCCAACAATGCTTGCAGTCTTTTGGAGTTGCTCCTGCCAGTATAATAGTGCCCTATTACAGTCATCAAATTAAGATTTTGTGTGGCACTGTAGATGATTGGGCAATATTGCAATGTAGTTTTGAAGGAGTGATTGATAACCATTATCCAAAGCATCCATTACTATCATTTTTTAAGGAGCACCCAGTGATATTCCCTAAGGTTACTTCAGCAGTGCCACTTCAAGGGTCACCAAATGTGTTTACTGATGGCTCAAAGACAGGCTGTGGAGCCTATTTGATAGACAAGAGCCCGTGTTATGTCAATTTCAACCGGGCTCCCCCCAAATAGTAGAGTTGAAAATAGTAATTGAGGTGTTTAAAAGATGTCAATTTGCATTCAATTTGATTTCAGATTCAGTCTATGTGGTCAACGCAGTGAAAGTATTAGAATTAGCAGGTCCTATTAAGAATAGTAGTACTGCATGTGCCTTATTACAAGAGTTACAAGTTTTAATCTGGCAAAGAAAAAGGTGTTTTTATATTCAACATATCAGAGCACATACAGGATTACCTGGACCATTAAGTGAGGGTAATGATAAAGTTGATCAATGGACTAGGATGGAATGCATTTTTTGGAGCTCATTCCTGGACCAAGCCAGACAGTTTCACCAATTATTCCATGTAAATGCAAAAACTGTACAGCAGAAATTCCATTTGTCTAGAGCAGATGCTAGACAAGTGGTTTTGGACTGTCCTCAGTGTGTGATTCATCATCATCCTCCCAGTGTGGGAGTGAACCCTAGAGGGTTGATGCCACTCAAAATCTGGCAAATGGACGTTACCCACATTTCAGAGTTTGGAACCTTAAAATATATTCATGTATCTGTGGATACCTGCTCAGGTATCATACATGCTACACCTATGAGTGGAGAAAAGGCTCGCAATGTCATAGGGCATTGCTTAGAAGCCTGGGCTGCATGGGGAAAGCCACAGTAGCTGAAAACGGACAATGGACCAGCCTATACGGCACAGTCCTTTGTCTCCTTCTGCAACCAGATGGAGGTACAGCTTAATCACGGATTACCATATAATCCTCAAGGACAAGGAATTGTGGAGCGTGCTCATCGCACCTTGAAAGAATGTTTGCAAAAACAGAAAGGGGGAATAGGCCAAGGCCGTACCCCCAAGGAGAGAATTTCTTTAGCCTTATTTACTTTAAACTTTTTCAATTTGGATGCTCAAGGCCGCTCAGCAGCGGACAGACATCAGGATTCCCATGGTCCACCTAAAAGCATGGTTAAGTGGAAGGATATTTTGACAGGCTCTTGGCGGGGGCCTGACCCCGTGCTAACATGGGCGAGAGGGTCTGTTTGTGTTTTTCCTCAGGATCAACAAGATCCAGTGTGGGTGCCTGAATGCCTTGTGAGGAAGATTCGTCATGAAGACCTTCCTAAGGATCCTGGTGATAGTAGCAGTGAGTATGTCAGGAATGACCGAGCCGAGATGGGGGATCCTGTCGATATTCTCAAAGCCGATGCTGGTCAGACATAATGCAACTGTGTTTCCACGCTTATTTATCAGTAATAGAAGCCTAGGCTTACCCTACCTTCCCTTTGATGATCAGAGAAGCCCTATAGAGGGTAATAGAAATGTCAGCTTAAAGGGTAGTCTGTGCTTTTTAATGAGCTTCAATAGGTCACATGATACAGAATGCATTAAATTGTCTCAGCAGTCAGTAGATTTTTTACCACAACTGAGGTTTGGGGGTAGGAGTGGTGGTTTGTTTTCAGGCAATGGTTCTCACATTGAAGGATGGTGGCCCACACGAGTCTCTGACCGGGACCCCCCCAGACAGCCACGCTGGGCACCTTTTTGTAGAGGATCCACAGGAGAGGAAGGACCTTTTCCCTGGACTGGATGTCAGGAGCACAGAGCAGTTTGGGTTCAACAAGATTATTTTTCCTTTAGCCCCATGATTAGTAATATAGTGAATAAGTCTTGTACAGGAATGCTTGATATATCTACTAGGGATCCTCAGCAGACTGCCACCAATCCTTTTGATTTGTGGCTTTTATGTGGGGTAAATGGAAGTTGCATGGACTTGGGACCTGTCATTATGCTTGGGGGAGGAATTTATCAAAGAGGTAGTTTTTCCCTAGGGTCCGCTACCAAATTGGATCTTTCTGGCGGTAGTGGCTCTGGTACTTGGAATTCTTTGTTTCATTCTTACCGCAATAAGACCTTTTCAGCCTTGCCAGTATGTCTCTGGCCTCCTTTTCTGTGGATTGTAAGTAATGGTAGTGCATCCTTGGGTGAAGAAAAGTTAGTATGCACTCTGGGCATATGTTTTTATGCCCTGTGCTGGAATGCCACAGCCTTTCCTGTGGCTGTGGTGACTAGAATGCCTCGATATGTACCAGTTCCTGTAGAGGCGCCTAATACCATGATGCTATTCAGGTTTAAAAGAGATTTTGGCATCACTGCAGCTATTGTTACTACCATCACTATTGCTGCTGTGGGGGCTACTGCCTCAGCTATTGCCTTGTCTAGTTCTATACAGACTGCCAATGCCCTGAATAACATCTCAGCCACTGTAGCACAGGCATTGGATACTCAGACCTCTATGAATTCTCATCTCAAAGGAGGCCTTATGATAGTTAATCAATGCATAGATTTAATACAAGAACAGATTGATTCTCTTTGGCAACTAGCACAATTGGGGTGTGAGTGGAAAATGCAAGGTTTGTGTGTTACTTCCGTGCAGTATCAAAATTTTACAAAGGCTGCTAATCTGTCTAGACAATTGTCAAAGTTCCTCTTACAGGATTGGTCGGCTGAATTTGAAAATTTGATGAGAGAGCTGAGAGCGACAATCGTCCACATCAACTCCACTCGGGTAGATTTGAGCCTGGCTACCTGTTTGACTTCCTGGATACAGACGGCTATGGATCATCTTAAGGAGTGGGCGGGCGTAGGCTCTTTGGCAATACTGATGATACTAGCCTCTCTGGTTTGCCTATGGTGCATCTACAAGATGAGAGCCACACAGAAGCGTAATGCAGCCATGATTATACAGGCCCTTGTCACCATTGAGGCGGGCCAGTTCCCTCAGGCATGGCTCACTGCCATGAAGCCTTAAATCTTCACTGAGCATAGTCCCTGCCCACTGAGGTATTTGTTCCACGGATATTAGGGTCTGGCAAGTCAATGACGGAGTAGACGGGTAAGTCTCGGCCACCTAAGACAGGGCAGCCCCGAGTGGGGAGGCTGACCCAGAGACGGGTAAGAGTTTGAGCATCGCCCTCCTACAGGCTCAGGCCCACCGTGAGATCCCCAGATATGGGGATTACGAAGCCTTTCCAGGGACTTCTACCTACTTTAGAAAAAATAAAAAAGGAGGAACTTTAGAGAGCTGCGACATACTGCGCCTTAAAGATGGCGCCGGTTTCCGCCTTCCACCAGCCCGACGGTGAGCGTTCTCAGTGGTAAACAAGTCCATATTTGGCTAAGACCGCTGATCTGGCTTGCTTCCGCATACGTGGGCCTCTAAGATAGCACCACGTGGCTTTACTTGATTGGCTGTTCATATAGTATTTAGCCTGTGGGTTGGGTCTGCCCGGGCATTCGGAAGACTTTTTTCAAGGGACCTGAATAAACTGCTTGAGAAGAGCTTTTGCGAGTTGCGTCATCCTTGCTGGTCGAGAGGGACGCGACACAAAACATTACATAGCCATTACTGACAAGCATCACGTTCAGCTCTGGAACTGTAGGAAGCATAGAGCCCACTTAGTCAGGCCCTTGATTGCACAAAGGGAAAGAGGAGACATAAAAAGGTTAGTGATGCCAGCCTTTAAACCATATCTGACTCCCACCCAGCCCATTAGACGCTAAGCGCAGGCAGCCTGGAATCATTTTACAGTGTCCCTGCTCCAGGCTTCCTCATTACATACTTGATTCATTTCCAAGGATGAGAGTGTAAATGTGCCTCTAGGATGTTGACTTCAATAATTTATGTAAGGCTGTAAACACATTTCAGCACATTTAGGAAACAATTTTTCCTTAATTTTTTCCTATTTCACAGTCTCTAAACAATTTCTACTTATTTAAAATCCTTGATGATAAATGGCTTTTCTGTCCCTTTGTCAGTTTCAGAAGTAATCTGAATGCATGCATCATGCAATTGCGTGTAAGTAATACCTTCCTATTATTTTTGTCTGTATTTCAATTTTCCCAAATCTATTTACTATTGTTAGTCAGAACTCTTAATATAATCATTTTCTTGTAAAATACTATGTTGTCTATCAGCATTAGTATCATCCGACTCCTCCATTATACTTATATCTCTCTTACAAACACAGCTCCTTGAGACCTTCAGTCTTTCCTGGGACAAATATCTATTTTAACTTGTGTCTCTGTAATACTAGGGCTATGGTACATTCTTGTTTTCCACACATGAATTGATCTTAGTAAATATATTTTTGGCAACGTTACCTCAGGAGGCATTTCATGTTCACTTTTCTTTCTCCTTCCTGTCTTGATTTTTACTTTTCCCTTTTGCATTGGTCTGTGAATATATTCCTGGCATCTGGGTTCTGTTTGTAGTTTTCCTTTTATATATCATCACTAGAGGCTTGATTTTTCCTTGACAACATCCAAACATTTATGCTAACCTTGTTTCATCAGTGGCTACTCTCATTTGTTTCTTAGACACACAAATCAATTTTTAGACAATTGTTTCTTATATTGAGTGAAATAGAGTATCAAATTTCTTCCTTACTCACCCCACCCCCAGTCCATTCTGGTATTTTTTTCCTTAGTATTTAACACATTGAGCCTTCATCAACGTTATCAGCATGCCTTGCTTTTAATTTTAAGTTCATTCTTGTAAAGGGCACCTTTTATTATTTTAAAATTATACCTCTTTTAGGGAAGATGCCTATCAAGTTTGTGCTATTAAACATTATAGCACATTATTTCTTTAACAAATTAGGTTTATAACCAAAGTCATATAAAAGCACACCCATTTAAGATTTAACATTTCACAAAAGAAATGGCTCTCTTTTGAGAATAACATAAGAGCTTTGATGGAAGAACAGACTAGCCTCATATAAATATCTTTATGATTTTCTAAGTCAGTATTTGTTATTTATTTCTGTCACACAAATAACCACAAAGTTAGTAGCTTAGATAACACAGACTTATTACCTTACAGATCTATGGGTCAATGCATTACCAGAACACTCATGGGGCTAGGGAAATGACTCTGAGGGTAAGAATTCTTGCTACACAGGCTTAAGGACTTGAGATTTAGTCCTCAACTCCCAGGTAACAAGCTGAACATGGCTGCACATGCCAGTAACTCTAGTACTGTAGGAGGCAGAGAGAGGAGGCTTGCTGGTTGCTGGCCTAGTTCCAAGCTCAGTGAGAGAGAGAGACTGTCTCAAAGAAATACAGTGAAGGGTAACAGTGAAGGACACCTGACATTGTCCTCTGTCCTCCTCAAGTGTGCCCACAGGTATGTGTATGCACACACATGTACAAATATATGTGCACACATAAGTGCATATAGCACACCCACATATACCACATACACATTGTTTCAAAAACATCCTTAATATAATGGTGGCTTTTTATCTTAAACATAAATTATACAGGTTGGAGGGGCAGCTCAGTAGGAGAATGGTGTTGAGCATAGTTCAAGGTCCAGGGTGCAAAAACAAGAACAAAAACTAGAATAAGACACAAATTCAGGAGGTAAGAAGATCAGTGTCAGTACATTTTGCATTAGTTTGTTCTTTCCTTCCTTTTTTAAGAGTTTATTTTGATTTTCTTTTTTTTTTTTGAGAGAGAGAGGGAAAGAGCAAGAATGAAGTTGGATGTGTAGGGAGGTGAGGAGAACCTGGAAGGCGATGGGAGAGGGGAAAGAATCAATGTGCATTGTCTGAACATTTTTAATTAAAAATAAGTTAATTAAAAATAAGACATACACAATGAGGGAACTTGTTCAAAGTGCCATCTCTACTTCTCTCCTAACCCTTTCATTTACTCTTGTGTGGGATTTCATTGTTTTAACTGCTTTCTGTTGACTTATGGGAATGAAATTCTTCATTACCCTGCCTATTGTAAAGAAAATGATAAGAAAGGAATTCACTTCCACATACAGAATTTCTCTTTTGAAATTATTATCTTTCCAAGCAGTGAAAGAACCTTGAACTTGGAGGGAGAATCTGAATTCTGAATTCTGACTTTCTGGTTGAAAATGGAAGAATTACTCCCTGGGCACAGGTGAGGAACTGTACCCAGAGCCTTGAACCGACACAAGAAACATGTATTTAGGCTTATTAGCAAATACACATCTCCAATACAACTTACCTTACAGAGCCTCACACCAGTTTCTATAACAGCACCTACAGCTAGCTGCCTTATTGCATTGGCTTATTTTGAATCAGCTCAGAATACTCTTTGTCTATCAACCAGGTTGAAAGGGTTTATGGCCAGGCTATGTTGGCTTTTTGATTCTCCCCAAAGGTGGTTCAACAGAGTATTGTATAAACAGTATAGTCTCTCTCTCTCTCTCTCTCTCTCTCTCTCTCTCTCTCCCCCCCCCTCTGTGTGTGTGTATGTATGTATGATTTTTTTAGGTGTGCCAGAAATTACTAGCAATGAATTCCCAAACATAGTAGATACTGAATGTCAACAGAGACATTGTTTCTGCCCAGACAATGAGATAGATCAATAATAATGAGATAGATCTTCTCTCTTCTCTTATTTGGACACTTTTTTACTCAGTTCTGAAGGCTTCCTAGACATGACTATGTTTAGGGACATGTCTTAGCATAACCTTGCTTATCCAGGACATTCAGAGGACCCTCAGCAACTTACATGGGATCTTATGCTCTCAACTCATAATGAATCCATGAATAGCTGAGGGAAGGTAGTTAGTTTGCTCTGTTTACATTATGTACGTCCCTTCAGAGAACTTTTTTTTTTGTATGAAGAACCAAGCAGAATATGCATTTGCCGTTTTTATTTCTCAGAACTAGCATTTAAATTATGTTATTCTCAGGTGATATTTATCTTGGTTAAAGCATACATTTTAAAATGGATAATTTTCTTCTAGTCAAAGTGGGATTGATAGTTTTAAAAATAGGTGAATCAGCCCATGCTGCATCTCAAGATATAAAAATAGAAACCAGGTCTATGTTTGACAGATTCCAAAGATAGTCTTTGGTATAATTAGCTAATACAATGCTGCAAGGCCTTTTTAATATTGATGAACCACTAATGTCAATGTGAGAAACTGTATAAAGAACATGAACCCTTTTTAATATAATCATCCAGACAGTGGTGAGATTTATATTTTGATTTTGAAATGCTTAGAGAGATGATTATGAATAAACATATATTAAAAATACATACATTTTACAGAATATAATAGTGTATATATAATACTAGAAGGAAGGGAGATGATAGTTACAAATTCATTTCCATGGACTTGCTTCTTGGTCAATAGATGGGAAACACATCTATTTTAAGACACTGAATAACTCCTACATTACGTTCTTGGATCTGGTTAAAATCTCTTCACTGGACCAGAGATGTCCTTCCAGAAGGTGTAACAGGATAATGTATTCAGATTCCAATCAGATGTATTCAGTACTATCAAGCTCCGAAGAGGGAAGCTTCATGTGCTATGCTCACTTCAGTTTCCTCTCTCCTCTCTCTTTCATGTTATCTTTCCTCTCTCTCCTCTCTTACTATCTTTCATAATGCTTCATAATCATTTGCAGTCTTTCACCAGAAGTTGCTCACTTTCTCTTCTATGACTCTGAAAATGCCTAAATTGGTTTAGTTTCTGATAACAAATCTCCAAGGAGGGGGAAAGAGGGAAAAGGGCTACATAGTTATATTAGGTATCTTCTAAATAGTCTTTTTATATGCTCCATCATAACATCATTGTGCATTATAATATCATACTTATTCATGTCTCTCCCCTATTGAACTAAAATGCTTAAATATTGAAAATATGAATGAATATTGACATATGTTCTTCCTGTAAGAATTTTAGTTCCTAAAAATTTTCACTTTTGGTATGATTTTATATTAAAAAAGGAAATGACATAACCTTGCTAATGTTGAGAAATAATAGTGAGCATATTGAGAACATTCAGGAAAAGGGAGATAATATTCACCTAAAATAATTCATCATCTGACTGCTAGTGTTATTATAGCCAATGAAATCTTAGCATCCAGTTGATAATGTCCTCTGGATCATATTCTCTACTACACAGCATGTGGCTTGGTTTGTGGACAAGAAGATACTTCCAATGCTATGGTAATATTTTCCCTGATAATAATTATATTTTTGGCACCTAAGAAAGTTATTGTGTTAGTATTTGTCACTGTGACAAATACACGAGAAAACCTTTTTAAAGAAAGGAAGAAAGAAAGAAAGAGTTTGAACTCATGGTTTTGGTTTGTTTCCATCTATGGGCAGTGCTCCATGGCTGTGGACCTGGAGTGTTGTTGAACAACATGGATGCAGAAGGAAGATGTAGTAAGAGAAGCAGCTCATCTCTTGGTAGAGAAGAAGCAGCGAAGAGAGTCAGGAAACTCTATGAACAAAGTGTGTCTTTCAAAGGCATGCCCCAGTGACCAACTTTCCAAAGTTTTCAAAGCTAAAATAGTATTACCATATGGGGACCAAGTCCTTACCACATGAACATGACAGTTGATATTCCATGGCAGTTACATAACTGTACCCAGAGGAGTCACCAGAAAACTCACTGTGACATAACTATGTGTACTATTAAAACTTCTTTTTGCTTTTTCAGTGTTATTCAATGCTATATGTAGTTCTAGAGGGGAAAACTCATTCATTTTGCTTTCAGACCTGTTGTTTGTCCTCTGAAATCTATTGCATTCAACTCTTGATGAGAAAAATAGGCTATATCATCTATCTAGCCACCTATCATATCTATCTGTCTATCTATCTACCTACCTATCTATCTACTTATATCTATCTATCTATCTATCTATCATCTATCTATCTATCTATCATCTATCTGTCATCTATCTGTCATCTATCTATCTATCTATCTATCTATCTATCTATCTATCTATCTATCTATAATCTATCATGTATCTATCATCTAATCTATCTACCTACCATCTATCTATCTATCTATCTATCTATCTGTCATCTATCTATCTATCTATCTATAATCTATCATGTATCTACCATCTAATCTATCTATCTACCATCTATCTATCTACTTATCTATCCATCTATCTATCTATCTATCTATCATCTATCATCTATCTTCTATCTATTTATGTATCTATCTATCTGTCATCTATCTATCTATGTATCTATCTATCATCTATCTATCTCTATCTATCATCTAATCTATCTACCTACCTACCATCTGTCCATCTATCTGTCATCTATCATCTCTCTACCTATCATCCATCCATCCATCTATCTATCTATCTATCTATCTATCTATCTATCTATCTATCTATCTATCATCTATCTATATCTATGTATCTATCTACTCTCTCCCTCAATCTATCTAACATCTATCTACATACCTACCTACTTACCTACCTATTACCTATCTATGTCATAATTTATAGTAGTTGTAAATAGATAGTTGGTTGTCAAGTTGACATGCCCAGTAAGAAGGGATTTCAGTTGAAGAATTGCCTCTATCATATTTTCCCATGGGGACTTTTTTATTTTTATTTTTGGTTGTGGGTTAGTGTGGAAGGATCCAGGCTAATTTGGGAAGTCCCATTCTTGGGCAGATGGGCATAAGTCATATTAAAAAAAGTAAATAATAACATAGCCGAGTAAGCCAGAGGACACAAACCAATAAGCAGCATTCTACCATTGCCTTGACTGCAGTTCCTGCTTCCAGGTTGGTGCCTTGGCTTACCTTTAAGATGGACTGTGTTCTGTGAGATGAAATAATCCACTTCCTGCCCAAAGTTGCTTTTGGTCAGTGTTTTATCACAGCAGAGAGAAGGAAACAAGAATAGTGGTTAAATAGTTTTTCATCAGGTAAGTGTTTTAGTTTTGTTCTGTTGCTGTGATTAAAAAACAAAACCAAAAACTTTTACCAAAAGCAGCTTAGATGAGGAAAGGGTCCATCATTGAGAAAAATAAAGGTAAGAAACCAGGGCAGGAACTTTAAAACAAAGCTGTGGAGGAATTGTACTTTCTACTTACTAACAGCCGCATGCCTAACTAGCTTTCTTGTATAGCTCAAGACCACTTGCCTGGAAAATGACACTGTCCAGAGGTGTGGAGCACTTCTGCATCAGTTAATATTTAAGAGAATCATTTATACACATGCCCACAAGCCAACCTGACAAAGATAATCACTCAGTTGATATTCTGTTTTCAAGTGATTCCAGGCTGGGTCAAATTGAACAGTTGATGCTAACCAAGTGTATAGCATATTGATTTTTATGAATGTATACCTAAGTTAATTCATAGCTTATATAAGTTCACATTTCCTGAATATTGCCTTAAAATACTTGTAGGCATTACCTATAAATAACAGTTAAATTACAAAAATAATTTAATAATTAAAATACCATCCATGAATCAGCCTGGAATCACTTAAATTTAGACATGTGGTATTTTCACGTTTTTACTTTTTTAAATTAGCATATGATATTATATTAGATATCATCATAATGTATTTGAGCTTGATGTGTTTTTGTGGTCCTCCTTCTTGTCTATCTTACCTCAACCACCTGTATCTATCTCTGTTCTTTCCTTAAAGGCACTCCTAAAGACTCTTTTTCTCTTTCACATCTCATGTGAATTTTTGCCTCCCTTCATCTCTCTATCTCCTTTCTAGATCTTCCCCACACTTAACATGATTTTCACTCATAAGGAGATAATTCTGTATCTTCTTTCTCTCTATATATATACACATATATGTACATTTATATATCTGATATATATATATAATATGCATATATCTATAAGTTTTATATACACATTAATACAGAAATCTACACTTAACTCTCAAATGGAATATGTAAACATATTCATTACCTTGGGTCTTTGCTTTAAATAGGCTTTATGATTCTTTTGCTCCATTTCTGCATTGATAAGTGAAAAATGGTACCACTGGTTTAATTTTTATTTTCATTTAATAGTAAAGTTGAACTTCTTTCCTCATGAGTTTGGACCACTTAAGTCTTATTTGAAAACTGTCTTTTTTTTGCACTGTTTAGCCTAGGCTCCCCTCCATAATTTATTTTGTGTATGTGTAGTTTGTCTGCTTGTAAATTTGTGCATACAATGTATGCATGGAGCCCACAGAGGCCAGAAGAGAGCATTGGATCCCTTGGAACTAAAATTGTAGACAGTTGTGAGCTGCCATGTGGGCACTGTGAATTGAACCTGGGTCTCTGAACAAAAGAAGAAAGGAAAAAAAAAAGGAAGGAAGGGAGAGAGGGAAGGAGGGAGGGAGGGAAGGAGGGGAGAAAGGAAGAAACCTAATGCTATTAAATTTGACTTGCAAATGAATTTTGAAAAATTAAAATCAGTTATCTATGGCTAAAAGAGAAGATCAGCGACCACTAGGATGAAAAATTAAATAAAAACCCAGGCTTGTTCTTAATGGAACCAGGAAGACAAAAAAGAGAACTGAGAAGGGTATCTTTCTTTGTGGTTTGGATTTAATCCTATATTTCTTCCCATCTAAAATGATTTGAAGAATCAGAAATAGAGGCTGGAGAGATGTGACAAAGAGCTCTTACTGCTCTTGAAAAGAACCCGGGTTCAGCTACCAGCACCCATCTTTATAGATGGAGACCACAATCATCTTTAAACCAAGTTCTAGGGAATCTAACATCTCTGGGTTCCACAGGCACCCCCCCCCCCCACACACACACAGATACATACATACAAACATAAAGGCACACACACACATACCCATAAATAGTCTTTTAAAATATTAAAAAAAACCCAAACAGCCCATGAATAGGATTTGCTCATGCATATATGATACCAGTAGTGCCCTGAGGATGGTGTTAGGGGATTTAAGAATTTTAAAACCCAATTTTCATAACCCATTGTGAGTGACTGCCATGAAACTTAAGGCCCTTGTAGCCCTCAATACGTTCTTGTGTGCAAATGAAAACTGTAACAAATTATTCCTGATGCCTCTTTTAACTCCTAGTATCCACAGCCCCAGGTAGGACTCAAACCATAAAAAGTAGCATTGTTTGCCATCCAACGATGGGCAACTCATGAAAATCAGTCTACCAAACTTCTCTTTGTGCAAACATACTGGAAGACTTTAATGTGTTCTTATTAAGTGTCATATTTGTTCATTTGAGATTTGAAAAGTAGATTTGGTCACATGATATAATAGAGACATCGTCACACTGGCGTGCCATTCCCTTTGGCTCTTTCACAGGCTCTCTTGCCTGAGAAAGATAGCAAAAAATGAAAAGTAATAAAAAGGTCCTTTTTGCATAACCAAAAATTAACAGAGAAAATTCAAGTCTTAGACAAAATTGAATCATATGAGATTATTACAAATTTGATTACATAGGTTGGTAAGTTTGACTAAAATTGTGACAAGGTTTATAAATATATTTAAAGAATTGTTTTATTAGTTTATTATTTGATGTTTATGAATGTTTTGCCTTCATATGTGTGTCTGTGCCATGTATATTCCTGGCTCTGGCATATACATAGAAGACATATATATATATATATATATATATATATATATATATATATATATGAGGGCATTGGATTTCCTGGAACTGGAGATATAAATGATTGTGAACTACAGTCTATCAGAGTGCTGAGAATTGAGCCTGGGTCTTCTGGAAGAGTAGCTAGGGCTCTTACTATTCAGTCATGTTTTCAGTCCTTTCATATATTTAGTCTTAAAATTTAAATGTTGTGGGGCTTGGGATATAGCTTGACAGCAGAGCATTTGCCTATATACCAAAAGTCCAGGGTTTGATCAACAGATTCTCAAAATTCTATAAAGAAAATGTAAACAAAACAAAACCCTAAACATGTCCATGCACATACACAGCACAAAGTACTTTTAGTGTGTTCGCTAGACGAACTTGGGCTGGCTGTGGTGGTGCACACCTACAATTCCAGTGTTCGGGAGGTTGAGGCAGGAAGATTAGGAGTTCAAGGTTAGCCTTGACTACATAGCAAGTTGGAGGCCAATCTGGGCCAAGTAAGATCCTGTCTCAAAAATAAACAAGCAGACAAATAAGCAAACAACAAAATAAACAAAAATAAAAACATAACAAAAATGTTGCTGATCTATTTCAAAGAAAGGCGATGCTGAAAGAGAAAAAGATCGAGGAACTTTTCTTATAAAGTTACTAATCCCATATTCTCATTTTTCTAGCAGCGAGCAGACTGGAGATTTCAATGGTGCACTATGCCAGCAAGGAAATGACCTGAGCAGGAGGCAGGGGACTGTCAGCAGTCCCTGTCACTGAAAGCAAAAAGTGTTAGCCTGTGGTTTTTAAACCTTTCTCTTCCTACCAGCTAGAATGGGACCCTTTGGGCTTGAGGACCAAGAAAACTTCTGGTTTGAGGAATATGCCATATGGGATCCTGCTAAGGGCCATATGAGAAGGCGCAGTTGGAGCAAACAGCCTGCCATTTGACATTTAAATTTCAAATGGAGGGACTTCTGAAAGAAAAACTGTCTTAGTGAAACATAAATTGCTTCCAAGCACTCAAAGACACAGCAGAAAGGGCAACAGAAAACCACATGAGGCAAAACAATTTTGATAAACTGCTTGGAAATCTGGTCTCTTTTTCTGCATCATTCTCTTCTCCTTCCACCCCAAGTAGCCCAAGAGAGGTAGTAAAATTAATTGAAACTGCACAGGACACTCAAGAAAACTCTGAGGAAGGAAGCTCATTTGAAAGCTGATGCATGACTGAGCCAACAGTCTCCTTTGGGGGAAATATCGCCTGGAGAGATAGAGAAATTTGTGACTGGGTGTGAAGTCGGCAGTCAATTGGTATATATTTAACTTGTAAAGGGAAGATGTGTTCCACTACCTGGCTCTGATTCTATTTCTAAAGGCCTGACAAGGTGCATGTGTGGCAATTAATCACCACACATCTGGTCATCAAGCAGCCTGTGATGGGTTTCAAGCCCCCTCAACTGAGAGAACCTTCATTTTATGCCAGAAGAAAAAGCCCATTGAAGTATCCTCCATAGTGCAGCTGGAGTGTAAGAAATGCCAATTATATATTTATGTCACATGCCCAGAAACAACCAGAAGGCTAATTCTCTTCATAGAAAGGAAAATACAATTTGTGAACTACATCTGAAGTGCCAGGTAAAATGAGTTGGGGGATAGCTGCTGAATAAATTAGAAATGGAAGAGAGCTGTTTTTCCACATCTGTTTTCTTTGTGATCCACACACATCCTACTGGTGACCCAGCCAAAGAGCAAATGTTGGATTTCTGCATCTCAGACTGTAGACATATTATTCTACCAGCGGGAAATAAGGTTCCCACAGTCTTATTGTGGGAAGCCAAATTGCTTCATCCCCAGTAGCCAGAGGATTACACTAGCTAGCAGTGGGGTGCCCATACAAAGCTGTAATTTGCAATCTGAGTCTAATTTCAAACCACATCCAAGAAAAAAAAAAAAGAAAATTAACATGTTGAAGGGACTCCATGTTCTATGCACAGGCTGCCTCTCAAACTCTTTAGAATTCATTGCTAATCATTTCTTGAAGAAAATTAGTCATAGTTTAATCATTTTCTACATTTTCTTTTGCATATCCTAATTATAGTAAATATAGGTGAAGATCCATTGGATTTATTAAGAAACAATTCATTGGACTCTGAGTAGCATTCAACTACAACCAGCTTAAGAAGACAATCTTGTCTTTTATTAAAAGTAAAAATTTTGTGTGAATCTAGCCTAAAAATAGAGTTATAGGAGAGCATTCTACCAAAGGGAGACTGACTTCAGGGACTGTCACTCCTATGTATGGAGAGAACGACATACTTCCCACCCCTTCCTGAAGATGAATTAATGAACAGTCTGCTAGCTCTGCCTTAAAGACCCCAGCAGGCTCAAGGTGGAATCCAGGAAAGGAAAAGGGGGAAGGGAATTCATAGCAGACAATCATCTTCCCATCACTTGAAAGGTGCTGAGTAACCAAGATAGGAATATCATTAGGCAGGTAAATACACCACCTTGTAAGCAGAGGTTGGAAATGAAGGGATAGAGTCTTTCCTGAAACAGTGCAAACAGTACCCAAGCCCCCTTCTCTTCAATGACTCTGTGTCCTGTTTGATCCATGGAACACTTAGCAAATGACAGGAACGGGTAAAGTTTTTTCCAACCTCATTCTTCTTTTCAGCATCTTTGAACATAAAAAAAATCTGAAAAGCTGAGACATAGTTGCAAGTGAGACAGACAGGGAAGAAGTCTGTGTGGTGGTTCCCAGATGTTACTCTGTTCTGGATGGCCGAAGCCCGAAAGACATGCCCCACGTTGGAGGTTTTATAGAGTTTGATGATCACACAACTCCAAGGGCTTTTTTTAAACAAAGAAAGATGCACTTTTGAAGTCAGCATTAATGTTAAAAAAGTACGATTATTCAGAATGACACAACACAGATAATCGTAAATTTTAGAATGCTGAGAAATATTCCCACAGCCAAGGCTTGCTATTTCTCACCTTGTTCATACATAGACTTTTTCCTGCTTCTTTTTCTTCCTTGCCACCATAGGAAAAGTTGCTGTTAGGACCAGGTATATCATTTGAAGAACTTAGGGTGAGATAAAATGTATGGCTGCTTTCAATCTTTCCATCAGAATTCCCAACCAGGCTCAAGTCTTTGACAATATAGCTCATTCCAACGGTATAGTTTGCACATTTATGAAACTTGCTGTATTTGCATGACAAAATATAGAAAACACAATATTTTAAACAAGTGAACCCAATCATTCTATATTCTACATCCCTATTGCACATTTTCTGTACAGATAGAAGCATATATCTTGATTGACACTTCAGGTGATGAGTATTTTGTGGTGTCTTTTTTAATAAGGAGACTGGAAAAGCATTTTATTTTTTCAGCGTATTTGAATTTGATCCCTTTAAAATATCATTGGTTACTTAGACAAGTTTTTTATTCTCAGCATCATAATTCATTGTTGTTTATGGATTGTTTTAGGATTGTATGACACAAACAGAAAAAAAAAATCACTGTCAATTATTTCTCTTAAAGTAGTTTTGTTACATTTATTTATTTGTATGTGTGTGGACGAGTGGGTATTTGTGTGCCATCTCACATGTATGGTCAGAGGTCAGATGACAAATTGTAGGTCTCAATTCTCTCTTTCCCTTATGTGGGTCCCAGGGATTGAACTCAGGTTGTCAGACTTAGCAGGAGCAAATTGTGAGGTTTGTTTTACAGGCTTTGACTTCATTAATAATACAGGATGGCCTCTGGGGCCATTTCCTGATGGGGAATTCATATGAAAGTGGTTGATGGAAGTATTGAAACTATTCCTTTGCAAGAACAGCTGGCAATAGCATGGAAGTTATTTCTCACATCCAATGAATCCATGACTTAAATTCTCCACAGTTAGATTCAAAGATGTCCAATGCTACAATGCCAATAGACGGGAAGAAAAATGTGATTTAGGATGAGGTGAGGATTAAAGTCAAGGAGGAAACTGACACTACTCAACATTATTCATAACTAAAATATTGTGTCTCTGAACACTTTACAACATGTAATATGAGAAGAGTTCATATAAGTCTTATAGTAAATCTAGCTGTGAGCATAAAACACATCTAATGGGTTTCTGCAAATCTACCCACATGAAGCAAAATATCAAGGCAACCACAAAGTAGAGCCACGGAGTGTCTGAGCAAGCCAAGTAATGGCTAGTCCTTTCCTTTGGTAGAAGATGGATGGTTTTAAAACTCCACAGGGCAAGGGATTTTTGGCTTCCTTTTGGTGTTTTATGGCTTATATTTCCAAGCAGGTAATAGAGTAGATAGGAAATGGCCTAATGGGCAGTGGTAATTGTATTGTCTTACCCTAAAATACCACTGGTATTGTATGATAAATGAGAAGAGGCTTCTCAGTTATCTGACATCAAGGGCCACTAGAACAGATCACTTGGCATCTGACTCTAGAAAAGTAATCATACATTTTTGATAAAGAACATTTTCCAAAAAGCCAAAGCTATTCTCTGTTATGAAATAGTTTATTCATTTCGACAGAGGACTAGGATTATAAAAGCCAGGGAACGCACCTTGGAAATGATTTAGATTTGCGTTTATCTATTGCACATTATACCGACAACAGGCACCTGCATCTCAGAGAATGTAAGAGCAAATGAGATTCCCAGACACTGGTTGATCGATCAAGCTTAAGAGACAAATAAGTAGAGCAAAGGTGGAGAGGACAGGACAGTACATGTCAGTGCCGACCAGGGTCTTCAGTGTCACCTGCCATTCCTCATGACAGAGGAAAGGAGTGGTTGGTTATCCATCTCTCTGGCTGGTCAGAGCTGCGTCTTTGCTCCTTATGGGAGTCCCAGCGGCTCTTTTCTGTTCTCATCCATCTACGCCTCCATCTATCTCTGAGAACTCCAGCTTGCCTCCTTTCTGGAGTCGTCCTGTCTTCCAGTCTGACCTTTCCACCCTTCACCCCCTCACAGCTAGCTTCTTTCCTCCATGCTTTCTCCCTAGTCACCTGAGCCTTTTTTGGATTCTTGCACTCAAGCCTTCTTTCCTTCTCTGTGTCACTTGAAGGGCTCCCCGTCTTTAACACATCAGTATGCTTATAATCTTCCTCTTTTGGTAGCCCTCTCAATCCTACTAGTCACTCATTTGAATGCTTGGGAGTACCTCTGACTCCAGCCTTTGGGTCTGAAGTCTTCTGAATTCTTTCTCTAATGTATCCTCTTCTCTTTTCTCAAATATTGTTATTTTGGTTTGTACTCTCTGCACTGCCCCATTGATTAAAATAATGTTGTTTCCTCTCATACTTGTCCCTCCTCATCTTAAGCTGTTTCAAGCATTTGCTCCAAGGAAATTTAAATAATTTTACTTGCATGTATAGACACCTCTATCCTTCATAAAGTACAATACTTCTCAGTCTGGCATCTGAGGCTTTCTGCATTCTCATTTGAACACATAGTTTCAGCCTCATACAACTCTTAGAGGGAAAGAAGGACAACAGACAAAGGAATCTTCATGTGGACCATCGAGACCGGATCAAAAGTTCTATTACCTCGAGAGCGCCAACAAATACTGAGAGAACATTTAATGAGGAAGGATGGGTAGGTAGGTTAATGGCTAAGAAATAAGCAAAAAAAAAAAAAAAAACCAAACAAACAAACAAACAAAAAAAACCCCAAGGCAGTAAATAAGTGCAAATACACGTGGATGGACCTGGACACAGGCTCTCATGTGTGGAATATGCAACACCCTGGAAGACACGATGATTCTGTAAGTAAAGGCAGACTTTCCAAATGTCCCCAGCCCATTCCCAGAAATGCCAGGATCTTAGAAAAACCATTAGTGGGCTGACAATTTCTGCCTCTGTGAAAAGGACAAGGGAATGCCCTGAAAAACCCACTGACATGCTTTTCCCCAGTCTCTGATTATCTCTTTCTTTACACTGATATTTTATGTCATCTCTTGTGGAAGGGTAATTTTGAGGCAGTTTTCTACATATTACCTACTCTCTGAGGGAAACCTGATCATTTGGGGGCAAAAAAGGAAGTGAAAGAAATGCATTAGGTAAAAAGAAGGCCAGCATAATAGGAAAATGTGCCTTTATGGTAAAAGCAGACAATGATTGCTTTTCTTAAATCATTTTTCACTTGTTATATCATCAAGAGAAAAGATACATGGCAATTTGCACCCCCCTTCCTAAGCATCTAACTACTACTCTGGTTTGCTTTAATCTATTTTCATTGATTACACATTTATAATGAAGTTCACCTCCATTGCAAACTTATAGAGACTGTTTTTACCTCTCACACCCCAGCTGATAACATGTAAATACGCCAAACATCTATACTGTATCTGAAGGAACAAAAACCAATTGAGAACAGCATTAAAATATCATTTAAGTATACTGATATATGTATATTTATATGACATTGCATATTCTTGATTTCATTAATTATATTCATTTTTAGTAAAATGAGAAACAAAACAATGAATACATGCAAGAAATGAGAAACACTAAGTTTTATACTTAGGAAAGGCTGTATATTGTAATTTGATTAATCGAATGTGAGTTTATGTCTTTGAAAAGCCAAATATATGTTTTAAAAAATAAAATGTCTTGTGATTAATTAAATTAAATTAAAGGCCATTTAAAAGTTTGTAGATTTAGTCATTTAAAATCTTAAACTACTTTGGAAATTAGGAAGACTATCATAATGCATAATTATCTCTAACCAAAGAAAATTAGTTTACAGACATTAATTAAGTTTCCTACTGACATTAACAGTAAATTAAGAATATTATTAAATTGGTTTACAAATGCTTAAATTGAGACAGAACTATCAAATGAATTTCCCAGGATTGTAGTCAAGTTGATAGAAATTGGAAGCTGTGGGTTTTAATTTATTTTTGTAAGGCTCTAATGATTATTAAAGTGTATGTTCGCCTAAACATTCAAGCTAATGACAGTAGCTGCATATAAAAAACTTAAAAAAAAAACTCTCTTACTCTTTTGAGAATCATGTTTCTTCTGGTTAATTCTCACAAAATATTAAGGACAGCACAAATTAAAATGTTCCGCATGCAAAGTAACAAACCAAATCACTAAAATTGTTTGAGCATACAAAAATTTAAAAATTGCTTCAGTGGTAAGAATAGAAGAAATGAATTGGCATGAGGAAAGTTGAAATATAAGATAAACACCAGAGAAAACCCCAACCTAGTCTCTTTTGATTGAGTTCCTAATGTCATTTGCTCATGTTTTTCTTTCTGGTTTGGGGATTTTTTTTTCTATTTTCCACCTAAGCTGTGTGATAATAATTGTGATACTGTTTTCTTTCATCCTGTAATCACTAGTGTATATGATAGCTATTAATGGATATAATGTACATATAGGTGGATGAATTTTACTGTGTCATTCTATACATGATTTGCTTGAATCCATCTTCCTTAAAGATACATACCCCGTTTTACTATCTTCTTTCTCCCCACTTCCCAGGGCTCCTCACCCTTCCCTGGTTCCCTTTATTGTTTTCAGGTTGCCTCTATTTTCATGGCTTCATATATAAGGGGAAACATGGGATCTGTCTTTTTGTGTTTTTCACTTTTTTTTTTTTTGTTTAACACGGTGACCTCTTGTTCCATTCATTTTCACACAAATGATAGGATTTTGCCTTTCCTAATGGTGGCATAGAATTACATTGTGTATAAATACACACCATGTTTTCTTTTCTTTTTTTTTTTTTTTTTTGGTTTTTCGAGACAAGGTTTCTCTGTGTAGCCCTGGCCGTCCTGGACTCACTTTGTAGACCAGGCTGGCCTTGAACTTGCAAAGATCCGCCTGCCTCTGCCTCCCAAGTGCTGGGATTAAAGGCGTGCGCCACCACCGCCCGGCAACACCATGTTTTCTTTATCCACTCATCTGCTGATGGGTGAGTAAGATGATCCCACAGTTTAATTATCATGAATAATGCCACAATAAACATGGATATACAGGTTTCTCTAGTATGATGATTTTGTTTCTTTTACTTTCAGACTCAGGAGTGTAATAGTTGGATGACACAGAAGTTCTACTTTTAGCTTTCGAAGACAATGCCGTCCTGTTTTCCACAACAGCTGTTCTAATTCACATGCCAACACAATGTATCCTATCCACCCAAGAAAAATATCTTCTATTTTTCTTTCTACACCATCTCCAGAATTTGCTATATTTGAATATGGTAAGATGCAATCTCAGCTTTTGTTTACATTCCCTGATGGCTTAGAGATATTAAATGATGTCCATCTATTTATTTGGCATTGTACTTCTTTTGAGAAATGTCTGTTTATGTCATTTATTGACTGGATTACTTATTCTTATGTTGTTAACCCTTTGGAATTCTTTATAGACTCTGTCAGATGAGAAATGAGCACATTTCTTTTTCTCATTCTGTAGGTTCTCTCTTCACACTGTTGGTTATATCTTTTTCATGTTTATTTATTACTTCAGGTTACATCTCCATCATAGTACCCTCTTTCCACCCATCCCAGGCCCACCCTCCCACCCTCCACCCCCTAGATCTTCCAACCCACTTCTCCAGAGTGGAGTGTCCCTACATATTAGTCCCCTGCCCCAATTTAGCAGTCATATGAGGGCCAAGAGCCTCTTCATACACTGGGTGCCTACAAGGCAGAACCATTAGGGCAAAGTGTCTCATGGACAGGTAAAAGAGTCAATGTTCCTGTTCCTTTCGGTGCATTGCAGTATAGATATCCTGTACTATATGGCTAAAATCCGATTATAAGTGAATAGATGCCATGTGCATCCCTCTGAACCTGGGTTAGCTCACTCAGGATGAGCTTCTCTAGTTCCATCCATTTGGCTGCAAATTGCATGATTTCATTGTTTCTGATGTCTGATTATTATTTCATTGTGTAGATGTACCACAGTTGTTTTTTTTTTATCCATTCCTCAGTTTAGGGACATCTGGATTGTTTTTAGTTTCTAGCTATTACAAATAAGGCTGCTATGAACATCGATGAGGAAACTTCCTTGTGGTTTGGTGAGAAATCTTTTGGATGTATACCCGAAAGTGGTATGGCTGGGTCTTGAGGTAGAGCTATTTCAAGTTTTCTAAGATATCTCCAGACTGATTTCGGTAGTGGTTGTACAAGTTTTCACTCCCAACAGCAATGCAGGAGTGTTCCCCTCACTTCCAAACCTTGCCAGCATGTGCTGTCATTTGAGTTTTTGATCTTAGCCATTCTGACAGGTGTGAGATGGAATCTCAGAGTCATCTTGAGTTGCATTTCTCTGATGATTAAGGATGTTGACCATTTCTTCAAGTGTCTCTCAGCCATTAGGGATTCCTCCTTTGTGAATTTTCTGTTTAGCTTTGTTCTGCATTTTTTGGTTGGATTATTTGGTTTCTTGGCATTTAATTTCTTGAGTTCTTTGTAAATTTTGGATATTAACCCTCTGTCAGATGTGGTGTTGGTGAAGATCTTTTCCCAATCTGTAGGCTGCCATTTTGTTTGTATGACAGTGTCTTTTGCCTTACAGAAGTTTTTCAGTTTCATGAGGTCCCATTTATTGATTGTTGGTCTTAGATCCTGAGCTGTTGGTGTTCTGTTCAGGAAGTTGTCACCTGTGCCAATGAGTTTGAGGATTTTTCCCCACTTTCTCTTCTAATAGATTTAGTGTGTCAGACCTTATGTTAAGGTCTTTGATCCACTTGGACTTAAGTATTGTGCAAGGTAATAAGTATGTTTCTCATTTTATTTTTTTATATGTCAACATCCAGTTAGATGAGCACAGTTGTTGAAGATGCTATTCTTGTTCCATTGTACGGTTTTGGCTTCTTTGTCAAAATTAAGTGACCATGGGTGTGTGGGTTCATTTCTGGGTCTTCAATTTGATGCCATTGATCCATTGGTCTGTTTCTATACCACTACCATGCTGTTTTTTTTTTTTTTAATTACTATTGCTCTGTAGTACAGCTTGAAATCTGGGATGGTGATGCCTCTAGATTTTTTTTTTTTTATTGTACAGGATTGATGTAGCTATTCTGAGGTTTTTTTGTTATTCCATATGAAGTTGAGAATTACTTTTTCAAGGTCTGTAATAATTGTGGTGTTATTTTGATAGGAATTGCATTGAATCTGTTTATTGCTTTTAGCAGGATGGCCATTGTTATTATGTTAATTCTACCTATCCATGAGCATGGGAGATCTTTTCATCTTCTGATGTCCTCTTTGGTTTCTTTCTTCAAGGACTTCTATACAGGTTTTTCACTTGCTTGGTTAGAGTTACCCCCAGATATTTTAGATTGTTTGTGGCTATTGTGAAGGGTGTTGTTTCCCTAATTTCTTTCTCAGCCTATTTATTTGTTGTATAAAGAAGGGCTTCTGATTTTTTGAATTAATTTTGTATCCAGCCACCTTGCTGAAGGTGTTTATCAGCTCTAAGAGTTCTCTGGTGGAATTTTTGGGATCACTTATGTATACTATCATATTGTCTGCAAATAGGGATAATTTGACTTCTTTTTTTCCAATTTGTATCCCCTTGATCCCCTTTAGTTGACTTATTGTTCTAGCAAGAACTTCCAGTACTATGTTGAAGAGATCTGGTGACAGTGGGCATCCTTGCCTTGTCCCTGAGTTTAGAGGAAATGCTTTAAGTTTATTTCCATTTAATTTGATGCTGGTGACTGGCTTGCTGTATATTGCCTGTATTATTTCTAGGTATGGTCCTTGTATTCCCATTCTCTCCAGGACTTTTAGCATGAAGTGTTAGATTTTGTCAAATGCTTTTCAGCATTTAGAGAGATGATCATGTAGTTTTTTTTTTCTTTCAGCTTGTTTATGTGGTGAATTACATTGATGGATTTTCATATGTTGAACCATCCCTCCATTCCTGGGATGAAGCCTACTTGATCATGGTATATGATATTTTGATGTGTTCTTGGATTCAGATTGCCAATATTTTATTAAGTATTTTTGCATCTATATTCATGAGGGGAATTGGTCTGAAGTTCTCTTTCCATGTTGGGTCTTTGTGTGGTTTAGGAATCAGTGTGACCATGGCTTTATAGAACTAGTTTGGTAATGTTCCTTCAGTTTCTATTTTGTGGAAGAGTTTGAAGATTATTGGTATTAGCTTTTCTTTGAAGGTCTGGAAGAATTCTGTGCTAAAACCATCTGGCCTTGGGATTTTTGTTTTTGTTTTTTTGGTTGGGAGATTTTTAATGACTTTCTATTTCCTTAGGGGTTTTAGGGCTGTTTAATCTGTTAACCTGATCTTGATTTAACCTTGGTAGGTGAAATCTATCCAGAAAATTGTCCATTTCGCTTAGATTTCCAAATTTGGTGGAGAACAGATTTTTAAAGTAGGACCTAAAGAGTCTCTGGACTTCCTCAATGTCTGTTCTTATGTCTCCCTTTTCCTTTCTGATTTTGTTGATTTGGGTTTTTATCCCTCTGCCTTTTAGTTAATTTGGCTAAGGGTTTGTCTATTTTGTTGATTTTTTCAAAGAACTAACTCTTGCTTTCGTTGATTCTTTGGGTTGTTCTTTTTGTTTCCTCATTGTTGATTTCAGCCCTAAGTTTTATTTCCTGCCTTATGATCCTCTTGGAAGCATTTGCTTCTTTTTTTTTTTCCCAGTTCTTCTGGCTCTGCTGTTAATTCACTAATATTAGCTATCATGATTTTCTTTTTGAAGGCACTTAGTGCTATGAACTTTCCTCATAAAACTGCTTTCAATGTGTCCCATAGGTTTGGGTATGTTGTGTCTTCATTTTTGTTGGATTTTAAGAATTCTTTGATTTCCTTCTTTATTTCTTCCCTGACCCAGTAGTCATTCAGTAGAGAGTTGCTCAATTTCCATGAATGTGTAGACCTTTTATTGTTTCTGTTGTTGTTGAAGTCCAGCTTTATTCCTTGGTGGTCTGATAAGATGCAAGGAATTATTTCAACTTTCTTGTACCTGTTGAGGCTTGCTTTGTGTCCAACTATATCGTCAGTTTTGGAGGAGGTTCCATGTGTTGCTGAAAAGAATGGTTTTGTGTTTGGGTGAAACATTCGGTAGATATCTGTTAGGTCCATTTGGTTCATGAATTCTGTTATACTCATTATTTCTCTGTTTGGTTTCTGTCTCAATGCCCTGTCCATGGTTGTGAGTGGGGTGTTTAAGTCTCCCACTACTAATGTGTGGGATCAATGTGAGTTTTAAGCTTTAAAAGAGTTTCTTTTACAAATGTGGGTGCCCTTGTACTTGGGGCATAGATATTCAGTACTGAGATGTCATCTTGATGAATTTTTTCTTTGACGAGTATGTAGTGCCCTTCCCTATCTTTTTTGATTAACTTCAGTTGAAAGCATATTTTATTTGATATTAGGATGGCTGCTCTAACTTGCTTCCTAGGCCCATTTGCTTGGAAAACCTTTTTACAGTCCTTTACTCTCAGGCAGCGTCTATTTTTTGACCGAAGGTTGTTATTTCCTGTTATTTTGATGTAGGTGGTAGTTGTATGTTTCTTTTTGTTTAGTGGCAGTGCAGTTTTTTTTTTTTTTTTTTTTTTGCTTCCTCTGTTTCTTTAGGTGTGGTTATCTTCACTGGGTTGGAATTTTCCTTCTAGGATCTTCTGTAGGGCTGCATTTGTGGCTAATACTGTTTAAATTTGATTTTGTCATGGAATATCTTGTTTTTTTCCATCTATGTTGATAGAGTGTGCTGGATATAGTAGTCTAGCCAGGCACCTATGTTCTCTTAGGGCTAGTAGGATGTCTTCCCAGGCCCTTCTGGCTTTTAAAGTTTCTGAGGAGAAGTCAGGAGTAATTCTGATGAGTCTGCCATTGTAGGTTATTTGACCTTTTTCTCTTACGTCTTTTAATATTCTTTCTTTTTTCTGTACATTTGGAGTTTCAATTATTATGTGGTGTGAAAATTTTATTTTCTGGTCTATTCTGTTTGGTATTCTGTATGCCTCTTGGAATTTTATTGGCATATCTTTCTTTAGGTTTGGGAAGTTTTCTTCTATGATTTTGTTGAAGATATTTCCTGGACTTTGAAGTCGGGAATCTTCTCTTTCTTCTATGCCAATAATTCTTAGGTTCCATCATTAAGTCCTTGATTTCTTGGATGTTGTGGGTGAGAACTTTTTTAAATTTCTCATTTTCTTTGGATGTTGTAGTGATTTCTTCAATTGAATCTTCCACACCTGAGATTCTGTCTTCCATCTTTTGTATCCTATTTTTGATACTTATGCCTGTAGTTCCTGTTCTCTTCCCTTGATTTTCCACCTTTAGGATTACCTTAGTTTGTGTTTTCTTTATTACTTCCATTTCCAATTTCAAGTCTTGAACAATTTTATTTTTTTATACATTTCCTGCTCCAATTTGCTTGTTGCCTTGTCTCTTTCCTGTTCAAGTTGAGCCACTTTGGCTTGGAGATCTCTAATGGTATTCTCCATTGCTTTCGTTTGTAAAGTTGAGGAATCTTTGTATTCCTTCAGAGATTTAAGTTCTTCTCAAAAGGATTCTATCACTTTCCAGAGTATAGATTTGTCATCATTTTCATGTTTTTCAGCTGTGGTGGAGTGTTCAGGGCTTGCTCTACTAGCATAGCTGCTTTTGTTGGAGTCATATTTCCCTGACTTTTGTCATATCTGTTCTTTCACTGACCTTTGGCCATCTGGTTGTTCTTAATTGTTTGTTCCTGGTGCCTTCTGGGCTTGTTGCCAAGAAGGGCACTTTGTTGTAGAGGCTGTATAGCTTGGTGATCTATAGCTCTCCTCCAGCTGTATGGGGTCTTGTGTGGAGGTTGGTTCTCAGTGTGTCTCCCAGAGCTCATTCCTTCTTGTTGTGTCCCAATTGGGAAGTCAGGTCAGAGACTGTGGTGGGATGTGTTCTTCCTTCCTGCAGGTTCCTGACATCTAACTGGTCTTCATAGCAATGATGGTGCAGGTTGTCAGGCCACAGACTGCTGGCTGGAGCTGGAGCTCCCCTGCAGCTTACGTGCCATGACCATGATCGTGGTCCTCCCAAGCTGCTCTTAGGGGGTCTCAGGTTCAATGTGTGACTTATAGCCACAAGCACAGTGTTCTGGTACAGCCCACGTCACCCAGGCAATGGGCAATGATCTGTGATTGTTTCACTGCTCTCTGTGTTGTAGCCTGGGTATTCAGCTGAGGGGCAAGGCAGGTGCAGTCAAGGAGATCTGATGTGGAATTCACACCTTGTGCACAGTGTTTGGAATCGGGGATGCTCAGCTGCCTTTTCTCCACCAGAATCACTGTGCTTCAGTGTTTAGCCTGCACTTACTTGGCTTCTGGCAGTTTGCCTGTAGCAAAGGTATCAAGACTTGGTTGTGGTCCTTCCACGCTCTTCCCTGGGGTCAGGGAGTTCAGGATTACCCTGGGCTTCTCAGTCAGAAGTTCTTTGGTTTGGAGCAAACCACCTGCTGAGGCCGCATGCAGTAGTTCAGAACTGGTTTACTGATCCAGAACTGAGGCAGTAGACTGAGAGCCTTCCCAAAGTGGGTGTAGGCAGTGAGTTTGCAAAGCATCCCCAGTACTTGGACTGGGAGGGGGGGAGGGAGTGAAGGGTGCCTCTCAGTTAGAGGCTTTGTGGTCAGGTGTTGCCTGTCCCCTCAGGTAGCAGGCCCCAATCCAGGACTATTTCACTGCTCTGGGAGGAGATCTGAATGTTCTAGGCTGGGTCTGTAGACTGAGTGCCCTGCTGAAGTGAGCACAGGCAGATAGTTCCAGTATGGAATTCACTCATCAAATCTCAGCCCGTTTTCCCTGCCAGAATTGTAGTGCTCTGGTGCAGCCTGCCTGGATAGGCAGTGGCTTCCACCAGACCCCCTACAGCTATGGTGTCAGGGCTGTGGCTATGGTCTTCTCAATCCACTCTCAGAGGAGTCTTAGAGCCAGTCTGTATCTTTCAGTTTGAAACTCTGTGAACCAATGCTGTTGCTGCTTTTGTGCCCTGCTGCACAGTGGCTGGTGGGGGGAGGGGGGCGCAGCTTAGGGGCCAGGCAGAGGGGGTGGAGCCAGGACATCCAATAGGGAGTTCTTTCACTGAGTACCTGCCTGTATTGCAGTGCTCCAACCCTGCCTGGAAGGGACTTCTACTAGACCCTGTAGTCAAGTGATGGTGGGGAGAGGGAGAGATTTCCAAATTGTGTTCTGTATCCTGCCCACAGTGTGCTTGGGTTCAGGGAAGCTCGGGTCCTGCCAGCTAGATCCCGCTGCCAGAGGCTGCCTTAGCTGGTCAGCCAGATGCTGTTGCTGCTGCTGCTGTACTGAATATCCCAGGGAGAGTCCCTCAGTCTTATTGTGTAGTGGCTCTGCTGGTATGCTCCTGGGTGTCCAAGCTTAGCTCCTGCACAGGTGCTGAAGACTCAGGAGGTCCTATGTTTGGAGTTTGAAACCACCAGCTGTATTCCTGAAAGCATCTGGTAAGGAGGGAATGCAGTGTCTGAGACGGCAGGAAGCACTCCATGCCTGTGTCTGGTGACTCTGATACTCCAGTGTCTATATTTCCACTACCAAGTTCTTTATTGTTTTGCTGGGCAAGCCCAGATAGGCTTGTGCCTCACAAACTCCTTTCAGCAGGAGTATATCTCGGCTGTTGTCCAATCTGTCTTCCGAAAGATTGAAATGCATCCTACTTGATCACCACCATCTTGCCCCCCTGTTGGTTATATCTTTTGCTTGCAGTAGCTTTATACTCTGATTGTCAGACTTGCTTTTAATTCCAGAGCCATTCGCAATCCTACGCAGGAAACCATTGCCTGTTCCAATATCTCTGTTCTTTCAGGTCTAACATTTCCATTAAGGTCTTTGTGAGTCCATTTTTAAAAATAAGTTGAGAGATAGGGATATAGCTTCAGCATTTTACAGGTCGATATCCAATTTGCTCATCAACACTTGTCAAAGAGGTCACATTTTTTCCAAAGTTGTCCCCTGTGTTGTGAATCAGTTTGGTGCTTTTGCTACTATTTAATGCCTTTGGTCTATTCCCTGTAATCCATGCTGTTTTCCTTAGTGTGCCTTGGTAGTACAACTCAAAACAGACTGTGTGAAATTCCCAACATTGCCTTTTCTGCTCAGGATTGGTATGAATGCTGATCACCTTTTGTGCTTTTACAGGAATTTATTTTAAGTAGCCTAGATTAGCCCTTCACTCATCATCTTCCTGCTTCATTCTTCTGAATACTGAGATGACAGATATGTGAAAACAAGCAAGGTGTCCACATGGATTATAGAATTGTTTTTCCCCAATGCATTAAATATAACAGTCACTTTTGCAAATATGTCCATTTTAGCAACATTAATTTTCCTTATCCATGAACTTGGATGGTCTTTCCACTTTCTAGTATCTTATCTCACATCATTCTTCAGAATGATATTTAGAATGATCATTGTAGGGGTCTTTTGTCATGTATATTTTTATTTATTTGTTTTTGAATCTCCTATGAATGACATTGCTCCACTGAATTCTTAGTGTGTTTGATACTGGAGAGTAGAAAAGTTGATGTCTGTCTGTATGTTGCATTTAGATACTGTTACTGCATATTACATCTAAGAGTTGTCTTGTGGAGTCTGAGATATTTAGAATCAAACCATCTGTACTTGCCTCCCCATTTCCTATTTCCATGCCTTCTTTCTTTCTCTTGCCTGAATTAAAGTATTATGTTGAGTAAGTGTGAGGAGAATGGGTGCTTTTGTCTCAGTCTTTATTTAAGACTTATAAATATTTGAGCTATAAGGAGTGCTTATAGCTTTTCCTCATTTGGTATATTAGTTATGGTTTGTCATAAATAGACTTTGTTGAATTGAATTGTGATTATTCCATATAAAATTAATAGTTTCTTTTTTAATTCCTGTTAGTCTGTGTGAGTGCATGTCATGTACATGTGTGTGCCTGAAGAAGTCAGAAGAAGATGTTTGATCCCCTGATGCTGGAGTTACAGGCAGTTGTGAAATCAGATATTGCAAAGTCCCCCAAAATAGGTTCTAGGAACTGAACTTGGATGCTCTGGAAGAGTCACAAACACTCTTAACCTCTGAGCCATCTTTCAAGTTCCTATTCAGAATTCTTATCTCAAGAGGATATTCTAATGTTGTCAAACAGAGTTTTGGTCTTTTTATTTATTGAGATGATCATGTAAGTTTTATTCTTGATTCAGTTTATGTGTGGTATTACACTTACTGATTTGCAAATATTAAATTATCCTTGGATCAAGCACATTTGACCCTAGTGCCAAATCTTGTTATTGTATTGTTGAGTTTGATTTGCAAGTATTTTATTGGATCTTGTTGTATTAGTTCATCAAGGAAACTGGCCTACAGTTTTTTTTTTCTGTTATGACCTTATCTGGTTTTGTTATCAAGCTTATTAATACTGGGTTGTCATATGAGCATGGAAGTGTTCTTTCCATTTCTATTTTATGCAATTGATTGAGAAGTATCAGTTTCCTTCTTTAAAAGTCTGATAGAATTCACCTGTCAGCAATCCAGTTGACGTTTTCTTTGCTGGGAGAACTTTTATTATTGCTTTAGTTTCATTGGCTGCAATGGAATAATTTAGATTTTTAAATAACTTCTTGGCCAATTTTATTCTTCTAGGTTTTCCAATTCATTGGCATGTAAAATTTCAAAATATTATTTAATGACCTTTAGGGTTTTAGTGGTATTTATCATAATATGCTGCCTCTATTTTGTAATTTTATTCATCTGAGTCTTCTCTTTCTTTCCACTAGTTTAGTTAAGGATTTGACAATTTTGTCTTTCTTTTCAAAGAATGAACTCTATGTTATCTAGGTGATTCCTCAGTTATCTCTTCCCAGGTGACCCTATGTTATGTGATGTTAACAGTAAAAATTAGCCAGCGCAGTTTCCTTTGAGAATTTTGTTATGTTGGGTCAGTGATTGTGTATTGGCTTAGTCTCTGCTTAACTTGGAAAGTCCGTATTTTTACCTTTAGTTCTGAAGGATACTTATATCAGATATAGTAATCTAGGTTGGTAGTTATTATACATTTTTTCACAGTTTGGAAAACATGCTTCTTCTTGGCTTTTGGTATTCCTGTTGAGATGTCTGTGTTTGATAATGTGTTTGCCTTTATAAATGGCTTAGCATTTGACTTTTATAACTTTCAATATTATTATACTATTATTATTAATTATTATCTTATGTGGTTGGCAATTTGAGTATGACAATGGAAAAGCTTTTTTTTTTTCTGGTCATGTCTACTTGGGATTCTAAATTTTTTTCTGTATCTAGATTTCCATATATTTCCCAAGAGTTAAAACACTTTCTGCAATTATTTTATGGAATGGATTTCCTTAATCCTTTATTCTATATCCTGATTCTTCCTTCTGATACAATTGCATTAGTTGTACAAGTTTTCATCTGTTAGTCATGCCATATAGTTCTTGTAGTGTTCCTCTCATAATTTCTTTTTGTCTCTGTTATCTTCAGTCACTGATAGTTTCCCACCTATTTGATCTAGTCTATTGGTGAGGCTTTCAAATGCGTTTTAAAATTTGATTTATTGAGCTTTTAATTTTCAAGATTTCTATTTGTTTCTATTTCAGAATCTCTCTATTGCTCTTCTACATGTTATATTGTCATCTTTAACTCATTTAGCTATTGTTTGTGTTGTTTGAAGTTGTTAATTTAAAAAAAAAATCAGTCTTTTGAATTTCTTGTCTAACATCTTCTCCAGTCCATTATGTTTGGATTCAGATATGGAAGTGCTAAGAACATGCATAGAAGTAAAGTCACCTCATTTCCTCCATATTTCTTGCATTTTCATGTTGAGATGCATGCATCTGTTAGGGTGGAGGCACTAGCATGTTATCTGATGATTTTCTTAGTGCTGGGCCTTCTCCTAAGGACTCAGAGAACAGAAAACAAATTGTAATAACACTGCTCCTTCAGATACAAAAGTAACTCATGTTAGTTAGTGTCCTATCACAGTGGCAAGGTACCAAGCAGAATGACTGCGGGAGAAAGTGCTTATGGACTCACAGCTCAGTGGATTCTGAGATGCTGGGGAACAGAATGACATAGCATGGAAGCTTGTGTTGTGGCTCGTGGAAAGTAATAAGCAGAACAACGGGATGAACAAGAGCTTGGGACCAGACACAACCCATCAAAACATGCCTCTAGCAGTTGTCTTTAGTTAGGTCTAATCTCAACTTTCTACAGCCTTCCCAATTAGCACGGTCAGTTGGGCCCAAATACTCAACACCTGACTGTGAGAAATATTCTATATTAAATGAAATGCTATTTAAAAACAATGATAAGAGGAAAAGGGGGGGGATAGAATAACATGAAGTAAACTAAAAAAAAATTACAAGTCAATACAGGTAAAAGTCATAAAATAATATAATAGAAATAAAATAATAAAATAGTGGGGAGCTGGAAAGAGGAAGCAGAAGAAGTAAGATTATGATGGAGTGAAGATGAGAACAAGGAAAAGAGTGAGAGAGAAAAGATCAGTTGGAGAGTAAAAGAGTAAATATAATTATATAAAAGTAAGGTGGGACAGAAGGAAAGAGAAACATGATTGAAAACTTCCTACTAGCTGAGGTATTCAGATAGGAGAGGCTTCCTTCCGGGTGTTTAATACTGAGTCCATCATGTGTGGGTGATGGCGAATTGTCCTCTGGGTATGTCTGTATATGTCCTGAGTCCTCACACAGTGTTTCCTGCCTATCAATTATGGTAATGCTGATAGTAATCCCAATGCTGCCATTGAGGTCCTGATCAAAGCAGCCACCTTAGCAGCCATCCATCAAAATGGCCTGCCTCCCCCAAGAGCTGTCAGTGCAGTCCCTGAACAGAATGCTGCAAAAACTTTAAGCAGTACACAGCCAGAGCTATCAGTGCCCCTTTCAGCCCCAGCCTGTGCTGCTGAAGTAGTCAAAATGGCAGCTCCTCTGGCCGCTCCTGTCAAAATGGCACTCGGGACCATTTTGTGACCACTTGGGAACTGACCTGCCTCACTCTGCTGACTCAGGAGCTGTCTATGGTGATGACACTTATCCTGCCTCAGCCTGTTGCTGTCAAGGGAGCTGTCCACAAAGTCAGCACCTTCTCTCCAGTCTCTTTCAGCTAATCATACTGCAGGAAAAGACTTCTCTGTCATGGACTCCCTTTGTAATCTTGGCAGCTCTATAAACTTTGTAAACTATCAAGCCAGAAAAGTGAGACCCCTGCCTGAGGAACCCCAGAAGCCCAGTCCTTCCCCCAGACCTGTCCAACCATTTCCAGCCTCTATAACTGTCGCAAAGGTCATCTCCAGCCCCTTAGTAGGACCCACCTCAGATTATGCTAATTTGAGGTGAAAAGTCTGGACAAAACCCCACCAATCTCTGAGCAAGAGAACCCACCAATCCCTGAGCTTCCCACAAAAATCCACCAATCCCTGAGCAGGAGAACTCACCAATCCTAGAACAGGAAAGTCCTCCAATCCCTGAGCTCTCCAAGCTCAGGACTTTAAATTCCACCAATCCTCACTCTGGAAATCCCTGCTGTAGAAAGCCCCACCCCTAAGGAATCATATATAAGTCCTGCAGACATCTTTTCATACCCCAGACTCTCCAATAAATCTCTCTTATGAGATTTGCTGCCTTCTGAGATTCTTTCATCAGAAGAAGCAAAGAAGCCAAGAAGCAATGAAGAAAAGAAGAGAAAAAGCAAAGGAGAAGCAGGGCTCAGGCTCTTGGGCTCCACTGCTCAGCAGGGATTGGTGAAACCCTCCCCTTTGAGCTGCAACATCTCTGTTGAGGCAGCCTCCTCTCAGAGCTGTGTGGTTCCTGGGCTCTTGAGTCCCAGGATGCCTCCCCATTCCAGCAGTCCTAACACTAACCATGCTGTCTGAGGCAGCTGTGTATCCATTCCATGCTCACCTGCTGTTGGCCCCGAGTAGTTCACAGTTGTGAGCTGTGCAAGTGCTTAGGCTCTAAAGAGTCCTCAACTCTGTACCTGGGGGTGTGATGAACATCCACACTGTAGCATTTCTTCAGACTGCCTCAAAGGGTGTGGTAAGCAAATGCACTACTGAGCTCTCTACTGGAGGAGGTCAGTGATGGGAACTAAGCCATCTCACAGCCTGTATCGCAGTGCTGTCACACATGGCCTCCACAGTAAGGCCCAAGAAGAGGTCTTGCTCCTTATCACAGAGAGTGACCTCCACAGCCCCAGCTAGCTCCCCACTGCTTACAGTTCTCAGTGGATCTTCAAAAGACCTTCCCTGCTCCATAATTGTCTTCAATGGCCTCGTGAACTAAGACTGCAGCAGGCATCCCCAGACACTCTCAACTGTAATTGCCCCATATTTTCTGATCCCTACAACAGCCAAGTCCAAACAATAGGCCCCTTCTTAGTGTGACACTTGGCTTCAGCACTCTCTGATAGGGAGACAGTCATGATGGAGTTTTTCAAAACTGGTCTGTCATGCAGGAGTCACCTTCATATGAAATCCTTGTTCTGGATTGAAAGCTTACAGAAACCTTGTTCTCTCCCTGATGCTGGAACTGCTGGTCTTCTGTCATCACCGGGGCTGTCTGACTCTCCATCCTTGCCTTGTATTGCTGGGTCTGTCTAGTCCTCTCCCCAGCCTCATCTGGAATGGGAGTTGGGGATGGCTTTGTGTTTTCCTGAGTACCTGTTTCTCTGTGCCTTTTAGCTTTCTAGTCACATCCTTCTTGATTTTTGTATCCCTTTCTCTGCTGGGAATATAGTTGTTCCTTTTTTTTTTTTTGTCTGAATCTTCTCATTCTTGTAGTTGGAATGAGGACTCTTCTATCCACCATCTTACCTTGCAACACCATGGCCTGTGTGATTTATCCTGTTACCTGTCCCCTTAAGGAGGACTTGTGTTCTTACACAACCTCTCATTCCCCGAGTAGGCCAGTCTGCTATATTGCTACAAGTTCCCTACAAGATCTCCTGCCTTGCAACAATGGAAAGGAGGAATGAGCTAGCCCCCCTTCCTGGATACTCAGGAAAGGAGGCTAACAGTATCTGTTTTAGCTAGAAGTCGGTTCAAACTCACATGTGAGAAGGTAGGAAAGTTGGCAAAGAGTCTGAAACCACAAATGGAGGAACAGGGCTAGAGGAGGAAGGGACTAAGAAAGATGTTTCCTCAAGACTAAGCCATTCATATCACCAGGAGAAAGCACGTGGTGGTGGTATGTACGTATAGCTCTGTCCAGCCAACGACCTGCTGTACATAATAGTCAAAGCAGGGTGTATGGCAGGAGGAAGCGGAACACATTGCTGCCAGTCTAGATGTGTGGTGTATCTGAATTTCTAAATTTGCATACTTTGGTTCACAAATGCAGAAAATGTATGGGTGTAGCAGTCACCTATTTTTAAAAAGTTAACTTTCTCTTATAAGTTGTAGAGTTTAGCTGTGAACTTTTAAATTGTGTTAGGCAGAATATGAAAGCTTTTCAACATTTAAATGCTTCATGATATAGATCTTTGACCAAGAAAAATGACAGCTCTTGATGGCTGATATTAATAATGGTGATTCTACCATATTTATGTAAATCTTGGAATTATGCATCTCTTTTGTATGCTTCCTCAAAGTAAGATTTTTTTCATAGTAAATATTTTGTTACATAAAGGAAGAGGTGATTTTACAGTATGAACATTCCCCAGTCTGTTTTTCCCTGATATATAATATGATAAAAATGGGAACTTTTGAAGAGCAATCTCAAGGCCAAGATCTTCTTTAACCATGACAATTTGATTATAGACCAAATTTTGAAAGGAGGTTGGGAAAGCACTTTGATTTAAAAAAAATTCCTTCAGAGGTAACATCCTTTAACATTAAGAAAAGCAAGCTATGTCAGGTCACAGAGAAAGAGGAAGCTCTTAGCCCTCATGTGACTGATGAATTGAGAGGGGCTGATATATAGGGGCATCCCCACATCAGAGGAGTAGGAGAGGTGGGAGAAGGGGTAAAGGGTAGGAGGGAGGGACTGGCAGGGGAGGAAGGAGGGGGCTGTGATCAAGATGTAACTTGAACTAATAAAAAATGAATTTAAAAAAGAAAAGTAAGCTAAATCTTCAAGGATGTCAGAGCTTAGTATAATGTATATACATATATATAAACTTAATGTATATTAATAATTATAACTATAACTATGTATCCCAGGTAGATTTATTTGAACTGAATGAACATAGACTGTTTTTCTCCTAGGTTTTCAGGAAGATCAAGAGAAGGAAACCTAATAAAAGCTTAGTGCTTTTTTATACATATACATATGTATACATAGTTATAGTTATTAATATATAAAGTTATTATATAGTTATAGTTAAAGTTATTAATAAATGTTAATTTTACACATTTTTCTTTTTCCCTTTTTATTTTATTTCAAAATTGTTGTTATATTATTTATTTATTATGTGTATGTGAGACAGAGAGAGGGAGATAGAGAGAGAAAGAGCGAGAGAGAGAGAGAGAAAATACATGTAGAGGTTAGAGGAACACTGTGTCAGTTAGTTTTCTCCTCTAACCCTCAGGGTTCTGGGAGTCACATTCAGGTGTGAGGTTTGGGCCCAGGCACTGTCTTACAGAGCCATCTTACTAGTCCCACATTTTGTCTCTCTTGAATGAAATGACATTTTTTTGGAAGTTACTACTGGTTACTTATATTTTCATGTTTCTACAAATGTTAGTTACACTACTTTTATGGGGTTAAGGTTGAACATTTTTATTTGGGAGGCCTTGATAAACATTTCAAAGGCTGACACTAACCACAGGAGGGTTCCCAGCAGGCTGCCTGTGCTGGGTACTTTGTTTCCAACTTGATATAAACTAGGTCATCTATGAAGAGAAATTCTCAACAGAGACAATGCCTCAACCACAGTGGCCTGTAGGCAAGTCTGTGTGGCTGCATTTTCTTGACTATTGATTGATGTAGCCGGGCCCAGAATACTGTGGGTGTCGTCATCCCTGGTCTGGTGGTCTTGGGAGGTATACAAAAGAGAGTTGAACACTAGCCTGGGGAACCAGACAGTAGGCAGTATTCCTCCATGGTTTTCATTTCAATTCTTCTTTCCCATTTCCTGCCTTGAGTTCTTGCCCCAACTTCTCTCAGTGGCAGACTGTGATTGCAAGTGTATAAAGCTTTTCTCTCCAAGATGATTTTGGCTAAGGTACTTGTCACTCTAACAGAAAGCAAACAGACACTGTCCTACCTTGTTGCTCTGTTGTGCCATTTGTCCCCTTCAAAACTTGCTTTTCATGTCTTGAAGAATTCTGAGTTTCTTTTATTAAACCAAAGGTTTATTGTCATTTTATTGTTGAATCTGGACAGAATAGAGAGTGTCCTCTGGATCTGGGACAAACTGATTATGTAACTAAGAAGTTGCTATATTAGAACTGAGTAAGTCATTGTCAGTCTTTGGGTACAAAACAGCCTTGATCTTAGAGATAATGAACACAGCATTATGGGCCAAGAAATAGTATGTAAATTTGGGATGTGATGATTGTGGGTATTTTTTAGGCCAAGAAATTTTTTTAAATTTATTTTTAGAAAGGTAGGTGTACATTTCTCTGTATAGTAATTACTAAGATTAGAGAATTATTTGTATGTTAAGAGATATGTTGGTGACAATGTCACATTGTGAAAGAGCTGCAAAGAGTGTCTATGATGCAAGATGTGCAGTTGAAATAATTTCTGTTTTTGCTACTAATAGCTACCATTTTACAAAATGATAGAGCTTTTAAAGGAAATGCCTATTATAGTATTTTATAAAATAAGAATGGAAGCATCCCAGGGTTAGGCCATTTGACTTTGCAAAGTATCAGAAAGTAGCAAGTATGATATCTCAAAAATGATCTATTTTATACAAAAGAAAATTAGCAGAAAAGTAATAATGCACAGATTTTCCCAGGTCCCTCTGTTCTGGCCCAACACCTGGACTTCCACTCATTTATGGGTCTTAGATTAGAGATGTGAGTATTATGCAATTGACTAAGGGTGACAGAATTCCTAAGAACTCCATTGAGGTAATTTAGATGTCTTTAATTAAGGCAAGAATTTATTAAATGTTCACTGGCATTTTCTTCACTGCTGAAAATTCCGAAGAGTATGGATTTATCTTTGTTATAGAGCAGACATTTAGACAAAAATGTTCATAAAAAGTATTTGGTGCCTGGTAAGTATTTACATGGTATAAAACAAAGTGTTTGATTTTTGTGTGATAAACATTTAAGTTTAAATGCCAACAGGGAAACAACTACTCCTTTACACACACACACACACACACACACACACACACACACACACACACACAC